>VZQC01001698.1:1494935-1789343 GCA_009823505.1 Rhizomys pruinosus
AAAGCATCTGAAGGAGGAAAGCAAAGCCATCTGCTAACATAGTGAAAAGGTATTTGTGATCTGAACCACAAAAGGGAAGCCCACATGCCAGGGCCACGACGAAGGGACAACATGGGAAAGGCACAGGATAATCCTGCATCAAGCTCTATGAAACCTGTAGGAGATAGCTACAATGGGAAACCCTTGGAGGAGACACAAGGAACAGATCTTAGAGGAATAATTGGAGACCTATTCAGAGAAATTAAAGAACATAAAGAATTCAGAGAACTAAAGAGAGAGAATGAAAAACTCAAAAAGGACTTAGAGGGATACAATGACAAACATTGGAAAGAACTAAAGGAACAGATTGATAAACTCCAGAAAGAACTAGATGGAGAAAAAAACAAACTCATAAAGGAAGTAGAAACACTGAAAAAGGAAGGCAACCAATGAAGTAAGGAGCACCAAAAAGAGAATGAGAAGCACCAAAAAGACGTTGAGAAGCTCAAAAAGGAAATGGAAATACTAAAGAAAACACAGGACTAAACGAAAAAGGAATTAGAATACTCATCCAATCAAGAAGAAAGGAAAGGAAAAAGCCTCAAAAGTAGAATGGAGGAAGCAGAACAAAGAATATCAGATCTGGGAGATAACATTAGAGCAATTAAAAAGCTCAATTAAGATTATGAAAAATTTAAAAATACACAAAAATGGAACAAACAGGAAATATGGGACACTATGAAATGATGAAACCTCTGCATCATAAGAATAGAGGAAGGAGAAGAATCTCAAGAGAATAGTATTGAATAGATCTTCAACAGAATAATAGATGAAAATTTCCCCAAACTAAAAATACACAAACCCATACAAATACAAGAAGCACATAGGACCCCAAATAGAAAAGATCAGAAAAGACCCCACGCCATATCATAGTTAAAATGCTAGATGCCCAAAACAAAGACAAAATTCTGAGGGCTACAAAAGAAAACCAAGTCACATACAAAGGGAATCCCTTCAGAATTACAACTGACTTCTCGGATCAAACCATGAAAGCAAGAAGAACATGGAACAAAGCAATCCCAGTGTTAAGGGACTATGGATGCCAACCCAGAATACTTCACCCAGCAAAAATGTCAACTATAGTTGAAGGAGAGAGAAAAATCGTCCATGACACAAACAAGATGATAGAATACATGGCTGGAAAACCAACTCTTCATAAAATACTTGAAGCAATTCAAAGGGCAGAAGAGAGGAGCAACAATCCTCAAACACCTAGGAAAAGAAACTAATAAAAACATAACCATAGGAGCAAAATCAGAGGCTAGAAGTCCAAATGGATAATAATGTGAAAGGAAGCAACATCCACCTTTCAATTATAACCTTAAATATTAATGGGCTAAACTCCCCAATCAAAAGGCATAGACTGGGAGAATGGATTAGGAAACAAAACCCATCTATATGCTTTCTACAAGAAATCCATCTCAATTTCAAGGATAGGCACGAACTTAAGGTGAAGAGATGGAAGAAAGTATTCCAAGCAAATGGTACCAAAAAGAAAGTGGGTGTGGCTATTCTAATATCAGACAAAATACACTTCAAAGCAAAAGAAATCAAAAGAGACAAAGAGGGCAATTACATCTTCATTAAAGGAACAATTGACAATGAAGATCTCACAATCATGAATACATATGCACCAAAGACCAGTGCACCAAACATTATAAAGAAAATTCTTCAGGATCTCAAGGCACAGATTAACCCCAGCACACTAATAGTAGAGACTTCAATACCTCATTAAGTCCTTTAGACAGATCAACAGGACAAAGGATAAACAGAGAGACATCTGAAGTAAATGATACAATAAACCAAATGGACCTCACAGTCATCTATCGAAAATTTCACCCAAACATCAGAGAATACACTTTCTACTCAGCACCTCAATGAACATGCTCCAAAACAGAACATATACTGGGACACAGGAAAAAAAAACTCAACAAATACAAAGAGATTGAAATAATCTCATGTATTCTATCAGACCACAGTGCAGTAAAACTCAGTCTCAATACCAGGATAAACCCTACAACCTACAAGAACACATGGAAACTAAACAACACTCTCCTGAATAATGAATGGTTCAAGGAAGAAATAAGGAAAGAAATAGAAACATTCCTGGAACTGAATGACAATGATAAACCAACATAGCGAAATCTATGGGACACTTTAAAAGCAGTTCTAAGAGGGAAGTTTATAGCTCTAAGTGCCTACATTAAAAAAAATAAATAAACAGAAAGAACACAAGTGAATGATCTAACACTGCAGCTAAAAATACTTGAGAGACAACAACAAATGAACCCTAAACGGAGCAGACAAGAAGAAATAACAAAAATCAGAGCAGAGATCAATGAAATAGAAACAAAGAAAACCATACAAAAAAATCAATGAATCCAAAAGTTGGTTCTTTGAGAGAAGAAACAAGATAGACAGACCTCAAGTCCAGTTAATCAAAAGAAAGAGGGAACAACTCCAAATCAATAGAATCTGTGATGAAAGGGGAAATATCACAACAGACCATGAAAAGATCCAGACAATCATACAGGAATACTTCAAAAACGTATTCTCTACTCAGTTTGAAAACCTAGAAGAAATGGATGAATATCTGAAATCCTGGGAATCACCAAAGCTCAACCAAGAAGAGATCGACAGCCTAAATAGACCAATAATACAGGAAGAAATCAAACATGTAATAAGTAGCCTCCCAACCAAAAAATGCCCAGGTCCAGATGGTTTCACTGTAGAATTCTATAAAATATTTCTAAAAGACTTAAAACGATTACTACTCAAAATTTTTAGAAGGATACAAATGGAGGGAGTTCACCCAGATTCCTTCTACGAAGCCAGCATCACGCTATTACCAAAACCAGGGAAAGATACAACCAAAAAGGAGAACTATAGACCCATCTCCCTAATGAACACAGATGCCAAAATTCTAAACAGGATACTGGCAAATTGCATACAGACCCACATCAAGAAGATCATCCATGATGACCAAGTTGGATTCATACCAGAGATGCAAGGATGGTTCAACATATGAAAATCAATAAATATCATCAAACATATAAATGGACTGAAGGACAAAAACCACACCATCATCTCAATTGATGCAGAGAAATCCTTTGACAAAATCCAGCATCACTTCATGTTTAAAGTCCTGGAGGGAATTGGACTGGAGGGATCATTCCTCAAAGTAATCAAAGCCATATACAGGAAACCCACAGCCAATATCAACCTAAATGGGGAAACGACAGAAGCATTCCCCTTAAAAGTAGAAACTAAGCAAGGCTGCCCCCTGTTCACCACTCCTTTTCAATATAGTGCTGGAAACCCTTGCTAAGGCAATAAGGCAACAAAAGGAAATTAAAGGAGTTCTAATTGGAAAAGTGGAAGTCAAGCTATCCCTTTTTGCTAATGATATGATTGTCTACCTAAGGGATGCTAAGAACTCCACCAGATAACTCTTATAAATGATTAAGAGCTTCGGTAAAGTGGCAGGATACAAAATAAATCCAGAAAAATCAGTAGCCTTTCTTTACAACAACAACAAGCAACTGAAGAAGGACTACAAGGAGACCTTCCCACTCACAAGAGCCTCAAAAACAATAAAATACCTAGAACAAACCTAAGCAAAGACACCAAGGATCTCTAAAACAAAAATTTTAAACCCCTGAAAAAGGAAATTGAGGAAGACATCAGAAGATGGACAAACTTCCCATGCTCATGAATTGGGAAAATAAACATAGTAAAAATGTCAATCCTACTCAAACTAGTGTACAGATTTAGTGCAATCCCTATCAAAATCCCCAAGAGTTTCTTCACAGGCTTGGAAAAAAAATCCTCAATTTCATTTGGACAAACAAAAGACACGGAATAGCCAAAGCAACACTGAGCAAAAAGAGCAATACAGGGGGTATCACTATACCAGACATCACAATATACGACAGGGCTATACTCATAAAACAGCCTGATACTGGCACAAAAACAGACCAGTTGACCAATGGAATAAAACTGAAGATCCCAACATGAGCTCATACAATTTCAGCCACCTCATATTTGACAAGGAGGCCAAGAAGACACAATGGAGGAAAGAAAGTATCTTCAGTAAGTGGTGTTGGCAAAACTGGATCACCACTTGTAGAAGAATGAAATTAAACCCCTACCTCTCGCACTTTACAAAAGTCAACTCCTGATGGATCAAAGACCTCAGCGTGAAACCCCAAACTCTGGAGGTGATAGAAGAGAAACTTGGCAGCAGACTACAAGACATAGGCATAGGAAAAGACTTCCTAAATCAGACAGCAGCTGCACAAGAAATAAGATCGACAATTGACAAATGGGACCTCATTAAACTTAAAAGTTTCTGTACATCAAAAGAAACAATAAAGGAAGTGAGGAGAAAACCCACATCGTGGGAGGAAACCTTCACAGCAGATACAACTGACAAAGCATTAATTTCCAAAGTATACAAGCTACTCAAAAAACAAAGAAGAAAAAAAAAATGAATCACTCAAAAGATGGAGCAAAGATCTGAATAGAGCCTTCACGGAGGAGGAATTAGAGATGGCTGAGAAACATCTTAAGAAGTGTTCAACTTCATTAATAATTAAGGAAATGCAAATCAAAACCAATTTAAGATATAATCTTACTCCAATAAGACTGGCTAGGATCAGGAATACGAATGATACCAATTCCTGAAGAGGTTATGGAGAAATGGGAACACTCATCCATTGCTGGTGGAATGTAAACTTGTACAGCCACTATGGAAAGCAGTGTGGAGAACCCTTAGAAGACTCAAAATGAACCTGCCATTTGACCCCGTCATACCACTCCTGGGTATATACCCACAAGACACATCTTACTGCAGAGATACAAACACAACTATGTTTATTGCAGCTCTGTTCACAATAGCAAAAAGCTGGAACCAGCTCAGGTGCCCCTCAACTGAAGAGTGGATAGAGAAAATGTGGTACATGTATACAATGGAGTTCTATGCAGCGGTAAAGAGGGACAACATCATGAACTTTGCAGGTAAATGGATGGAGCTGGAAGACATTATGTTAAGTGAAGTAACACAGTCCCAGAAAAACAAACGACAAATGGTGTCCCTCATATGTGGATGCTAGTACCAACAACCCAGATATAAATATTTCTCATGGAGTATTAAAAGAACAATACAGAAGTAAGGACTGCATCAGAAAAACTGCTGAAATGGTGAATTACGAAGGGTGGGAGGGGGCGTGAGAGGGACATGGGTGTTATATTCGGTTAATAGCATATTATTAAGACATACGGAGTTTTAACACTAAGTATCCAGTTTTGCGCCCAGACACATTGATCTACAGTGTTACCATGGTGTTTTAGGACTTAGTAAAAGTAATATATGTGTATATTAAATGGGGCTGGAGAGATGGCCTAGCGGTTAAGAGTGCCGATCGCTCTTACAGAGGACCCGGGTTCGATCCCCAGCACCCACATGGCGGCTGAGAACCGTCTGAAGCTCCAATTCCAGGAGAACTCCAGTTCCAGGGGAATCCGAGACCCTCTTCTGAACTCCGCGGCGCTGCACGACACGGGTGCACAAACCTACATGCAGACAGTACATTCATACACATACAGAAATAAATAAAATTAATTAAAAAAAAATAAATAAATAACATTAGTTTACAGGCTCTGATAAAAATGGTAATGCATCTGAGTTAAATGTAGATATAAATTTCTGTAGTCCACATTTGTTTTACATAAAATCTGTATAACAATTACTTTGGGATTGGCATATACAAATGTTCTCTATAATTTCTCTGTTGTACAGTATCACCTTGTAGCACTCTCTTTCACCTATAAGATGATTTAATGTAAAAATTAAGTTTGCTTCCCAAGTTAATCACGTACAGTCACTCAAAACAACATGAGTGAATTTGATGAAATCTGTGCCTTGATTCCACCCTATAGGTATGTATAATATAACTGTCTTCTGAAGACTCATGCATCAAAAAACAAAAACCTAAAAAAAGGGGGGGTACAGATAGATATGTAATCTTTTCGTCAAAAACCTTGCAATTCAAATCTTAAAACTAGCTACAGGAAAAGATTTGTATGTTCCAACAGGTCAAAATATCACCAACTTAATGGCTGAGAAATAAAAGATACAGCTTTGCATTGAGTAAGTACCAGAAAGGTTGACCCATCTGAACATTGAAAGGAAGAAAAGCCTCATATTGCTACAAACTTCAAACCCCTCCGTGGATCCTACTTGTAACAACTATTTATGATGAGTCCTAAGGAAACTTACCTTCTAGGTGCCACAAAGGTTTAAATATGAGAGACTTTCTTACCTCACCCCCATAGAACAAGGAGAAATATGATGATGACGAGGTCGTTCTCCAACGGTAAATTGGAGACAACTATTATAGGGGTAATCTCTAAAACCAGTAAAGCTGCCATCTTTAATTGACTAATAGACATAGGAATCGTGAAAAGGATTATTCTCTATTCAGAACCAAATATAATACTAAAGTCTCCTTAAGCTATGCACTTATGCAAAATATATTAATACAGGAGCTCTGACATTAGCAATGGATTATTCTACCAAGGAGATGTTGGCCAGGGGATCCAAGCCCCCACAAAAGGTAAGGGTTCCTTGCCTCTAAACTGGGATACTTGCAAGGAGAGAGGAGATAAGGCCCTGCTTTCAAAGACCTGATGTTCACATGGGAAATATGTATTGAGACCACACATGCAAGTGTACAGATGGCCTCTGGAATAGCAGAGAGTGTTACCAAAGGCCACTAAACCAATAAAGCAAATATGGGTGTCCTTGAGTCAAGCAAGACTCGTCTGTTAGCACCAGCTACACCTCACCTGCCTGGAAATACTGTACAGCAGAAGCAGCCATATGTCTGTATTTCCCAAATCTAATTGGCTATTGGCTCTCTCCTTGGAGGAATAACCCATGGCTGATGCCACAAGCTTACATCCTATAATGGTTAGGAGATGTTATAAGCCACAGTAAGACCCTGTCATATTTAACAGAAAAAAATGTAATTCATGGATTAACATACCATCGAAACATCAGTGTCTGTACCAAAGTAACCTACCATAACTATTAGTACTGGTTAAATACCTCTATATCTAATTGCTTGTGCTTCATTAGTAGGATCAAAAGGTTATTCCTGGACAAACTGTCAGCCCATGAAAGGAAACAGCCAGAATTCACCAGAGTCCAATACGACAGCTCCAGAGAAAGTACACTGTTTTGCTTCTCATCTGCCTGTGCCCCTTTTCTAAGCCCAGAGAACAATCTGGGGAAGAGGGGGCATGGTAGAATGTAAGAGCTGCGATTGGGGTGAATGGTGAAACTACAGCAATATAGTCTGGAAACTCATTTGATCAACTTGATTGAACATACAAGCGCCACCCCCACACACACACTGGATGGTGGGACCCATGGGCTGTGTGGGTTTGGGCACAACTGCCTGCAAATTGGTTATACAAGAAGGATGCTTGTACTCATAAATTATCACTTATTGTTAAAAAATGAAAAAAATACTGAAAGATGCAGAACAGTTATGGCAGAATGCATCATCTGGGATGGGGTGGGGGAAGGGAAAGGCAAATATGCCTGAACCAAATTGGAAAATGATGTATGAAATACACAAAGCATCAGTTAAAAAAACACTAAATTATCTTGTTGATAAAAAGGGATGTTACAGATAACATTATAAAAATACATTGGATATACATTAATGTCAAGGCTGTATCCTAAAAATTTAGCATGAAATAGAAGTAAAAGTAACTTGTAGTTTACATACATATAAGTGTCACCAGATTTTTTTTTAATTTTTAAAATTTTATTTATTTTTGTATGCGTACAAATGTACTGTATGCATGTAGTTTTGTGCACCTGTGTCTTGCAATGGCTCTGAGGTCAGAAGAGGGTGTCGGATTCCCCTGAGACTGGAGTTAAAGACGGTTCTCAGCCACCATGTGGGTGTTGGGGATCGAACCCAGGTCCTCTGCAAGAGCAGTCAGCACTCTTAACTGCTAGACCATCACTCCAGCCCCATGTGGACAGTTTTTTTAAACAACGTAAGCAATTTAATTTATCACTATCCAATGTATGAATATTTTTTGAACATTAGTATAATTGGTGCATTTTGCAAGTATCTATGTCCAAATTTTGAACAACCCAAGGTTCCCATAGTCCAGTTGGAGAAGCTTGTATGCACAGGCATGTTGATCAATTAGGAGTCCGGACTATATTCCTGTAGTCTCATGATTCACCCCTATCTCTCTGCAGCTCTTACAATCTACCATGCCTCCTCTTCCACAGTTTGTTCCCTGGGCTTTGGGAAAGGGGCACAAGTAGGTGAGAAGAAAACAGTCTAATTTCTTTGGAGTTGTCATTTTGGACTCTAGTCTGTTCAGGTTGTTTCCCTTCATTTGACAGCTTTTCCAGTGATAGCCTTTTTAGTCATACTAACAAAGCACAAGCTATTGGATGTACAGGCATTTAAGCAGTACTAACTATTATGTCAAGCTAAGCTTTGAGCATAGACACAGATGCTTGGATGGTATGCTAATCTGCAAACTGGTTTCTCTATAAAGGGTGACAAGTTCTTATTGTGGCTTATAACATCTCCCAACCTCTAGAGGAAACAAGCTTGTGGCATCTACTGTGAGTTATTCCTCCAAGGAGAGAGCTAATAGCCAATTAGATTTGGGATATATATATAGACACTTGGCTGCCACTGTTACACAGTATCTCCAGGCTGTTGAGGTGTAGCTAATATTGACGGAGGAGTCTTGCTGGTCTCAGAGAGACAATATTTTGCTGTATTGCTTTAGTGGCCTTTGATAACACTCTCTGGCATTTCAGAGGCCAGTTGTATGCTAGCAAGTGATATCTCATAACATATTTTCATGCTCACACAAGGTCTTCGACAACAGGGACTTACTGCCTTTCTCCTTGCATATATCCCACTTATAGGCAAAAGGCCTTTATAATTTGGGGGGGGCGGGTTTGAGTCCCCTAGCCAACATCTCCTAGGCAGAATAATTCATTGCTGATGTCAGAGCTTTCCTGTAGTAATATATTTTGCTTAATTACACAACTTATAAACACTTTACTATTGAATTTGGCTCTAGATAGAGAATTATCCTTTCACAGTTCCTATGCCTATCAGTCAATTAAAAAAGGGTAATTATGTCTGTTTTACAGGAAATTACCACGTAACAATTGGGCTCTAATTTACAGTTAGGGAGTGGTTTCATTACCATCATGTTTTTCTTTTTCCTATAAAGGGGAGAGGTAGGAAGGTTTCTCAGTGTCTGGAAGGTAAATTTTTTTTTTTTTTTTAATTTTATTTATTTCCGTATGCGTATGAATGTTCTGTCTGCATGCAAGTTTGTGCACCCGTGTTGTGCAATGCACGGAGGTCAGAAGAGGGTGTCGGACACCCCTTGAACTGGAGTTCTCCTGGAATTGGGTTTCGGACGGTTCTCGGCCGCCATGTAGGTGCTGGGGATCGAACCCGGGTCCTCTGTAAGAGCAGTCGGCGCTCTTAACCGCTAGGCTATCTCTCCAGCCCCTAGGAAGGTAAATTTAATTAGGGCCCATTATAAACAGTTAACCCCAATAGTATTCAGAGAAATGTTCAGTGTCTGTGATTCAGGCAATCTGAGGTTCCTCTTTCTTTAATGTTCAGATGGGTCAACCTCTCTGCTGGCATTTCCCAGCCCATTCTGCATAGCTATAAGTTGTATGTTTTCAGGCATTTAGATTGGTGATTTTTACCTGTGGAACATAAAATCTCCTCCTATGTTAGGTTTCAAGATCAGAAAAATTGAAAATTATCAATAGGATGGAACACAGAGTTTTCCATTTGTATCTCCAGAAAGAATACTACCCCACCTCCCATCTCCCTCTTTTTTTTTTTTTTGGTTTTGACCTATAGATACCTAAGTTGTATTACACATACCCATAAACAGGAGCCAAGGCATAAGCTTTCATTAAATTTACCAAACTGTTTCTCATTGACTGTATGCTACTATTTGGGAAGAAATTTAAGCTTAGTTTCTTTAAACTGTCCTCAAGAAAGAAATTGTTATATAATGGATGTTGTATAATTCGCAAAAATATAGAAGCCATTGTGTACCTTAACCAATACAATTATAATATAACAATTAACATTTTAATTTCCCAATTAGTTCAATTGTATTACCATTTTCACCAAAACCTACACCTAAATTTAACTAATCTAAAACAATTCACTAAGCCTTAAAATATTCTATACTTTGGGGATAAAGCTTGGGCAGAGTTGAGTTCCTCTAAATAAATTCTACCAAATAAACACACACTTTGCTCTTTAATGCTATAGACTGGACTATGACTTCTACTTATTTTGGAAGTAAATTTTAAGTTTAGTCCTTTAAATTGTCCTGCAAGTAAAAGAAAGTTGTTACACTGTGATGTTGTATAATTCAGCAAAATATAGAGACCAACCCAATACAAATATAAATAAACAACTAGCATTTTTATATTCCCAGTTAGTTCAAATGTCAGTATCTAGCTCTTTTTTTTTTTTTGCACAAGCATCCTTCATATAAAACCAATTTGCAAGCAGTTGTGCCCCAGCCCACACAGCCCAAGGCTCCCACCATCCAGCTGGAGGGGCTTGAATGTTCAATCAAGTTGATCAAATAAGTGTCCAGACTATATTGTCGTAGTTTTACCGTTCACCCCAACATTCTACCACGCCCCCTCTTCCGCAGATTGTTCCTTAGGCTTAGAAACGGGGCACAGGTGGACAAGTAGCACAACAGTCTACTTTGTCTGGAGATGTCGTTTTGGACTCTGATCATTTCTGGCTGTTTCTTTGCATGGGCTGACCGATTGCCCAGGGATAAGCTTTCAATCCTACTAATGAAGCACAAGCAATTAGATATATACATATTTAAACATTGCTAGTTACTATGGTAGGTTACTTTGGTATAGAAACAGATGTTTGGAGGGTGTGTTTATCCCTGGATTACTTTTTTTTTTCCTGAGAAAGATGACAAGGCCTTACTGTGGCATATACATCTCCTAATCACTAGAGGGTATAAGCTTGTGACAACATCCATGAGTTATTCCTCCAAGGAGAGAGCTAATAATCAAATAAATTTGGGATATACAGACATATGGCTGCCACTGCTGCACAGTATCTCCAAGCAGGTGAGGTGTAGCTGATGTTGGTGGAGGAGTCTTGTTGACTCAAGGAGACCAACATTTGCTTTACTGTTTCAGCGGCCTTTGATAACACTCTCTGGTATTCCAGAGACCAACTGTATACTTGTAAGTGCGATCTCGATACAATCCTCCCATAGTTTCTTCAGGTCATTGACAGCAGGGCAGGCCTTACCACCTCTTTTCTTGCAGATATCCCAGTTTACAGGCAATAAGCCTTTATGTTTTTTTGGGGGGTGGGGCTTGGGTCCCCTGGCTAACAACTCCTTGGCAGAATAATCCATTGCTGCTATCAGTGCTCTCCTGTATTAATATATCTTGCTTATATGCACCACTTAAAGAGACTTTAGTATTATATTTGGTTCTGAAGAGACAATAATCCTTTTTACAGTGCCTATGTATATTAGTCAATTAAATAAAGCAGTTTTACCAGTTTTATAAGAGATTACTTCTATAACAGTCAGCTCTAATTTACAGTTAGAGGATGACTTCATTACCACCATGTTTTTCTTTGTTCTATGAAAAAGAGGTAAAGAGGTCTCTCATATGGAGTTCTATGCAGCAATAAAGAAAAACGATATCATGAACTTTGCAGGTAAATGAATGGAGCTGGAGGATATTATATTAAGTGAAGTAACACAATCACAAAAAACAAACGATGAATGATATCCTTCATATGTGGATGCTAGCATCAATAACCTAGTTATTAATATTTCTTGTGAAGAGGGATGCATATTAAAAGAACAACAACAGAAAGACTGCATCAGAAAACTGACTAAAATGGTGAACCAGGAGGGGTGGGAGGGGTGGGAGAGGGACATGGGTCTATATTCTATTAATATATATTTAATTTAAAATTACATGGTATTTTACTTAAATTTTATATAACAATAACTTTGGGATTAACATATACAAATGTTCTGTATAATTTTGTGTTATGCAGTATCATCTTGTAACATCCTCTTTTACCTGTAGAATAATTTAACTTAAGGAATTAAGTTTGCTTCCCAAATTAGCAACATACAGTCACCCAAAAAAAAACATGGACAAATTTGATGAAATTTACACCTTGATCCCTGCCTATAGGTATGTGTACTACAACTGCCTTTTTGAGACTCATGGGTCAAAAAATACAATATAAAAGGGGGGATACAGTTACATATTAAACCTTTTTGTCAAAAGCTTTCAATTTAATTTTAAGACTAACCATGGGAAAAGATTGGTATATTCCCACAGGTCAAAACGTCACCAACTCAAAGGCTGAGAAAGAAAGGATACAGCCTTCCATCATGTAGGTTGTACCAAGAAATACCAGCAGAGAAGTTCACCCATCTTAACAGTAAAAGGAAGAAAAGCCTCAGACTGCTACAGGCATCAAACATCCCTGAGGACCATAGGTGTAACATCTGTTTACTGTGAGTCCTAATGAACTTTACCTTTAGGTGCAGCACAGTTTCAACAAAATAACTTTTAAACAAAACCTGAAAATTGCAAATAGTTGTTAATGAACATAAATTACTTTTAATTTTTGTTCACCAAGTTGGCTTGAAAATTTTATACAAAGTAGTTTTTCTGAAATATGTTGGTAGTAAGATGATGTTATTTTTGCTCAGCGTAGTTACAAACCACGTGGTCTGGGGGCCGTGTGAATTTTAGAAATGAAAAAAAATCTAAAAGGTCTCAAAATTATTTAAGACCATTTTATTAATAAATTTTAGAATTGTTCAGGATCCTTGATTGATTGATTTTGAAATGCCTAGGACTTTTTAATTGGTCAGTTGTGTACAACTCGTTTAAAGATTTTTTGGGTACCCATGTATCAGACTTATAGAAGCATGCTATTGATTTTAACTGGACATCATTAAATTTTATCTGAAGATAAAAATTGATGTGTAAGGAAAAGTAAAATTACTAATTTTGAACAAGTATCATGAGAAAGAACACAGTAAAGTTTAAAGGTACATTTTCTCTGTATTATTATGAAAAATCTCAAAATAAGAAAACCTGAATCAATACCATTTTCAGCCCACAGACGTGAAGCACAAGTTCTTGCTTCAAGCCACCACACAAAGTTTCATTCCCACAATGGCACAGTTGCTTTTCGGGAAATATATTATTATATATATATATAATATATATAATTTCATTTTGCCTTACTACTAGGTATTTGGTGCTAGCATCCACACATGAGGGATACCATTCACTATTAGTTTTTCTGGAACTGTGTTACTTCACTTAGCATAATGTCTTCTAGTTCCATGCATCTACCTGCAAAGTTCATGATGTCATTTTTCTTTACTGCTGCATAGAACTGCATTGTGTAGATGTACCACATTTTCTCTATCCACTCATTGTTTGACTGTTGCCTTTGATGATTTTCTCTTTGTACATAACAAGATAATTTGGCTCAAGAGAGGCTAGGTTTTACCTCCCCAAACAGATGTATACAGTGCAGCAGGAGAGAGTTTCAATGAGTTTCGTCTATATACTTACTATAAATAGCCTTTGTATAGATATGTGATACAATCCTGTTTCTGAAAAATTGCAAATCAGGATATTGGGTTTGGAAAAGAAACAAGACTACTTCTGTTTGCAGCAAAACTGTCTTCATTAAGATAAGCCTGGAATTGTTTCAAATCTCTTTCATGGGTTATGCCTGCTCTACCTGTAATGGTAAATCTCTTCAAGGCAATGTTTATTCAAGATTTCATGAGCTTTTGCTCAAGGTTTATCTAATATTTTTAAATAAGTAAAGATATCAGACTTGTGCAACTAACCTTCTTGGATGGTTATTAACCATACTCAACACCTATAATTTGGTCAAAGGTACAGCTTTGTTCCTTGCACTCCTAATTCAACTAAACTGCAGGGAACTATGGAGCCCTGCTCAAATATCCTGTAACTGGAGTGAGTGGCCAGTTTTCTTGTTCAAAGAGGTCAAAGAGGTACCAGGGAGACTCCAACGTGTGTCCAGTCTATAAAGAGAAAGGTCAACACAGAGGAAAGTCTTCTCATGCTTCAAAGGGATGTCTTGGTCAAACAAACTGGACTGACCCTCATAAATGGAACTGGTAAAAGAAAGTCAGAGGATTCAGGCACATCACTGAAAACCCAAGTGACCCCCTGAGGAATAGATCCTTGAACGACCTTGAGAAAAACAAAACTTGGTTAATCTGGGCCAAATGTATGGACATAAACAACTACAAGGATCGAATAATCAAAGATGAAAGTACTCAGTATATTTCTTTTAAAAACCATAGAAATTGTGCTCCATAGACATTAGACATAAATGTTCATCAGGTATAAAATTTCAGATCAATACCTTGTTCAACAATGCAGTGCCACTTGCAGACAAAGGATACATCTTTTATTGTCTAAATTTTATAACTCTGTTTCTAGAAGCCATTTAAGTGTGAACTCACGCTGGGATTGTAGTCACTCCAGAAGTTATCAAAATACCTAAAATGAAAACCCTGAGTCCAGCCATCATAACCAAATTACCTAAGGAAAAAGCAAATGCTTTAGACACACACATCAAAAAAAAAAAAAAATCAAAAGGAATTTTAAGTTGGACATTTAAATTTCATACTGTTTACCTTCTCCTGGTTTCCTGCCCCAAACATCTGCCAAACTACTCTGGCTTTTACTTTTCCCTCACAAGTAAAATCAAGGATTTTCTTTTCTCTATAGCAATACTTCTGAGGGCCTTTTAGATAAACTCACTGAAGGGGTAACCCAGTGGCCCTAGATACATCATCCCTGTTGAGCCTCAAGTTGGCAGATTGTCTGGAACTCAAATTTCTTACTGGAAACTAGGGTTACGTCCTCAAAGGGAGGAGTAATAAAATAGGAGACAGACGTTAACTAGGAGGTTTGGGTCAAGACCCCCAAATAGCCAGTTTATTTCTCATTGGAGAGCTGGAGATTTCCTGTATCTGCCGGTAAACTTATCCCAGCCAAAGATTAAAGGAAGCCAAACTATCAGAAAGAAGTGGTATCCTGTGCTGTTTTATGCAAATCATTTCAACACAGTCAAAAGAATGAAAGGTAACTATCAATCTAGTATAGTAAATTAAAAGAGAGAGTAAAACTGCTCTAACTGGTGTTTATTTCAACTCTCAAGTGTAGATGTATTTCTCAGTGTGCTTTTGAATTATTCCATTTCCATTTTCACACCTCCTAATCATTATTTGTCTCTTGGCTTTCCCTTGCTGTCTAGCCCTCTCTTCTCTCTCCCCATTTGAAGTATTCCCTCTTTTCCCATTTTCTCCTTGAAATACCTGTTGCCTTTTATCCCCCCTTACTTTAGCCCCTTTCCCCTTTATTTCCATGATTCCTTCTATATGATTTTCTCCCTTATCCATTAAAACACCCATTTCCCCCATTTCTGCCTTGATATATGCCTTCTACCATCTTCCTCTCTTGGGCTCTTTATTTCCTTTTATTTCTATTATAATTCATTTCCATTTCCTGTCTTTACATCACCTGATATATTCACTTATTAGGATTTGTTGCTAAGATCAGCAAATGAGAGGAAACTTACACTGCTTGTTTTGTGTACTTCACTTAGTATAAAAGTTTCTACTTATATCTCCATTTTTTTCTTTCTGCTGTTTATAGGGTATAGTCATTCCTTCGTATTGTTATAAGTATTCTCTGTAGACCTGGAATTATGTACAGGTATTCTTTCATCCTATTCATGTCATGGGAATTTTTTTTTACATCTTTGATCAGGTCTTTACTCAAATAGGCTGTCTCTAGTTGCTCTACGGGATACACATATTTATTAGGTTATGCAGCACATTTCTTTTCTTCTCTGGTAGGCTTCTTTGCTGCTGGCTTCTTTTCAGTTGCTAGTTTATTTCAGCTGCTGGTTTCTTGGTGGCTACCATCTCTTACCCACTGGCTTCCTCACCTTTTTGACATTCACAGGCAGCTGCGGTTTCTTCTTTTCCACAGGCTTCTTGCCTGCAGACCCTTCTTTCCCGCCCACTTCTTTGTCACCCCCTTCTCTGATTTGGCTGCCAATGCTGCTGCTCCTGCAGCTTCCAGTTTCTTTACCCGGAGTTTGGGATTTTTGGCCGGGTGAAAAACTGTGTTCCTGAGCACAGTCTTCGCATATGGTTTAGTTTCAGCATTATTCTCAGGTTCTTCAGTGAATTCTTTTTCAGAACTCTGTGATGAATCTTCTTGTGTGGTGCTCGGAGAGCTCTTTGCACCTCTGGGCTTTTCAAGGTTCTGCTAAAGGCTGTATTCATCACCTTGTGCATGGGAAGGTTGTAGCTACTCTTGAGGTAAGCAGCCTCATTCCAGGTCCCATACAACTCACCCAACTTCCGGAAAACACGTTCAGTCAAAATGCAGAAAGGTCCCACATGCCCACCATGAGCAAGTTTCAAAATATTCAGCTTGCTTACATGAAGCAGAGTAATACCAGGGATGTTTCTGAAGGACTTGATGATACCATTATTCTCATTATAGATGATATGGGGTCCCGTGCACTGGATCCTGTGGCGGTTTCTCAATTTGCCCTTGCAGGCTCTCATTTGCTGAGAGGCACAGACCTTTTAGATGTCATTCCAGGATTTAAGGGTCTTTTTTTTTGGGGGGGGGGGTTAGACAAGGTCTCCCTGTAGCTCTGGCTTCTAACCTTCAACCTTATCATCTACCACCAAAGGAAGTTCAGGACCTTCTTCAATTCAATGACCAAAGCTGGTAAGGCAGAGGCAGTCAAGGCCAAGCAGATAGAATATTGCTTTTGGGTTGTGTTCACTTTTTGGTGCCAACCATGCCAGGTTTTGGTTGGAGCAAACATGAGGCCTCCCCAGCATATCTGTTTTCTTTGTTAAGAACATCTCTCAGATTTGGGTAATAATAGATTTTTCTTTCTTAGTCAACCATGCTAGACAGTTTTGCTGGGTAAAATATTCTGAGTTGATGACTTTAAAAGTATAGAACTCGGGATAATTTGGTCAAATTTCTTCTGGCTTTCATAGTTTGCACTGAAAAGTCAGCTTTAGGGGATGGAGAGCTTGATCACTGGCTGCTCTTGCAGAGGACCTGGATTTGATTCTCAACTCACACATGGCAGCTAACAATCCTCCATATCTCAAGTACTAGGGAATCTGACACCCGCTTCTGACCTCTGCAGCCAGTGCACAAAATAGTTGCAGTTACATACAAGCAGGCAGTACACTCATATATATAAAATAAATGAACATTTCCAAAAAAGAAATGTCAGCTGTAAATCTAAAGGATTTTCCTTTACATGTGACTTGTTATCTCTTTCAGCTTTCCATATTTTCTGTTTGTTCTCTACATCTAATATTTTTATTATGATATGCTATGAGGAATTTCTGTTCTGGTTCTATTTGTTGTTCTCTATGCATCTTGTATCTATATGGGTATGATTTCCTTAATATAAGGAAATCCCTTGTATAACAGCTGGCCTTTAAATAGCTGGCCAATGCCATTAACTTGGGATTCTTATCCTTCCTCTATAATTATGATGTGTCATTTTTGTCTTTTCATTGTCTCCTACATTTATGGCATATTTCATTATTATGGGTTTTAAATTTTGTTCATATTCTTTGCTTGAGTGGTCCAATTATTCAACTTTGTCTTAAAGATATTCTGTTTTCATTTTTAATTTATTCCATTGGTGAGGCTTTCTCCCATTGTTTCAAACTGGCTTACTGCATTTTTTTCAACTCCATCTTCATTTTGGCTTGAGTTTTCTTCAATATTTCTACCTTTTTTATTTCTTTATTTTATTTATTTATTTATTTATTTATTTATTTATTTATTTATTATGTGTATGAATGTACTGTCTGCATGTAGGTTTGTGCACCCATGTTGTGCAATGCTGCGGAGGTCAGAAGGAGGCATCGGATTCCTCTGGAACTGGAGTTCTCCCAGAATTGGAGTTAAGGACGGTTCTCATCCACCATGTGGGTGCTGGGGATCGAACCCAGGTCCTCTGCAAGAGCAGTTGGCACTCTTAACCACTAGGCTATCTCTCCAGCCCTCTACCTCTTTTTTAAATTCACATTTCATATCCTGCATTGTCTTTGTTATTTCATTAATCCATATATTTGCACAATCTTGACTTCAGACAAAATATTTTCCCTGTCCTCTTTGACTTGTTCGAGTGTTATTTAAATTCTTTGAATTATTTGATCATGTTTATGGTTGTTATTTTAAATTCTGTGTCCTGGGTTTCCTCTAGGAATTTCTTGTTGTAGAACTCTTTTGATAGGATAGTTGTGTGTGGGAGTGACATTTTATTTTGGATTTTCATATTTTTAATTTTGGTTTGATAATATTGATTTCCTTTGTTGCCTGTGATTCTAGTATGTAACCAGGTCTGCCTTTATCAAGTAGAAATTTGATTATGTTTGTATAGTTGTATACTTGTTTTCTTATCAAATATGAAAAAAAATCAGTTCACCTGGGCTTTAGGATTTTACTTATATTTTATATTGGAGGGAGCGAATGGAACCAGGAAGCCTACTCAGGAGGTCTCCTGGAGAATGAAGAGACTCTGGCTAGTTAGGCTAAGAACTGGTTGACTGCTGGAAGCAACTCTTAATTGTCCATGAAGAAAGTAATGTGGAGAAAAATATATTTCCATAGGTAAATATGGATTTTAAGCAGAAATTATCCTGTTTTGGCATAGAGTCTGGCTGGAGTCTGCCCACTGCCCAAATGCTTGTCTGAGGCTAAATTGAAAAGCAATGGACTAATTTCTTTTAAGACACACTAAAATAGAAATGGTGTTGTGGTTATTAATGTTGAAGACTATATAGATCTACAATGAAAAAAGCAAATGGAGCAGAAATAAAATCAGAATGTACACTATGGATCAAAAAAGAGCACTAGGAAGATTAATGTTGGGGTCAAGCCAGAGTGCTAAAGAAGAGGATCCCTTTGGTAGGAAATTCAAGTGATTAAGGAGAGGCCTAGATGTTTACAAGTAAACAATGGAAAGAGTACCTTCAGAGCAAGAGGACACCCAGCTAATCCTCCAACGTTTGAAAGGAAAATGCTGCAAGTGTTCCATACTCCAAGAAATCTACCACAGAGAAAAGCTGGGGATACAGTTGAAGCAGGTCAGGGTTCATCCCACACTTATTGCAAAATTCATCAGTGTCATTCACATTGTAGTGGATTTATAGGCATGAAAAATGAGAGGCTGAAGGGGTCATCAGTTTTTCCTCTGTGGTTTCAGAGAGCCACCAAGGGGAGGCAGAATGCACCTGGGGTGTCCCTGAATAAAAAAAGGCATTGACAGGCCATTTGGTTAAGCTGTGAAAGTAAGGACTTGTTGGAAGAGGAGATCCCAAGAAGACATTTGAGATTCCACAGCTGTGAGATATTTGGGAAGGAGAGCTGCATAGAGGGAGTGGTTCAGATCCCCAAGGAAGAGATGTATGTTGTAAGCAAAGCTGGCCAACGAGCCCCATTGCAAACCTTGTATTATCATCAAACCATACAGGTAAGACTTGATGCCATAAGAAATATATATATATNATATATATGAGGGTTTGCTTTGAAACTATTTAAGGTCAGCAAAATCAGGACACAGATGAGCACTAGAGGTTTAGTTATATTTTGGCCCTGACATCATCCCAGCTCCTGTGTGCTGTTCACAGAGTTCTTAACAATTCCCTATGTCTCAGGAGGATGTGGCTTCCTCTTTGGGATCTGCTCATTTTTCCTATGGATGTGGGGCAATCTTCATTGTGAGGGGATCAGTTGAATGGTCTGATGTATTGTCAGAGTGGTACCCATCAAGGGGAGGATTCATTTTCTCAAAAGACATATCATCTTCTTATTGATAGTAAACAGGTCAGAGTTTTACCGCATGTCCCTTATTCTAAGTCTCTCCAAAGTACCTGTGGTAAAGGTTGTAGGACTGTGAACTCCTGAAACTGCTTGGCCTTTGAAGATCCTTGGTCATTTATTGTAAAAAAAAATATAATGATAGTAATGACCTAGACAATACAAAATGAGGATCATTTACCATTATTCCAGGTGTAGGTGATGCCCCATTTTTACTTTATTTATTTGATCTGTAAGGCATCTGTGGTGCCCTTCTATTACTGCCTGACTCATGGGATTGTAAGTAATGCCAGAATTATGAGAAATGCCCCATTTGGAAGAATCGTTTAAAAACTTTGCTAGCATATGAGGTCCCATTATCCATTTTATTTAATGTGGGATATCTAATACAGAAAAAAGTGCATAATATGTTTAATTACATTCTTAGTTACTTCCCCTGGATGGGCTAAAACACTTAAAGCTAAAAAGTAAATGCCTACAGTACAATGAATGTAATTAAATTTTACAAATTCAGATATTTGGGTTTTATCAGTGTGCCAAATCATATTATAATGTAGACCACAGGGATTTACTAACCATGATTATGACTACCTTCATGAACTCAACTCCATGATACAATAAGCCCATCTCCCACCAGGATACAGTTTTGTGGTATTCACATATCACATTAATTAAATGTCTATAGCAACCATTTTTACTGTTAGAACAAATGGAAATTAAGTTAGACTTAATCTAATGGGAGGAATTATCCTTAGATGTGTAGGCCCTAAATAGGAAAGTAAAGGAAAAGAGTGCATGGTCTCAACCCAAGGAAGGGATTCCAAGTCCCACATCATGTGTTCCAAGTATGAAAACAAAGCAATGTCCTGCGGACCTCTTCAATTCTAGATACAAGTCATTGTATCACTTGTATCTAGAAAAGAAACTTCTGAAGGCAGCAGAAGTAAATGGGAGCCATGTCTAGTGCACAAATAAGGTTTTGCCTGAGGACGGATTGTGACTCATTCTGTCCGCTGAAATTTAAAGCTCTTGAATCTGGCATTTGAGATTTATTTGTGATTACCAAGATGATATAGGGAGAAAGAGAATCTCCTAAGGAGTTCACAATCTCATTCACGAAAAGAATTTTAGAGTGGCTCCAAACAGAAGCATTAGGAATATTTCCTAGCACTTAAAGAAAAATTCTCAGGGCAGAAAAGCTGGAAATCTCAATGATGGCATGGAGGGCAGCCACATAGCATGATGGCAGCCATGTGGTGGGGAGGAGAGCTGTAGAGAAAAGTAGAGAAATACAAGATGCCAGGGAAGCCCAAACCCTTAAAGAAAGCAACCTCTGAGAAAGAATGTTAAGAAAAAAAAGGAGAGATTACACTCTTCTGAAGAATTCAGAAAAGTGAGCAGACTTACAGCTGGAATCATTACAGGAAGAATTTGAGGAGAGGGAACTAGAGAACTAGAGTCAGGTGCAGCACCCCCACTAGTAAATATTCAGGAAGTATTTCTTTAGGAGACCAGGGGGTGGTCAGAGCTGCAGTATGGGGACTGAAAGAGGAGAAGGAGGTGGAGGCAGTAGATGGTCAGGAGGTGAAGGGGAAGGATAAAAAAGTAACAGCACTATAAATGCTTTCATTTGACCTGCAGTACAATAATACCTTTTGTTGTAAGCATGCATTTCATAGTAGCTTGAAAGTAAGACTGGCCTTGTGAAGCAGAATTTCCCACAATTGCCTCTACTTACCAGTCAAGCCATGATGGGGATCCACCAATCAAAGAAAGGATTTCACTGTCCTCCTGACAGCGAGGGTCCCTTTTTGGGCATCAGTTGGAGGGTCCTACTCCCAAGATGAAGATATTGGTGTTACAGGGCAAAGATTCTGGAATCTGTGTCAGTTTTCAAGTCATTTAATGTTCAGTATTGCAAGGTTATATATAGAGAGAGTTTTGGCTATGAGGGAAACTGCATGCTAGTCTGCATGCAAGGTTCCAAAGTACGATCTGATAAATAGGATGTGTGGCTTCTCTTTGTGAGAGTTGAGGATCTTAAATCAAGATATTTACCACAGAATAAGGAACTCTGTAAGCTTTTAACCAGGTCAATTTCCTCTTGCTAGCAATTGTGGTGTTCCACATGACAGGATCTTGAATCACTGTTTTTCAGCACCTCCCCCACAGCAAAAAGTAGCAGCCTCATCTTTAAACTTTAGTGTTCAACCTGACTTAAGATATTCCATCTTGATCTATAACAGACTTTAAGGATTCTGGGAACAGTTTTCTGGGAACATAGTAATATGAATTTACAGCAATGGTGATAGTACCCAAAAGACCCATGCAAACTCAAACAAAAATCCAGCATATTACTTGGGAAATGGGCAGGAAGCCACAACCTTAGCCAGGGAACTATTAGCAACAGATCACTGCTTGGTGAGGGAGAGCTGATCTATCAGATAGTGATGCTAGATAGACTAAATGGGCTCCAGAGGATGAAGTCACACTGAGGGACATCTGGATACACAAACTTAACTTGATTGGTTTTAACATATATGACATAATGCATGAAATCTGATGGACAGGCTATGAAAGGGTGTAGGTTGGCGAGGGGGTCTGAATATGATTGAGATGCATTGTATGAAATACACAAAAATAAATTTAAAAAATACATTTAAGCTATATATTACACTTAACTAGAAAATTTAATTGAAATGGATGGATTTCTTGATTGATGTGACCTACAAAATCATATCAAGATGAAGTAAATATTTTCAACAGACACAGTATAACCAGGATACAAACAGTAACAGGGGCTGTGTGGAGACATAGATGGGAGAGGAGGTCAAATTTGATTAAAAGCTATTATACGGAATGCACAAACCTTCAATATAAGTTAAAAAAACAACTTCCCAACTATAAAATGTGCAGGGCCTTGTATATAAAATAGAGATTTCTATCACACTTTCAAATAATAAAGAATATCAATAGATCTCAAAGCATTCTAAATGAAAACTTTCCAAAATCATTTTATGACCCAATATTACCTTGATACCAAAGCCAGATAGAGTCAACAAAAAGAAAATTATTATACAATCTTGCAGATATTCTGTGGCAGAAGCACTTAGAACCAGTTACCTGGCAGCCTTGACCCCTGCTGTTTCTCACAGAGCCGTCAAAGTCTGGACTGTCCTTTGATCTCTCAGGAAAGAACATTGATCTGGATTTTAGCCTGAGGTTCCCTTGTCCCAATTACTTGCCCCAACCCTCAATTGTGTGTATGTGTCCAAGCCCATGCCTGGGTTAGCAGAAAAGCCTTGAGTTTCAACATTAAAGTTGAGTCTATTCCCTCAAGCTTTCTCTGAGTCCATGTCTGTATGTCTGTCCTTGTCTTTCTATTCCATCGGTTAACATCCATTGTGGTACCCTTCCCTCTCCTTGCCTGAGCTAAGCCGATGGATTGTCTGCCTGCAGGCAGAGGACAGCCTTGAAGCTTGCAGTTCAGGAGAACTGCCATCAAGCACAGGAGAGAAGCAGATCAGGTGGATGTTGGCCACGCGTGTATAGAGGACTATTCAGATAAGAATAAACTCTGACACAGTCTCCCTAATGAATATTGACATAAAAATTCAGAATAAAACACTTGTAAATTGAATTAAAAATGCATCACAACGATCTAGTTAGCTTCATTGCAAAAATTCAGGGGTGGATAGCATGCATAAATCAGTAAATTTAATCCTCCAGAGCAAAGGCTCTGGCTCCAAGAAAGATCAGAGGTTAAAGCACCCAGCTCCAGGATGGAAAAAAGAGAAAAGGACCCGTCTCCAGGATGGATCAGGGAGTAAAGGACCTGCCTCCAGGATGGATCAGAGAGCAAAGGACCTGCCTCCAGGACAGATCAGAGAGCAAAGGACCCATCTGCAGGATGGATCAGAGAAATAAAAAAAAGAGAAAATTAAGCCAATTTGAACATAACTTGTGATATTTAGATATTATTTTTCAAAGCCAATTTTTATTGAAGTTTTGTGCTTGTCATACAAAATTTAGATATTATATTATTTATATTATATTATATTTAGATACTTTTGGAGCTCAGCTTGGAAGTACCTTTGAATAACTTTCATCTCCCATGTATACAGCACTTAGTAAAAGTAATGCTATCCATATGGTAAAAAAAATCATAAATAAATAAATAAATAAATAAATAAATAAATAAATAAATTTAGTCCAACAAATAAATAGAATCAGGGTCAAAAACCAGATAATCTTCTTATTAGATTAATTAACATCCTTGGAAAAATTCATGTCTGGCTAGGTCGTAGACCTTCTGTGGAACCCAATACTGTTACTCTGTTAAATGGACATAAAATTAAACTTCCCTGTATGTTAGCATTTCCCTAAACTTTCTATATTTTGATCATATTTAGACCACTCTCCTACCTACACTTTTCTTCAGGTGTGGATATCATGAACCAGTCATATCTGTTAAAAAGCCTATCAAGTTGTGTTTATGTCCCCAAATGTCCTATGATGTTCCTCCATCACCTGGAGCCAGCCTAACCTACCTAGTGCCCCATCCTTAGAGAAAACTACCTCTCTCTTAACCAGTAGTTTTTAATTGTCAATAGTTCCTTAGCTAATATCGGGGCTTGTTGCTCATTGCCTCACTTCTATGATTTTGTCTGGCTTGGTCTTGCATAGGTCTTGTGAAGCTTTCATTGCTGTAAGTTCCTATGGATGACTTCCCAGCTGTCTGGAACACTCTTTCCTTTTAGTCATCCACCAACTCTGGCTATTACAACCTTTTTTCCCTGACTTCTGTAAAGAACCTTGAACACTGATTGGCAGAGATAGGTCTCCCTATAGCCACAGCTGGCATGAACTCCCTATGTACTCGGGGCTGGCCGCCATCTCACAGAGATCTGCCTAATTCTGCCTCTTGTGTGTCCTGGAGTTCAATGCATATGTCCCCATGCCCCACCCTTAAATTTTGCTTATGCAACATCTCATTATATATCGCTGTTTGGGCTAGAATTTCCTGAGTATGTCAGGGTTTCCTAAAACTCATAGAAATCTGCCCACCTCTTCTTCCTGAGTCCTGGAATTAACTGCCTGCCCCAGAATGCCTTGGCAAAAATCTTGTGTTCTTCAGTGATTAACACAGAGAACCACAACTGGTCAATATTCAGAGAATAGTGGACTGCAGTGTTCAGCTCTAATGGGGACATCTATATTATATGTTTTCCATCAGACCTCAAGCATCATTGTGTAATAAGGAATAGAAGATTATAAGAGCCTAAAATAACAAACATATGCAGTGATACAGTGTTGGATGTACATGTCTGGATCCTTGTGCACAGTAAATGTCAGCTTCTGGGATTGCATACACAAGACTTGATTACATATGCAAGATTTACATAATTTAATACAATAAAAAAATAAAATCTCAGCGGGTATGGGAAGGACTCATGAAGTGTCACTCAAATCTGAGGAGCTACTGACCAATGATAGATTCTGTGGTAAGGGGAGTCAGTTATTTTCATAGGTTTTCTCTGAAGCATGAGCCATGTTGAAATAGTCAGATGCTCATGCACATGCAGGAAGCACCATGTAAGCTCAGTGGCTTAAAAACTTAAAAAAAATGTACAAACCAACTGAGGAGGAAAAGTGTGTGAGGTAGAGGTTAAAGCAGAAATGAGAAGGGAGAATATAAGGGTAGGTTTGATCAAAACACATTATATAAACGTATGAAATTCTCAAAGAAAAAAAATAAAAATAAAGATATAATCAGCTAAGATTATGGCTTGTTTGATTACAACAACATGTATTTTAGAAATTATTGACAGCTTTGTGTTTGGTACTGTGAAGAAAATCAAAATCCATGGTTAGTGACATCATAGTTCTTTAAGTAGAACCTATTATTATTAATTTGCTAATCACCTTTTCTTGTCAAATTTCCTTCTAAATATTTCTGTTTATACTCAAGACTTTTGTTGCACTCAAATGTGGTCAATGAGGCTTCATTTTGTAACAGGGGATGGTTAATTGTTCAAAACAGTACAACAATTAACTCTGTTCTCAGTCTTGAAAAAAATGTTTATTTTTTATTTTTTTATTTATTTTATTGATGCTTTGTGTATTTCATACATCATGTTCCAATTCAGTTCAGGCATATATCCCTTTCCCTTCCCCCCACCCCACCCCTACCCATCCCAGATCATGCATCCTGCCATAACTTTTATTGCATCTTTCTCTGTTTTTTTGTTTTGTTTTGTTTTCATTTTTTTAACAATAGGTGATAATTCGTGAGTACAAGCATCCTTCGTGTAAAACCAATTTGCAAGCAATTGTGCCCAAACCCACAAGGCTCATGGGTCCCACCATCCAGCAGGGGGGCTTGAATGTTCAATCAAGTTGACCAAATGATTGTCCAGTCTATATTGTTGTGGTTTCACCATTCACCCCAATCGCAGCCCTTACATTCTACAGCGCCCCCTCTTCCGCAGATTGTTCCCTAGGCTTAGAAAAGGGGCACAGGTGGATGAGAAGCAAAACAGTCTACTTTCTCTGGAGCTGTTGTCTTGGTCTCTAGTCAATTCTGGCTTTTTTCTTTCATGGGCTGTCAGCTTGTCCAGGCATAATCTTTTGATCTTACTTATGAAGTACATGCAATTAGATATATAGGTATTTAAACAGTACTAATTGTTATGGCAGGTTACTTTGGTATAGACACAGATGTTTGGATGGTATGTTACTCCATGAATTACATTTTCTTCTGTTAAGTATGACAGGGTCTTTCTGTGGTTGATAACATCTCCTACCCATTAGAGGATGTAGGCTTGTGGCATCAGCCATGGGTTATTCCTCCAAGGAGAGAGCTAATAGCCAATTAGATTTGGGATATACATACATATGGCTGCCAATGCTGCACAGTATTTCCAGGCAGGTGAGGTGTAGCTGGTGCTGATGGAGGAGTCTTGCTTGACTCAAGGAGACCTATATTTGCTTTATTGGTTTAGTGGCCTTTGGTAACACTATCTTGCATCCCAGAGACCATCTATATACTTGCAAGAGTGTTCTCCATACATCTTTCCCATGTTTATATCAGGTCTTCAACAGCAGGGCCTTATCACCACTCTTCCTGCAGGAACCCCAGTTTGGAGGCAAGGAGCCTTTAACTTTTGTGTGGGCTTGGATCCCCTGGCCAACATCTCCTTGGTAGAATAATCTATTGTTGATGTTAGAGATCCTGTATTAATATATTTTGCTTAAGTGCATAGCTTAAGGAGACTTTAGCATTATATTCGGTTCTGACTAGAAAATAATCTTTTTCACAGTTTCTATGTCCATTAGTCAATTAAAGAAGGCAGTTTTACCGATTTTACAAGAGAATACCTCTATAACAGCTGGATCCAATCTACAGCTGGAGAACGACCTCGTCATCGTCATATTTCTCCTTATTCTATGGGGGGAATTAAGAAAGTCTCTTGTACTAAAACCTTTGCAGCACCTAGAAGGTAAGCATCATTAGGATTCATTAAAAATAGTTGTTACTAGTAGGATCCACAGAGGGGCCTGATGTCTGCAGCAATCTGAGGCATTTCTTCCCTTCAATGCCCAGAGGAGTCAATCCTTTTGCTGGCACTATCTGGTACATCCTACTCACTGCAAAGCTGCATTTTCTTTCTCAGCCATTAAGTTGGTGATACTCTGGCCTGTTGGAACACACAAATCGTTTCCCGTAGTTAGTTTTAAGATTTGGATTGCAAGGTTTTTTGACAAAACGTTTTCATATCTATGTCCCCCTTTTTTATTTTAGGTTTTTATTTTTGACCCATGAGTCTCAAAAAAGCAATTGTATTATACATACCTATAGGGTGGAATCAAAGGCACAGATTTCATCAAATTCACCCATGCTGTTTTGGGTTACTGTATGTGATTAACTTGGGAAACAAACTTTATTTTTAAATTAAATCATCCTATAGGTGAAAGAGATTGCTACCAGGTGATACTATATGACAGCAAAATTATAGTGAACATTTGTTTATGCCAATCCCAAAGTAATTGTTATACAGCTTTTAATTAAAGCTAATGTGATCAACAGCAGTTTATATCACCAATTAACTCATATGCATTACCGTTTTTATCCGCCTTTAAACCAATGTTGTTTAATATACACATATTTACTTTTACTAAGTCCTAAAACACCATGTATCCTGTAGACAGAGTCTGGGCAAAACTGGATACTTGTTGAACTCACGTCAATTAAATATGCACCAATCGAATATACACCCGTGTCCCTCTCCCACCCCTCCCACCCTTCCCGTGTCCCCATTTCAGTCAGTTTTCTGATGCAATCTTTCTGTTGTTGTTCTTTTAATATGTGTCCCTCTCCACAAGAAATATTTATAACTGGGTTATTGGTACTAGCATCCACATATGAGAGATACCATTTGTCATTTGTTTTTCTGGGACTGTGTTACTTAACTTAACATGATGTCTTCTAGCTCCATCCATTTACCTGCAAAGTTCATGATGTTGTCTTTCTTTACCACTGCATAGAATTCCATTGTGTACATGTACCACATTTTATCTATCCATTCATCAGTTGAGGGGCATTTGGGTTGGTTCCAGTTTTTTGCTATTCTCATTTTATGTGTGTGCATGTATTCCCTGCATGTATGTAACTGCACCTGTGTCATGGAATTAAGAGACCATGGGATCCATTTGAACTGGAGTTATGGACAGTTGTTAGCTTCCATGTGTGCTGGGATATGAACCCAGGTCTTCTGCAAGAACAGGCAGTTCTCTTAACCACTGAGCCATCTCTCCAACCCTAAAATTATCATTTATATCACACCTCCCACCAACGATCAGGGAACCTCAAGGAGGAGTGCAGAAAGAATATGAGACAGTGCCTAGAGAGGATGTCTGTGAAATGCTGTAATTTTTCGGGACCTGACATGGATTATTTTTAACATAGACTCACAGGGACTAAATATACCTGCTCAAGATCCAGCCAGCCAGTATGATCAACCGAGATGGGTTAGTGCCCATTATAGCTAAGGAGCTATTGCCTTAAATAGCTACTGTGGGGTGATGACTTTATGAAATGAGGGGCAGGCTGCATTTGCTTTAGAAGATGATGTCAGAGCCATCAGCATATTGGCACCCTTACTTGCAGTCAACTGGTTAAGTTTTAATACTAGTATACTAATTAACAAAGTCATAAAATACACCAAACAAGTTTGGGTTTTTCTAGGGGGCATTAGAGTGTGAGGCATCAAGAGTGGATATGATCAAGACAGATTAAATACATATATGGCCATTTCAAAGACAAAATAAAAATACTGTTATAAAGAACATATCATTCAAAAGCCGTGGTTTTCAAATGGGATCTGATATTAGAATGAACTAAATAGCATGCAAAAACAGTAGATGCTACCTTATAAATTTAGTCAAATTCAGAAATTAGGACATAGTTGGAGTTTTTCTAAAACATCCCCAAATTCCAGAAAACAGTTTCTGTAGATCACTCTGTCCAGGAAATTAACAATCATGTGGAATTCACATGCCACAAGTAATTAACTTTTCAGATTTTCCAGCAAATTCAGAATTCTCAGAGGCGATCACCTGCTCATTGTTAATGTTTAGAGAGAACTAGGAAGTGATCCCAATAATAAGGAAATTCACTGTCTTCAGCTCTTGGCAGCCATGGAAAAACTGTTTAAATAAGACATCACATTTCATTTCTCTAGTATTTGGTGTTTAGAGACTGATATTATCACATATTAAGTTAGGAATTGTAATTATCACGAAAAATTTCTAACATCTACCACACTAACACTACTGCAGCTTTATTTAAAAACTGAACTTTGAGATGTTACTGACATTGAATGATTAACATTATAAATAATGGGTGTGAATTAAGCCTGTCTACTACACAATCTTAACAGTAATGTCCATTAGTACAAATTTGAGGTAATATGCTAAGCCCCCATGGAGACATACATGGATGTCTTGATATAGGACACTCTGATGTGTGCCATGCTGGGGAAAGGTCTGCAGTCAGGATGGGCTTCAGAGCTGGCTGCATGACATTGCGGCTACTATTGCTATCATCTTCAGTATATCATACATATATGTACAGTATAATTTGCATTAGTATTGCACAAATTGGATACTAACACCAAAATCTCCAGTTGAAAGGCAAGCTGAACCACATTATTGTTATTTTTTTTATCTGAAAGCAAATGTACTGTCATAGTATGAATCTCTTAACGGGCTCTAGAATAGACCTACCACTTATTTTCAGACTCTTTAATTACTGTATGTGGGTGTAAGGTATGTATTTTTATCTTAGAGTAATATAAAATTAAAGGGGGAAAAGGTGAATGCTTAAACATATTTTGGAATTAACATAGAGTTTATTCTTGGAGGTCATAATTTTGATACATATGTGATGGTTATATAGGCATATGTTGGAGCAATACAAAGGGGAGGGAACAACAATAGCATAAAGTCTGGTCCAAATAACTGACTGATACAGTTAAATTCTGTCCAAAACAACAAACCCCTGCAGTGCAAAACTTTGGAAAGACTGACAGAAACATGCAAGACATGTATGGCAGAAGGCATGAACTGGGGTGGAGTGGGAGGCAGGGAGAGGGGAATGTGTCTAAACTGGACTGAAAAATTATTTATGAAATACACAAATAATCAATAAAAGTATTTTAAAAATAAAAATAAAATTATTAGTTAGAGAAAGCAATTACTCTTAGCGAATGTAACTTAAGGATTGTAGTTATCACTGAAAATGTCATTTTCCCTAACTGATGTGCTGCTATAAAGTAGGTGTAAAATAAATGAAAGTGATGACACAGCAAGCTTATTGTTTCACATAAAGCCAGAAACAAACAAATCAATAGATGAACTCATTCTTTATTGATGACTTTAGTTCAAAGCAAGGGGATAGATTCTTATAAAATGTGTTAATAAAATATAGTACATTTTCTGTGGCATAGCCAAGTAACACCTTAATTTGGAGATTTAAGGCTCTCAGAAATGTTAACCATACCACTTCTTCACCAAAGACAATACAGGGTTCAATATCTAGACAGAGTCAACTTATGACAGAAAGAAATATTGAGAAATAAGAGCTGATAAGAATAATAATTGTGATCTTTGGAAAATATTTTTAATTGTGTTAAATAAAAATCAAAACTAAATTTAAGCTTAGGAACATGTTACTCCAGCATTCAAAGAACATTCTGTACATAAAAACTTGATTGAATTAAAAAATAGTCATATCATAGGAAGGGAAGTTTTTGGCACATTATATATAAATCATAATCAAAATGTGAACATTAAGAGAATTGTAAATTAAAGTAAATGTTTCTATTGATTTTATTGTCACTAAACACAAAAAAATTTTGGAAGAGAAGATATGGAGGAACAGTGATTTTTTAATACAAAGCCCACTAGAGTGTGTGTGTGTGTTTGTGTGTGTGTGTGTGTGTGTGTGTGTGTGTGTGTGTGTGTGTGACTTAGGAAAAGATTTTGGAAATAAAAAGTTTGAGACCCAAAGTATTAGAGTTGATAACACATCAGTATCAAATTTTCTTTTATTTCTTTTGAATACAGATAGAAAAACTTTTGTCACATCAGAAAGATTCTGTATTTTAAATGTCATCATGCATATGTTTCCACATACATCATTCATATGAAGTAATAACAGGAAAGCAAAATATTTTTGAGTTTTTCATACAGTGATAAACACTGAAGGAAAATATGGATGTTGCCCATTGAGTTTTAATTTACGAAGCTTTCAAAATGTACACTTATTAAATAAATTGTCCGGACATAACTCAGGTTGTTAAAAGTAGAATAAACCACATTGAAACTGAGAGATGATTGAGTACTCATTTCAGTACTGGCCATATCTGTTCAAAATACATCTGAATGACTGAAATGCTGCCTGATTTTTTTTACTGACTTCTGACTTTTGTCTGCTTTTTACTGAGTGATGTTAAAATAATTCTGTCAACATATAAAGTCAAGGAAAGGCCCTTCTCAATTCCCTGGCTCCTCACTAACAATTAGTGTTTATCATATAATTCAATCTAGATTTAAAGAACAAAATTCGTCCTGCATTGCAGGCATAGCAATCAGTCTAGAACAAAGAATTAGTGTGGCAATTAAGTTACGCATCAGTGCACTGAAGGAAAGGCATGTACATTTCTGTCTTTGGGATTATGAAAACGTGACAGGAGTATTTTCTATAAATACCTGGGTATCCAAGGAGACTCAGTCATAGGGAAGGAGACATTATGGAGAAGAGAATGATGATCGGTTCAGTATAACATGTTGTTTTTCTTACTACTGAAATACTTCTAACAGGAATTGGAAAAGACTTTCTTAATTAGACAGCAGCTACACAGGAAATAAGGTCAATAATTGACAAGTGGAACCTTATTAAACTCAAATATTTCTGTAGATCAAAAGAAACAATCAGGGAAGTGAAGAGAAATCCCATAGAGTGGGAGGAAACCTTCACTGCTGATACATCTGACAGAGCGTTAACTTCCAGAATATATAAACTACTCAAAAAATGAAGAAGCAAGAAAACAAATGACTCACTCAAAACATGGGGTAAAGAGCTGAACAGAGAGTTCACAAGTTAGGAAATAGAGTTGGCTGAGAAACATCTTAAGTGTTCAACATCACTAATAATTAAGGAAATGCAAAATAAAACAATTTTAAGATATCATCTCACTCCCATAAGGCTAGCTAGGATCAAGAAAACAAATTATATCAAATCCTGGAAAGGTTGTGGAGAAAGGGGAACACTCATCCATTTCTGGTGGGAATGCAAACTCACACAACCACTATGGAAAGCAGTGTGGAGAATCCTCAAAAGAAGCAAAATGAGCCTACCATCTGACCCAGCCATACCACTTTTTTGTATATACCCACAAGACTCATTCTACCGCAGATATACATGTACAGCCATGTTTATTGCAGCTCTCTTCACAATAACAAAAAGCTGGAACCAACACAAGTGCCCCTCACCTGATGAGTGGATAGAGAAAATGTGGTACATCTATACAATGGAGTTCTATCCAGTGGTAAAGAAAGATGACATCATGAAATTTGCAGGTAAATGGAAGGGACTAGAAGATTTTACATTAAGTGAAATAACACAGTCCCAGAAAAATAAAAGAGAAATGGCATACTCAATCTGTGGATGCTAGCACAAAGTGCCTAGTTGTGGGGAAGACTGAGCAATGTTGATGTTGTATTCCTTGTGATCTGAAGACAACTGTGCTCTTGTATTGTGAGTTTCTAGACAGGTTCTGGGTCTAGCCTACCATTTACTTCCAGACTTTGGATTTTTGATATATGATGGTGGATATGAATGCATATTTTGGAGTAGCATGGAATTTAAATGGAAAACGCAAATCAATAAATATGATAAGGAAATAACATTGTTTTGTCTTTTCAGAAAATGCAATTTTAATATAGGTGCGATGTATCAGGCTGGTATAACTTAGCCTTTCTAGGTGTTTAATGACCATACTTAACGCCCAAACCAATTTGGCAGAGGGACCTAGGGAATAACTTTTTTCCTTGCCCTCAGAGGTCAACTAAGTCCCAGGGGACTATGCATGGGGGCATCTCTTGAAATGTCCTGCAAATGTGGGTCACCAGTCTTCCTGTGTAGGAAGGTCTTGTATATCCACTAATGGGAATTCAGCCAGTGTCCAGTCTATAAAGAGGAATGTCTGCTGTCCTAGTTTGTCTTCCATTGCTGTGACAAAACACTCTGACCGACACCAACTTGGGGAGGAAAGGGTTTATTCAGCTTACATCTCCTGGGTCACAGTTGATCACTCAGGGAGCCCAAGGTAAGAACTCAGGGCAGGAACCTGGAGGCAGGAGCTGAAGCACAGGCCATGGAGGAATGCTGTCCACTGGCTTGCTCCTGGCTTGCTCTCTGGCTCATGCCCAGCCTGCCTTCTTATACTGTCACTGCTCAACAATCAAGACAATACACCACAGATGTGGCCACAGGCCAATCCAATGGAGCCAATTGCCCAATCGAGGCTCCCTCAACCCAGGTGTGTCAAGTTGACACCAAAGCTATCCAGCACAATTGACCCCTTGTCAACTTGACACACAAACACATCACTATTAAACCACCTTTCCAGTTCTTATCCCCAAAGTATGATGTTAACACTAATCACAACCTAAGACAGTACATCCTTAAAAGCCCCACAGTCCTTAAAATGTCCAAACACTTAAAAGTCCAGTCTATTAAAAGTCTCTTAACTGTGGGCTGCTGTAAAATCCAAAACAAGTACTGTCTTATTTCAAAGGGAAGAATCAGGCACTCTCAAACAAAACCTAAGTCCAGCAAGTAGCTCAAGGCTGGACACCTGGGATTCACTCACGATCTTCTGGGCTCCAAAGGGTCTCGGCAGCTCCCCCTCTCCGACTCTGCCGTCCGTGGCACACTCATCTCGCAGGCCCAGGCCGACTCCATTCTACACCTACCGCTGCTCTTGGTGGTCGTCCCAGGGTACCGGCATCTCCAAAAAGCTGGGGTCGCTACTGAAACTGAGGCAGCACCTTCACCAATGGTCTCTTCTGACCTCTCCTGGTGCAAAGCCTCAGCTTCTCTCCATGACCCCTGCAATCCTGGGGTCTTCACAGCAACCGAGGTGCACTTCCACCAATGGTCTTTCCTGACCTCTCACAGTGCCAAGCCTCGGCTGCTCTCTGTGACCCCCTCAAATTTCAACACCGGAACCATATAGGAGACTCTTACACGTTACCAAGTCCGGCTTCTGGCTCGAGATGGAGGCTCAGGCCCTTTCTGGGTCACAGCTTCTGTGTGCTGACCTTGAAGATATTCTCCCCAGAAGATTTCACCTCAGTGATGCTGGTCTCTTGTTACTTACAGCTGATTTTTCAGCCCCAGCTAACCAGCATCAATTGCCCCAGTACCACAAAAGTTTCACTTCAGGTTCTGGTCTCTTGTTACTTACAGCTGATTCTCCACAGCCCCAGCTGACCAGAACCCACAGATTACACAGTCCTGATGATCTCTGCTCTCCTTTGAAACTAGAAACTTCACAAGCCAGGCCTCCATCTTCTACAACTCCTTCAGCAAAACTGCTCCAAGCTCCACAGCAACAATCTTTAGGCATTCAATGATCTTCCCAGCCCAAAGTTCCAAACGCCTCCACAATCCTTCCCCAAAACACCAAGGTCAGGTCTGTCACAGCAATACCCCACTTCTGGTACCAATTTCTGTCCTAGTTTGTCTTCCATTGCTGTGACAAAACACTCTGACCGACACCAACTTGGGGAGGAAAGGGTTTATTCAGCTTACATCTCCTGGGTCACAGTTGATCACTCAGGGAGCCCAAGGTAAGAACTCAGGGCAGGAACCTGGAGGCAGGAGCTGAAGCACAGGCCATGGAGGAATGCTGTCCACTGGCTTGCTCCTGGCTTGCTCTCTGGCTCATGCCCAGCCTGCCTTCTTATATTGTCACTGCTCAACAATCAAGACAATACACCACAGATGTGGCCACAGGCCAATCCAATGGAGCAAATTCCCCAATTGAGGCTCCCTCAACCCAGGTGTGTCAAGTTGACACTAAAGCTATCCAGCACATCTGCTAATGCTTCAAAAAGGGAAGCCTGGTCTAGGAAGACCTAACTTTGTCCGAGAGTGGATGGAACTGGTAAATTAAAAACTGAAAGGAGCCAGGGGCTCCTCGCCCCAACAAAATAATTAAAAAATGCAGAGACGCCTGAGGACCAGATCTTCAACTGACCTTAAGTAAACAAAAGCCTCTTTAATCTGGGCTAACTGTGTGGCCGTAAGCATCCAAAAGGAAAGTATAAGGAGAAATAATCAGTAAGGCCTGAGAAATTATACTTCAGATATAAAATCTGAGATCTTAGTAAAAAGACAAAAATAAAAAAGAGAGAGCACTATTGTTTGGCCTGTCTTCAATGCTTACTGACAAGTGCATATACTCTGTGGTCACCACTGTTTTTGCCATTCTTCAAAGACAAGAGACACAGTGTTGTGTTTTTTTGTTTGTTTGTTTGTTTGTTTGTTTGTTTTTTGTTTTTTGTTTTTGTATTTTTGAGACAGGGTCTCCCTTTAGTCCCAGCTGTCCTGGAGCTCACTCTGTAGACCAGGCTGGCCTTGAACTCAGAGATCTGCCTGCCTCTGCCTCCCAAGTGTTAGGATTCAAGGCAAGTGCCACCACGCTGGCAAGAGACACAACTTTTTAACCCTCCAATATGGACTGAAGACTCATGTCTTTCCAAGAATCCTCCAAACATTTAATGCCAGATGGGAACTACTAAGATATCCAGCTTGTGGACTGAGCAGCTACTAGGATTTCAGCCTTGTCAGAGTATAGACTGCCATTGTTGGACTACCCAGGTTGTATCATGGAGGCCAGTACAGGAAGATCAAGACAGGATGCCTGGACCTCATTTGAGTGAGCATGGGAGGGAAAGACACCAGTGTGGAGCACAAGGGCAAGATTGATGGTTGTTTGGGCTTGCCAAGGAGGAGCTTTCAGACTTCCTTAAGGAAAACATGACAACTTTTAGCAAAAAAATCTTCCAATTCAGGTGATATGTGCAGTACAAGTTGGAGAGAACAACAACAAAAGAACTAGAAAAAAAAAACAAAAATATCCCCCCAAAAATCTCTTCAGTGACTTGGACAGAGATGCAGGACATGTGTGGCAGAGTGTAGGAACTCAGGTGGGGTGGAGGACATGGAAAGTGAAATTATTCTGTATTTGATTGAGAAATGATGTATGATGTATGGAAAAGTTTAATAATAATAAAATATAATAATGATACAAATATAATAAAGAGTTATATAAAATACTAAAAACTATGTCTTCATATTTGAATATGCCAATGAAAATAATTTCTATTTTCAGACTGAAGCACATTCACTGTTCAACTTAAAGTACCATACATCTAAATATCACACATTTCCCAATGAAGGAAATGTTATTTATGATGACACTGAATATAATGTATACTGTTTTTTGTCTTTTTGAGACTGGGTCCCCCTTTAGTCTCAGATGGCCTGGAGCTCACTATGTAGACCAGGCTGGCCTCTAACCCACATAAATCCACCTGCCCTTGCCTCACGATTGCTGGGATTAAAAGTGTGCACCATCACACCTGGCTAAGAATGCAAACTCATATTGTCATAGAAAGATAGTTTGTCATTAAGTGTCCATCTAGCTTCTGAGACTCCAAACAACTATAATGACAATTCTCAGAGCACCTGGCATACTACCAAACAATGGAAGTTTTGTTTAAATAGTAGTCATACTCTGTATGAATTTACAACTTCAGATAATTTTAAGACACCAACAGAGAAAATATGACATGAGAACTGATACTTTAAGTGTCCGCTCTGTACTGTGAATAAAGAAACAGTGATCCAAAAACTAAATATGTGAAACATAACACAGGCAATAGGAAATATCAAAATTAGAATCAAAGAATAAGTTACAATGCATTGTGCTTATTTTAGAAAAATAAATCTCAGGAGAGTCAAGTATTTTGTACCAATAATATCCATCTAATATTATTTTTTCTAAAACCCCACTTACCTGGCAAAGGACATTTCACATAACACAAGCTACTCTACCGACAAGTTTCCTCAAGGCTTCCTTCATGTCCCTGTTCCTTAGGCTATAAATAAATGGGTTGAGCAATGGAGGGACCACACTGTACATCACAGAAGCTACTGCAGTGTTTCTGGGAGATTCTGTCACTGAAGAGCTAATGTACACACCCAAAACTGTTCCATAGAACAAAAAAACAACGGAGAGATGAGAGACACAGGTGGAAAATGCCTTGTGTTTTCCTTCTGAGGATGACATTCTTAAGACAGTAGACACAATGTAAATATATGAAAGCAAGATTCCACAGACAGGACCACCTCCAAACACAAATGCTGCAACAAATATCAGAAGGTTATTAAGAAATTTATCAGAACAGGCAATCTTAATAACCTGAGCAAGTTCACAGAAGAAGTGGGGGATTTCGAGGTCGTGGCAGAAGGACAAGTGTAGTACCATCAGACTGTGGAGCAGAGCATCGGCAATGCTAAGGAATAGTGAGAATAGAACCAGCAGGACACAGTAACAGAGGTTCATGATGATAGTGTACCTCAGAGGATTACAAATGGCCACATAGCGGTCATAGGCCATTACTGCCAGCAGAGCATTTTCCATGCCACCAAAAGTGGTCACAAAGCAGATTTGAGAAAGACATTCTCTATAAGTGATGCTGTCATCCTGCGCTTTGATGTTCACCAGCATCTTTGGGATTGTGGTTGTGCTTAAACAGATGTCATTCATGGAGAAAATGGAGAGGAAGAAGTACATGGGTGTGTGGAGGTGGGAGCTAGAGCTGATGGCTAATATGATTAGCAAGTTTCCCAGAACTGTGACAAAGTACACGGACAAGAACATGCTGAAGACCGGAGGCAGCAGTTTATGATCATCTGTCAGTCCAAGGAGATGGAATTCTGTGACAGTTGTTTGGTTTTGCAGTTCCATGTTTCTGATGAGGACTTTGCAAAAAATGAAGTAAAAAAGAAAACAATGAAAGCATGAACACTGTTGTCAGTCAGGCTCACTCGGGAATGTGTGAAGAACCTTCTAGATACGATGATATTTTACTACTAGACTCTTGGAATTTTGTTTGTGGCTTACCTAATGAATAATGGTTGCTTAGAGCACTCAAGGAACTCCTGAAACTCCCACCAATATTATTGCCAAAGGTATAGAAAATGCCATCGTATATTAATGTGACTTCGGGTAAGAAGTGGTATATTTGTCAATGGGGAAGAATCAGATCTGTGTTTGTACAGAATGTGATACCAGATTATGAGACTTGGATAAATGTGTGGTTGAGTAAATATGATAGAATAACAAGCAGATGAGAAGTTAAAGAGGACTCAAAAGGGCTTGTACAGAGGCTATGATGAAATAAATAAGACATAGAATAATAATGGGTCCAGTGGATATGAAAAGATTCTACATTATGACAGATATGGACCTGAGAACTCTAAAGGACACCTTAACTGTCATATTTCTATTTTACTCATTTATTTGACTCCTCATCAAACCCCATGATGAAATTCTAGTAATATTTGCTTTAATTTTCAAAGCTCACCTGAATATTGACGATTACTTATCAGTCCTCAAGAATTGTGGATGAATAACCAAGTGCAAGGGCTGATGTTTAAGAGCCAAGATTTCTGAGTGTATAGGTGCAAAGCTTGCTTGCGGACTATCAATTTTAATAGAGATTGCAGGCCAATGCAAGCAGTCTGAGTATCTCATGGGGTTCCAAAGGAAAGCTCCCATTAGCCTAGTTATCTACTGCCCTATTATTTTGGTTCCATATGTTCATGATTTATAGAACAATGCTATAGAGCAGCAATATTTTCCTGGCCAAATTACCTGACTCTGGAGGCCAAATGTGTAACATCCCATTTTCTCCAATTATTACCTATCCTTTTTTCACAGATATGTTACAAAAAATATTACTTTTCAGTTTTTTTTGTCAACTGTGACTACAAATTACATAAACAGAACAGTGACTTTCTGTTTAAGAGTTTTAAATCCTTTCACCCTTTTTCAGTCATTTTTTGAGATAGGGTCTCCTTGTAGCCCAAGTTCCTCTGGAACTTGCTGTGTACACTAGGTTGTTCTTCAGCTCACAGAGATCTACTTGCCTCTGCCTCTCTGATTAAAGGCATGTATCACTATGCCTGGCTTAAAACTTTTCTTTGAAACTAGCACAAGGAACCAAAGAGATTCCTTTGCTATGATTGAATTTCAAATATTTAATTGACATGTATCAATTGCAATATCAAAAGTTCCATTGCTATTTAGATATCTCTAATCATACAGTGCATTTTGGTAGCCACAAATGATGAATAGTTGCTGGGGATGTTGCCTAATGTTGGTATTCATATTAAAACAATATTTTTAAATCCATTTAAGTTAACATTCTTATGATTCCATCACACTGCAGTAGTGTTGCTGGACACAGGAGCCTTTTGGAGACATATTACATCCAAACCCTAACAATGAAGACCCTGCCACACATTCTAATGCACTTGGTAGCTGCTAATAATAAAGAACCAGGCAAGAAAGGTTGTTACTTGTGACAAAATGAGACGTCCTGATCTCATGCAAGAATATTCAATGTAATATTTTAGACTTTGCAATGGAAACTAAGAAAAAGTATAGGATACTATCATGGTACTTTTAAAATATGTATTTTATTATGTTTAAATATGCTTTATGTTTGTTCATGTGTGTGTTCATGGGCGTGAGTGTGTGTGTGTGTGTGTGTGTGTGTGTGTGTGTGTGTGTGTATGGGATTGGTCATGTGCATGCAGGTGCCTGAGTGGCTAGAGACCTCAGAGCTCTGATGTGAATTCTGTGATTTTGTTGCTGGGAATCAAACTTTGGTCCTCTAGAAAATCAGCAGGCCTCTGTATCTGTTTACTTTGTTATCTCTATAACACTCATTTTTTTTCTTTTTAAAAGACAAGGAACATCGTCAAAATTGAATGCAATATGGCAACATATAAAGAAGATCTAAATACATTTCTTCAAAAAGAGAATGTTTAATCAGACACTATTGTATTACAGAGCAGGGCTGGAGAACACTTTCACAATATTGGTGGAGACACTCAGTTGTCTTTAAAAGTGAGGTCTTTGCTAGGGTGACTACTCTACATTAAATGTCCACATACACAAGAATATATAGGTAACATAAACAGGACTAGATGACCAGTTTTTGCAAAAAGAGAATGGACCTGAAGTAGTGGCTCAGTGGTTAAGAACAGTGGCTTATTTTGCAGAGGACTCAGGTTTGCTCCCCAGCATATATGTGGCAGCTAACAACCATCCATAACTCCAGTTTGACACTAAGCTGATGCTGTGTTTGCCCTCTACAGGTACTGCACAAGACATGTGCATTTGAGCAATACATTCATATAAAAACAAAATTATAGTTTATTAAGAAATAAATATGTGTGTGTGTAAAGATATGTATAAATGTTTCATTGGGCAGTGCATGGAGGTGCAGCGAGGGATAAAAATCATCAATCTAGTATCATATGAAAATTGCAAAAACTCAGTTAAATATAAAATAAATGCATGGGAAATTCTAATATATTAATTTTTCCAATCCATGAGCATGGGTGGTTTTCCATCCTTTGATGTCATTTTCAATCTCCTTCTTCAGGGGTTTAAAATTTTTGTTATACAGATCTTTGGTGTCTTTGGTTAGGTTTGTTCCCTATTAATATTTGAGTCTATTATGAGTGGGAAGGTTTGCTTATATTCCTTTTCCATTTGCTTGTTGTTGGTGTAAAGAAAGGCTACCTATTTTTCTAGGTTAATTTTGTATACTGATACTTTACTGAAACTCTTATTAGGTTCAAGGAGTTTCCTGGTGAAGTTTTTAGCATCTCTCAGATAAACTATCATATCAAATGCAAACAGGAAATGTGTGATACTATGAAAAGGCAAAATCTACACATCATAGGAAAAGAGGAAGGAGAAGAAGCCAAAGACAAGGTATTGATCAGATCTTCAACAGGATAATAAAAGCAAACTTTCCCAAACTGAAAAAAGACAAACCCATGCAAATACAAGAAGCACATAGAATACTAAATAGACAAGCCCAGAAAAGAAATTCCAAAAGCCACAAAAGAAAAACAACAAATTACATATAAGGGGAAACCCTTCAGAATCACCCCTGACTTCTCAGTGCAAACTATGAAAGCCAGAAGAACCAAAGTATTCCCATTGATAAACAATTTTAGATGCCAATCCAGATTAATATACCTAGCAAAAATGTCAATTATAGTTAAAGGAGAAAGAAAAATAATTCATCACATAAACAAAATGAAAGCATACAAGTGAAAAAACCCAACACTTCAGAAAATGCTCAAAGAAATTCAGAGAACAAAGGAGCAACTATCCCCAAGCAGCTAGAGAGAGAAATTAATAAATGCATCAGAGCGTAAATACAAACCTAGACCCAGAATGCAAACAAATAATAACTTGAAACGAAGCAACACACATCTCTCAATAATAACCTTAAATATTAGTGGTCTAAACTCCCCAATCAAGAGACCTCAACTGGGAGAATACATTAGGAAACAGAATCTATCTATATGCTATCTACAGGAAACCCATTTCAACCTCAAGGACAGGCACCAACTTTAAGTGGAAGGATGGAAAAAAGTATTCCAAACAAATGGTACCAAAAAGCAGGCAGGAGTTGCTAGTCTAATATCAGACAAAAAAGACCTCAGAGTAAAGTGAAACAGAAGATACAAAGAGGGCCATTGCATTCTTATAAATGGAACAATTAACCAGGAAGACTTCATAATCCTAACTGTTTATTCACCAATCCTGGGTGCACCGAACTATATGAACACAATTTTTCAGGTGTTTAAGACACAGATTAATCCCAACACACGAATGGGGAGATGGGGGACTTCAATGCCACACTGAGCCCCTTGGATAGATCTACTGGACAAAAAATAAACTGAGAGACATCAGAACAGAACAATACAATACAACAAATGTACCTCATAGACATCTATAGAATATTCCACCAAGGCACCAGAGAATATTAAAGGTGCACACCTTTAATCCAAGAACTCAGGAGCATGAGTCAGGCAGATCTCTGTGAGATTGAGTCCAGCCTGAATTAGATAATGAATTCCAGACTAGCTGGAGCTATAAGAAAAAACAAAGAAACAAACAAATAAACAAACAAACACAGAGAGCTATCAATTCAAGGATTAAAACCAGGTCCTCAATTCTATTTTCCTGATCAATTTGTCTGTTTCTATGCCAATACCGTATTGTTTTTGTTACTATAGTTCTGTAGTATAATTTAGTATCAGGGGTGGTATCTTTTATTGTTCAGAATTATTGTGGCTATTCTTTGTTTTGTGTATATTTCCACATAAAATTTGAGATTTTTCTGTCGCTAAGAGAAGCTACTTTGTTGAATGGTGTCTGGTATGCTTGTCTGTAAATATAAGATTACACATGTAACATATGGTAAGATATTTTGTCTAGAGATATGACACTGGTAAGGTTTTCTCTAAGATCTATGTCCTCTCTAGTCAAAACTATTTGTGTGAATTTACAGTGACACTCATGATTTACTCCCACTGAGAGGCTTTAAATCCAATTAGATAACTATTGATTAGCTCCTAGATAAGAGGCAGGGATGGTGCATGAATGTAAGGAAGCAGAGCCTTAAAGACTTCTGGAAGCTTCACATGTGAACTTGAAGCAATGTTGGCATCAGGGCCGGGATCCTTGCCAACTCAGACAAGGTATGAGAATGGAGCAACAGAAATGGATCTGGAACTGGCTCTGGACAGAGAACTCACAGAGACTGATTACTACTGAATGAGGAAGAACATACCTTACTTAAGATTTCTAGATGTGCTGACTGACTCCAGGGGATTGATTTTCACAGAAGGACATCTGGGTTCAAAAGCTTGAGCAGATAAGACTTAATTGGATAATGTAATGCATGAGTCCTTATGTGGTTTGGGGCATGGAGGGGTTGTACTAAATTTGATTAAGAGCCATGGTATGAAATGCTCAATAAAGTGTTCTTAAAATTTTAGATACTTTTTCAATTTCTATAAAAAATAGTGTTGGAATACATACTGCATTGAACTTACAGATTGTTTTTGATTGGGTGATCATTTTCAGAATATTAAACCTATTGATCCATGAGCATGGAAGCTCTTCCCTTCTTTCGATATCATCTTCAATTTCTTCGGTGTCAAGTTTTTTATTCAAAAAGTCCTTTACTTGAATTGTGTGTGTGTGTGTGTGTGTGTGTGTGTGTGTATGTGTGTGTGTGTATGAATGTGGAGGCCAGCAGAAGGTAAAGATGTTTGATTCTTTTCAAAGTGGAATTACAGGTGGTTGTGAGCCACCCAACATGAATTCTGGGACCTGAACATGGGTTCTCTGCAGGAGCAATATGTTCTCTTAACCTTGTAGCCATCTCTTCAGCTCTCCATGTGTATTTTACATTTTATTTATTTATTTATTTATTTATTTATTTATTTATATGTTTATGAATATACTGTCTGCATGTAGGTTTGTGCACCTGTGTCCTGCAATGCTGCCGAGGTCAGAAGAGGGAGTCGGATTCCCTTGGAACTGGAGTCGAAGACGGTTCTCACCCACCATATGGGTGCTGGGCATTAAACCTGGATCAACAGTCGGAGCTCTTAACCATTAGCCCATCTCTCCATCCCCTCCATGTGTATTTTAATATACACTATTCGAACCCATGTGGTTAAAGGATTAACTGTATACAAAGGTACTGATATGTGTATTATAAAAGAGTTAATTAGGGAAAATAAGATAGATCAATTGATAAAGGTCCTTGAAGCCAAACCTGATAACCTGAGTTTGATCCAAAAGCCCATGTGGTGGAAGGAGAAAACCCACTAATACTGAGGTTAATTAATCCATCAATGGAAATCCATTGAAGTTAACATTCTTATGATTCCATCACACTGCAGTAGTGTTGCTGGACACAGGAGCCTTTTGGAGACATATTACATCCAAACCCTAACACTGAAGACCCTGCCACACATTCTAATGCACTTGGTAGCTGCTAACAATAAAGAACCAGGCAAGAAAGGTTGTTACTTGTGACAAAATGAGACGTCCTGATCTGATGCAAGAATACTCAATGTAAAGAGTAACTCTTGGGCCAAAGAAATCACCTCTTAGGTTATGTTTGTTTCTATTGGAGTGGACAGTTGTGTTCTTATGTTTTTTAAGTGAAAACGTTTCAGATGACATACATAGAGGTGAAATAAGGCACCAGGAACATGAAGCAACTTCTCATATCCCAGGCACAGTTAATATCATAGAACAACCTATTAATTCATGCATGCTATTGTGTATCTTGTTCCTTCCCTCTTTGTAATTCTGTCTGAGACTGTCTGTGAAATTGTCCTGCACACAATGAGAATGAGTCTTCCAAATTAATGAATGAAATCAAGGTAATTTTTTATGGACATAAACCCAGGCCAGCATAATCCTTGTAGATTCTCGTTCAGGATGTCTTGCCAAGTGATTTTACAGTATTTCAAGTTGACATGTAAAAGTAACCACCACAACTTTGACTCTTATCAACTTAATACACAAACATCACTTTAAACTGTGATCTTCTACCCCTTGCCTCAAATCTGGTGAATCTTTAATTACTGGAAAATAGAGAGTAAAATTGAAAATCTCCATTGTCTGGGCCAGAGAGATGGCTCAGTGGCTAAGAGCACTGAATTCTCTTTTAAAAGACCCATTTTCAAATCCTGTCACCCACATGACACCTCACCACCATAAGTACTCCAGTTCCATAAGATCTGAGGCCTTCTTCTGGCCTCCACAGGCACTAACAACATGAGTGTACTTACATACCTGTAGGCAAAACATTCATATACATAAAAATAAATAAATAAATAATTCAAATATTCTTTGTATTTTAAAAGGCAATTTTTCTTAATTGTTAGCTTCTATAAAATAATACAAGTTATAGACATCTAACACAATGTTGCATTTCTATGCCCAAAAGGAAAAATTGGGGCATATCAAGGAGCAATCAGGTAATACTGAGTGACAAGCATAGAACAACACTACATAGTAAGAGTCAAACTAGGAGTTTTTAAAAATAATTATCTACCAGTTGAGCATAGGCAAACACCCAAAAGAACTCTTGACCTAGAGGATAGGCAGGGCAGGGTTTCCAAACCTTAAAACCAATCTCATCTTAGTGTCTATACTGAACAGAGATACATAAAGGTTTAAGCATAAAGGTTTTCAATTGAGGAAATCATTTTTAGAAATGACATTTACATTTTAATATGCTAAATTTTTCTAATTGGGTTCCAACAGCAACAACTGATGGAAAATGGAATTATGAATCCCATTCACACTCACGACTAAACATAGCCAAAAGTTACAGTATGATAAAAACAACCTAATGATTAAAAGTTTTATTTACAGACAATTCAATTAAAGAAGGTAAAAAAATGGGATCATAAGAAGTATTAAGTCCTAATAAGGCAGTGTGAAAATCAACCCATTACTGAAGGTTGTTTAAAGATTGAAAATACCAAATGCATAAAGAGTACAAATAGTTTCAGTGAGTGTGACTCACCCATAGATGTCTACAGTCAACTCTCTCCCCCAGTACCATACAGGAAAATCATATCATTGCCCAGTGCCCAGGAAGACACACAGCAGAAACACAACAAAGCCCAATAGTTGTCCAAGGTTTCCCTCCCCCACCCTCTGGAAACAAGACACCAGATTGGCCCAGACCATCATGGGGATAAACTCCCCCAAATCTCCCCAGAAGCCATGTGCCACCATGACTGACCCAAGTGTCAAACCCCAAACAAGTCTATAACTAGAGAAATAGAAGCACAACTGCCATGTTTGGGAATTCCCAAGAGCCAAAGATTTCCATATGATCTAGACCAAGTTTCCTGACTTTGATTGTTGATAATAATTTTACTAATGACCAGCAAAAGGCAATTGTTTATTTGGTTTTGCTCTCCCTGTAGTACCTGGGCTGGACATTGTCATGTAGACCATTATAGCCTTGAATTCACAGAGGTGTGCCTGCCTCTTCCTCCCAAGTCCTGGGACTAAAGGTGTGGGCCAGCATACCCACTGGTTTAGAAAACTTTTAAAAGGAGAAGAGCTCAGCTGCCCCAGGCCACCAGGTTCAGGAATGCATCAGGGCCTACCCTTAAACAAAATTCTTACAAGACATGGTGAGATTAAAACATTAGAATTCCTTGCCATAACCAAGTTCCTAGCTTTACAGGTTTGAAAGAGAAGACTAACATTTAATGTTTCTTACTGGGGACAATGCCTTTATATGTGAAAACAGCAGAGTTTCCCATATCTAAGCTATTAGTATAAGATAAGTTAGAGTTGACTGGATGGACAGCAAAGGAAACATCAAATAACACTTAAAAGCAGTTACTCTGGACACATTGTAGTTATCTTATTTTCCTCAGTCAGTTCTCTTGGAGGCAAAAACATTGGCTTAGGCCTGCTTGGAGTTCAGCTCTTTCATGTAATTTGCCAATTTTATAAATTGGTCCTTATACATAATTTCAAATCTTAATTAAAGCAGACTGGCCATGTGATGATTTTAAATTTTATTGTGTATGACTTCTCCATATACATTTATTTTAAATTTAAAGTCATATTTTATTCTAATTAGAATTTTTATCAAGATGCCAAGGTTCTGTTTTGGAACTAGTTTGTCATGATATTATATATAACCACAGTATATATTTTATAAGACGGTTAGGATATATGTAGAACCATATTTAATATTCAGGGAATAATTATTAAAATTAAAAATAATTTACTAGCACCAAATTGACTTAAGTAAATCATCATTCAAACTAAAACTGTTAAAGTATAATATACCTCCTGTCTTTAAAAATATGTTAATTTTAAGGAATAATTACTTCTACTCCTGGGTGCAATTAACTTCTTGATTTTGATACGTTTTATATAAAAACACTTGACCATTAGGATCTTTTTAACAGTCAACAAGAGTGTCAGGCATGGTGGCACATGACTTTAATCCTAGCACATGGGAGGCAGAGGCAGGTGGATCTTTGTGAGTTCAAGACCAGCCTGGTCTACATAGTGAGTTCCAGGACAGCCAGAGTTACAGGGAGACCCTGTCTCAATAAGACCAACTTAAAAAAAAAAAAGTCAAAAACAAGCCTGTCAGGTACATATCCTTTCAAAGCCTATGCAAAACATCTCTAAACATTTAAAAGTCCTTTAAACCCTGTTGTAAGGCTTAAAAGGACATCTTAAAATGTATACATATTTAAGATAACTGTTTATATATAAAAAAATTAATATTAACTACTTAGTAAATCTTTACAACTAATAATAGATTTGTTTATGAATATTATTTCTCCGATATTAATAAAGTAAATAAAGGTTAAAGGTTGATAAGAGGTTATAAAATAGATTTTCATATAAAATTAAATGGTTGGATATTTTCAGAATAAAAATAATAGTAAAATGCTTAAGCAAGTTTTTTTTTTCAAGATCTAAAGTGTATTAAGAAGATGCAGAGTGGTTAATTATTAGTCCACTCTTGGTTTGTACTGAATTCACATTTACAGATTTTGATTAAATGATAGAGACATATATTGAATTATCTATGGCTATTGAAATATGTTCTTTATTTTTCTCTGTATTATGTGAATGTTACTTTTTTATCTTTGTGCTGTATCAGGTAGTGGAATTTTTTATAATGCTTTTATTGACGCTTTGTGTATTTCAGACATCATTTCTCAGTTCAATTTAGACATATTTCCCTTTCCCTTTCCTCACCCCACCCCAGATCATGCACTCTGCCATAACTCTCCTGCATTTTTCTCTCAGTCTTTTTTTTTTATTCGAGTATTACTTTTGATAATTCTTTCTTTGTCCATAACAAGATAGTTTGGCTCAGGAGAAGCTAGGTTTTTACTTCCTTAAACCAGAGGTATACAGTCCAGCAGGAGACAGTTTCAGTGAGCTTGGTCTAAATACTTATGAACTTATTTCCTTTATATAGCCTTTGTATAGATAATCCTATACAACTCCTGTTCCTAAAAATTGCAAATCAGGTTATGGGAGTCTGAAGAAGAAACAAGACTGCTTCTCTTTGTAGCAAAACTGTCTTCATTTAAGATAGGCTTGAAATTATTTCAAATCTCTTTCATGGGTTATGCCCACTTTACCTATGATTGTAAAACTCTCCCAGTCAATGTTTATTCAAGACTTCTTGAGTTTTTGTTCAAGGTTTATCTAAAATTTTTCAACAATTAAACGTATCAGACTTGTGCAACTCACCTGCTTGGATGGTTAATAACCATACTCCACACCTATAATTTGGCCAAAGGGAAAGTTTTTTTCCTTGCACTCCTAATTCAACTAAACCAAAGGGGACTGTGGAGCTCTGCTCAAATATCCTGTAACTGGGGTGAATGGCGGCCAGTCTTCTTGTTCAAAGAGGTCAAAGAGGCACCAGGGGGACTCAAACTTGTGTCCAGCCTATAAAGAGAAAGGTCAACACAGAGCAAAGTCTCCTCATGCTTCAAAGGGATGCCTTGGTCAAACACACTGGACTGACCCCTCACATAGATGGAACTGTTAACTCCGTTGAAAACCTAAGTGACCCCCAAAGGAATAGTTCCTTGACTGACCTTGAGAAAAACAAAACTTGGTTAATCTGGGTCAAATGTATGGTCTTAAACACCTAAAAAGAATGTATAATCAATGATGAAAATACTCAGTATATTTATTTTAAAAACCATAGAAATTGTGCTTCATAGACATTAGACTTAAATGTTCATCAGGTATAAAATTTCAGATCTCTGCCTCGTTCAGCAATGCAGTGCCACCTGCAGCTAAAAAGGATATGTCTGTTATTGTCTAAATTTTGTATCTCTGCTTCTAGAAGCCATTTAAGTGTGAACTCACACTGTGACTCTAGCCACTCCAGAAGCTATCAAAATACTTAAAATTAAGATCCTGAATCCAGCTGTCATAACCAAATCATGTAAAGAAAAAGTGAATGCTTTAGATGGACACATCCAAAAATTCTAATGTAGTTTTAAGTTGGACATTTAAATTTCGACCAATTTTGACTTCTTCTGCCTTCCTGTCTAAAACAGGTGCCTAACTACTACTCTTGCCTTTACTTTACCTTCACAGGCAAAAGTCAAGGACTTTCCTTTCTCTATAGCTATATGTCTGGAGGTCTTTTAGATAAACTCACTGAAAGGGTAACTCAGTGGCCACAGACACTCTTGAACATCAAGATGTCAGATTGTCTGGTGTCCAAATTCCCTATTGGTAACTAGGGTTGGGTTAACTCTTCAAAGGGAGGAGTAATAAAATAGAAGACAGAAATTAACTAGGCAGTTTACGGTCAAGACCCTCAAATAACCAGTTTACTTCTTATTAGAATGCTGGATATTTCCTGTATCTGCCAGTAACATTATTCCATCCAAAGTCTAGAGGCACCAGAACAATCACAAAGAAGAGATATCCTGTGCTGTTTTATGCAAATCATCAAAGCACAGTCAAAAGAATGAAAGGCAACTATCAATCTAGTATGATAAAATAAAAGAGAGGGTAAAATTCCTCTAACTGGTGTTTATTTCAATTCCCAAGTGTACAGGTATTTTTGAGTGGAATTTTGAACTATTGAATTTCCGTTTTTACACCACTTAATTATTATTTGTCTCTAGGCTCTCTCTCCTTTTGTAGCCCTCCTTTCTCTCTCCCCATTTAAAGTACTCCCTCTTTTACCATTTTCGACATGAAATACCAGTTGCCTTTTATTGCCCCTTACTTCAGTTCCTTTCCCCTTTATTTCCATACTTCCTTCTATATGCTTTTCTTCCTTATCCATAAAAACCCTTATTCCCCCCATTTTGGCCTTGGTAATATATGCCTTCCTCTCTTGGGCTCTTTCTTTACTTTGATCTCTAATATAATTCATTTCAATTTTCTTGTCATTACATCAGGTTATATATTCATTTATAAGGATTTTTTACTAAGACCCACAAATTAGAGCAAACATGCATCAATTGTTCTTCTGAGTCTGTGTTAGTTCACTTAACATAAAAATTTCTGGCAGGCCAGGACCACATCGCTGGGAGCATGAGTCTTCAGGGACACTGAGGCAGCTGCCAGCTGCACGACAGCTTCCACCACAGGTCCATAAAACTAAAGGAACAGGCCTACATCACAAGGAAGAAACACCTGAATTTCACATCAGATTACAAGCAAAACAAAGCAAAGGCACATGCTAAAAGCACAAAGAAAAATCAGCATCGTTGGGGAAAAGCAAATAAGAAATCTCCACCAAACTCTATCAGTTTTGTAGAGGACTCCAACAATGAGATCTCCCTGTAGGTAACCCAGGACAGAGATCTTAAAAGAACAATCATATATATATATATATGCTCAAAGCAATCAATGACCTAAAGGGAGAGAATGACCAACTCCAGAAGGAAATGGAAACATCTTAAAGAATCTCAGGCTGAAATGAAAAAGGAAACCAAAAAACTAAAACAGGAGAATGGTGAACTCCAAAACGAAATGTAAATACTAAAGGAATCTTAAGCTGAAATGAAAAAAGAAGTCTGGCACTCATCCAGTCAACAGAAAAGGGGAAGAGAAAGCCTCAGTAACTGAATGAAGCAGAAAATAGAATATCAACCCTAGAAGATAACATGGAAGAACTGAAGAGCTCAAGCAAAGACTATGAAAAATTAAAAATAAAAACACAGGAGTGGAATAATCAGGAAATGTGGGACACCATGAACAGACTGAACCACTGCATCATAGATATAAAGGAAAGAGAAGAATCCCAGGACAATGGTATGGACCAGATATTTTAACAGAATTATAGAAGAAAATTTACCCAAATTGAGAAAAGACACTCCCATACAAATACAAGAAACACATAGAACATTTAGACAGATCAGAAAAGAAATTCCCCATGCCATATCATAATCAAAACTCTGTATGCTTAAAACAAAGACAAAATACTGAACGCCACAAGAGAAAAACAACAAGTTACGTATAATGGAAAACTCATCAGAATTACATCTGATTTTTCAACACAAACAAAAAAGCCAGAAGAGCTTGGACAAAAATGTTTCCAGTACTAAATGACCACGGATGCCAACCCAGGTTACCCTATCCAGCAAAAATGTTAATTAAAATCAAAGAAGAAAGGGAAATATTCCATAATATAAACAAGATAAAAGAATACATGTCTAGAAATCCAAACTTCCAGAAAATACACGAAGTAGTTCAGAGGACAGAGGAAAAGAGCAGGTACCTACAAGTGGCAAAAAAGAATAACTAATGAAGGTATAAACACAGAAATACAAACAGACCCAAAATGCAAACAGAAAATAAACTGAAGAGAAGCAATATACATCTCTCAATATTAACCCTAAATATTAATGGTCTAAAGTCCCCACTCAAGAGACAGAGACTGGGAGATTGTATTAAGAAACTGAATCTATCTTTCTGCTGTCTACAAGAAACTCACCTCACCTTCAAGGACAGACACCACCTTAAAGTGAATGGATGGGAAAAATATTTCAAGAAAATGGCATCAAAAAGCAAGTAGGAGTTGCGATTTTAATATCAGACAAAATATATTTCAAATTAAAACTAATCAGAAGAAATGAAAAGGCTAACTACATCCTTATCAAAGGATCAAACTTGAGCTCATACAACTTCAGCCATTTCATATTCAACAAAGGGACCAAGAAGAGTCAATGGAGGAAAGACAGCATCTTCAGCAAATGGTGTTGGCATAACTGGATCACCACGTGTAGAAGAATTAAACTAAACCCCTACCTCTTGGCGTGTAAAAAAAAAAATCAACTCCAAATGAATCGAAGACCTCAATGTAAAACCTGAAACTCTGAAAAAGATATGAAACATTGGTAGTAATCTACAAAACATAGGTGTAGGAAAAGACTTTATAAATTAGAGAGCTGTGCAAACAATTGACAAATGGGACCTTGTTAAACTCAGGAGTTTCTGTACAGCAAAAGAAACAATAAAGTGAAGAGAAAACCAACAGAGTGGGAGGAAACCTTCACCAGTAATACATTTGATAGAGCATTAACATCCACAGTGTATAAACTACTCAAAACACAAATGACCTACTCAAAATTTGTAGTAAAGAGCTTAACAGAGCCCTCAAAAATGAAGAAGATGGCTGAGAAATATATTTAAAGAGTGTTCAACATCATTAATAATTAAGGAACTGCAAATTAAAATCAGCTTAATATTCCATCTTAAGTCTAGCTATTATACAGTAAACAAAGGATACCAAATAATGAAGAGGTTGTGGGCAAAGGGGAACACTCAACTACTGCTTATGGGAATGGAAACTCCTGCAACCCCTATGGAAAGCAGTGTGGAGAACTCTCAAGAAACTGAAAATGAGCCTATAACCTGATCCAGTCATACCATTCCTGGGTATATACCCACAAGACTCATCCTATCACAGAGATAAATGCACATCTATGTTTATTGCAGCTCTCTTCACATAGCAAAGATCAGGAAGCAACCCAAGTGTCCCTTAACTGAGGAGTGGATAGCGAAAATGTGTTACATCTACAAAATGGAATTCTATGCAGTGGTTAAAAAAAGATGACGTCATGAACCTTGCAGGTAAATGAATGGAACTTGTAGCCATTATGCTAAATGAAGTAACACAGTCCCAGAAAAACAAATGACCAATGGTATCCCTCATTTGTGGATGGTAGCACTGAATCCATAGTTGAAAGGCAAGCTGAGAAAAGTTAATGTTATATTTCTATCTTAAGGCAACTATACTGTTGTAATGTGAATTCCTTAAGGAGCTCTAGAATTAACTGAACACTTATTTTCAGTCTTTGTAATTGTGGTGTATGTATGGAGGGTATGTATACATATATTAGATTAATATAAAATTAAAGGAAAAAATGTGAACTCCTAAATATATTTTGGAATTAGAATACAGTTTATTTTCAAAGGTCATAATTTTGGTATATATGTGACTCTATATCTATATCTATATATATATATCTATATCTATATCTATATAGAGAGATAGATAGATAGATAGATATGCAATAAATGTGAGAGAACAAGAGAACAACAATGGCAAAAAGACTGGATCAAAGAACTTATTGAAACAGTTAATCTGTGTCCAAACAATAAACCTCTGCAGAGAAAAACTAAAAAGCAGAAAAAGATGCAAGACATGTATGGGAGAATCCATGAACTGGCATGGGGTGGGGGACATGGAAAAGGGAGTATGTTTAAATTGTACTGAGAAATGATGTATGAAACACACAAACCACCAATAAAATATTTTATTTAAAAAATGTCTCTATATCTCCATTTATTTTCTTTCTGCTGTCTATAAGGTATAGTAATTCCTTTGTATTTTTAAAAATATTCTATGTAGACCTCGTATTGTGGACAGCATTCTTTCAGCCTGTTCATAACATGGAAGATTTTTCTTTCTTACTCAACCATGCTGGACGGTTTTGCTGGGTAAATTATTCTGAGTAGGCATCTTTTTTCAAAATTTATTTATTTTCTTATGTGTATGAATATACTGTCTGCATGTAGGTTTGTGCACCTGTGTCGTGCAAAGCCACAGAGGTCAGAGGAGGGTGTCAGATTTCCCTGGAACTGGAGTTGAAGACAGTTTTCTGCCGCTATGTATGTGCTGGGGATCAAACCCAGGTCCTCTGCAAGAGCAGTCGGTGCTCTTAACCGCTTGGCCATCTCTCCAGCCCCCTGAGTTGGCATCTTTAAATGTTTAGAATTTGGAGTACTTTGGTCAAATCTCTTCTGGTTTCATAGTTTGCACTGAAAAGTCAGCTTTAGGGGATGGAGAGATTGATCAGTGTTTAAGAACACTGGCTGCTCTTGCAGAAGACCTGGATTTGATTCCTAGCTCCCACATAGCAGCTAACAACCATCCATAACTCCAGTACCAGAGAATCTGACACCCTCTTCTGAGCTCTGCAGACACTGCATGACATGGTTACACTTACATACAAGCAGGAAGTATGCTCATACACACAAAATAAATGAAAATTTCCAAAAAATAAGTCACCTGTAATTCTAAAGGATTTTCCTTTACACGTGATTTGTTATCTCTTTCAGTTTTCATTATTTTCTGTTTGTTCTGTACACCTAATATTTTTTATTATGATACGCTATGAGGAATTTCTGTTCTGGTTCTATTTGATGTTCTGTATGCTTCTTTTTTTTTTTTTTTTATTTCTGTATGTGTATCAATGTACTGTCTGCATGCTGGTTTGTGCACCCGTGTCGTGCAATGCCGCGGAGGTCAGAAGAGGGTATTGGATTCCCCTGGAACTGGAGTTCTCCTGGAATTGGAGTTTCAGACGGTTCTCGGCCGCCATGTGGGTGCTGGGGATCGAACCCGGGTCCTCTGTAAGAGCGGTCGGCGCTCTTAACCGCTAGGCCATCTCTCCAGCCCTCTGTATGCTTCTTGTATATACATGGGTATGATTCCCTTAATTGAAGGAAATCTCTTCTATAATCCTATTAAAGATCTGATCAATGTAATTACCTTCAGATTCTTATCCTTGTTCCATGAATATGATGTGTAATTTTGGTCTTTTCATGGTCTCCTACATTTGTGGCATATTCTGTTCCTGCAGATTTTAAATTTTGTTCATATTCCTTGCTTGTGCATTCCAATTATTCAACTTTGTCTTGAAGATATTCTGTTTTCCTTTTTTATTAATTCTTTTGGTGAGGCTTTATCCAACTGCTTCAACTTGGCTTACTTGATTTTTGAATTTCATCTTTATTTTGGCTTTAGTTTTCTTCAATATTTTTAGCTCTTTTTAAATTAAATTTTCATATTTTGAATTGTCTTCGTCATCTCATTCATCCACATATTAGTATTTTCTTGACTTCAGACAAAATATTAGCCTTATCCTCTTTGAGTTGTTTGAAAGTTCTTTAAATTCGTTGAATTATTTGATCATGTTTATGGTTGTTATATTTAATTCTGTGCCCTGGGTTTCCTCTAGGAATTACTTAGTGTAGAACACTTCTGAAAGGATGGCTATGCTTGGTGGAGGCATATTATTTTGTATTTTCATATTTTAAATTTTGGTGTGGGGATATCGGGTCCTCTGTAAGAGTGGTCGGCGCTCTTAACCGCTAGGCCATCTCTCCAGCCCACCAAATCTGTTTTTAAATAAAAGTGTATTCCTCTCTTGTCTTCTTGTCGGTTTTTTGGTAACTATTTCTATATCTAACTCTTTCTACCTAAGCCTTGCAGCTATTTGTGGATCCAAAATTGGGATTCAGCTAGTTCTATTACTGAAGTAATTCAAATCCATTTCAGCATGCTTAACTTAAAATGCAGTATTTTTACTTAACTCCCGGTTACCATAGATATCTTTTGAGGAAAAATATGTGCACAATTAAAATTAATTGGTGGATTTATTTTATCTTGATCTATTTATTTATTTATTTATTTATTTATTTATTATTTTTTGGGGGGGGTCTTTTTGAGACAGGGTCTCCCTGTAGCTGTGTCTGTCCTGGAACTCACTCTGTAGACCAGGCTGGCCTGAAACTCACAGAGATCCATGTGCCTCTGCCTCCCAAGTGCTAGGATTAAAGGTGTGTGCCACCACGCCCAACATTTATTTATTTCTGTATGTGTATCAATGTACTGTCTGCATGCAAGTTTGTGCACCCATGTCCTGCAATGCCGCAGAGGTCAGAAGAGGGTGTTGGATTCCCTCGGAACTGGAGTTCTCCTGGAATTGGAGTTTCAGATGGTTCTTGGCCGCCATGTGGGTGCTGGGGATCGAACCCGGGTCCTCTGTAAGAGCGGTCGGCGCTCTTAACCACTAGGCCATCTCTCCAGCCCTCTTGATCTTTTTAAATATGTTTCACCTTAAAGATTTTTCCCACAGAATTTCTGATTATACTTGGTTTGTGCTCTGGCGCCACCAGCTTGCCTGCTGTGTGAATACCTGCCACAGGACTGAGCACATGGTGTCTTAACAACAATTCATCCAAGTCATGCCATTTAAATTTTGACTGCCATTTAAATTTTGACTTAAAGTAACACAGTCTATTAATTTCAGCATTTTGGAGACAAAACAGATGGATTTCTTGGAGAGTTTACAAGCTTTGGAGTTCTAACAAAAGAAACTTGCTCTGATAAATTGTTTTGATTTTTAAGAACTGTTTAGTAAAAGCCTCTTTAGCAACATGAATTAATATTTTGGTTCAATTTAAATGAATTTTTTTAATAAAACTGTTTTATGTTTCTTTAAGCCCATCTTCAAACTGTTTGAATGTGTGAGTGAATGCGAGTTCCTGCTTTTAATTCATTATAACCCTACAGGTTTAAATCTAATTAGGAGCCAACTGTAAACAAAAATATATGAAACTCATAAAGACTGTTTGTTTTATACTTCTTAGTGTTAACATTTTTTTTATTTTATTTATTTATTTTATGTGTATGAATGTACTGTCTGCATGTAGGTTTGTGCACCCGTGTCATGCAATGCCACGGAGGTCAGAAGAAGGCGTTGGATTCCTCTGGAACTGGAGTTCTCCTGGAATCAGAATTACAGACGGCTCTCAGCCACCATGTGGGTGCTGGGGATTGAATCCAGGTCCTCTGCAAGAGCAGTTGGTGCTCTTAACCTCTAGGCCATCTCTCCAGCTCCATGTTAACAATTTTTAATTGGATTATAGTATGCCTAATATTCAGTTTAATGATAAATTGTTGATTATTGTTGGTAATTGTTATTAATAGTTATAATTAATAACAATCGATAAGAATTCAGTCTAAAATTGTTAATTGTTGGCTATTATTATTGATAATTATTATTCATAATAATTATTAATGATGATGATTGTGACTAATAATGGCTATTAATAATTATTTATAATAATAATTATAATTATTGTGATTGTTGTGATTATGGATAATTATTATTCTTCCAAAATCCTTAATAATAAGATAAGATAAATCAGTCCAAGACTAAAAACAACTTTGACCTGTCTATTTTGGGGCACCCTTATCAATCTTTGGATTTGTAAATAGGATAGGGACAGTTAGACTTAGCGTAGGGACAGCCCAGGGATAGTTAACCAGTAGAGACAGGAAAGGAAAAGAATAGGAGTAGACTTTAGGGATAGTTCATTGAATCCAAGTGGTTGGGAATGAGCCTGAGAGGTTGTATATGGATCTCAGCTGTTTTGTGTGTTACTCGGACATTTATTCTAATTATGTAAACATAACCCGGTGACAAATTTTAAAAATTTCCTGTTTCTCATTGAACATCAAACAATAATGTGGCTTTCATCTCATGCAGGTCAACCTAACAAACCTTTCTTTATTATGTGTGTGTGTGTGTGTGTGTGTGTGTGTGTGTGTGTGTGTGTATGTATGCATGCACATGTGTGTATGGATATGTGTACTTGTGTTCTAAGTATATTTTAATGTTAACAGCTATAATACCAGTAAAAACACTGTCTCTGAGTTGCATCTTGGCCCTTCCTTCCCAACATGCATATTTATATTAAACAGTCAAGACACAATTCAATTTCAACAAAGGTTATGAGTTATCTACCAAAAATCATAAAAATCCATTGAACAACTTTTTTTATTTTTTTTTATTTTTTTTATGTGTATGAGTGTACTTTTTGCATGTAGGTTGTTGCACCCATGCTGTTCAAAGCTGTGGAGGTCAGAAGAGGGCATTGGATTTCCCCAGAACTGGAGTTAAAGATGGTTCTCAGTCGCCATGTGGGTGCTGGGAATCAAACCCAGGTCTTCTGCCATCTCTCCAGCACCTGAACATCTTAATGGATCTACACTGCCACCAACTGGTGACACCCTTTCAACATCTGAAACAAACATAAAATCAGATTTTCATAGTATTAAAGTGTTAGTAAATTTTTGGGTCTTCAGGGAAAAAAATTCGGGTGGTCAGTGGGTTGGAAAAAGGTTCCAGTGCAGACCACAAATCTGGGTAGCTGGTGTTGTGAGTGGACATGGGCTGAAGATAGGCCTACAACAATCAGCCTGAAATTTGTATCCAGGGTTCAGCAGTCTCTGGACAGGTGGAAAGTCATGGCCAAGAGTGGGAAACGTGTCTTGTTGTCCCAGGCTAAGGATCTGAATTGGATGTACCTCTCAGGTAGGGTTATGGAAGCAACCAGCTGACCTCTGCACTAAGGGATCATTTCCCCACAGTGTTCTCAAAGTGGGCACTGTGTTCCCCCTCCTTTAGCAGGACTATACTGTATCTGCTTGTGGCAAAGGAAGTTTCCCAGAAGCTCCCACAAAAGAAAACAAATCATGATGGTAATGGAATTGTTCCTTAACTAGAAAATAACCAACTGCTATGGTAACAATTTCTCATGAGGCATATATAGCCAATCTTTACTTAATGAATAGGCATAAGAAGTGTAAAAGAAAATTTTATTAAGAGCTAGATATTGAAAAATCTTTAAAGCAGGTTTTCATGCCAGGCCTGGAGAAGGCATCTCCAAGAGCTTGGAGGAAGATGGTCATTAAAATCCACTCAGTAAGGTTTGTAGTTTAAAATGGTATATTTAAAAATAACATATATTTATATAGAGAGGTACTTCAGTAGAGATTTATGCAGAAATACAAAATAAATAATATAATTTAATGGACTTGAATTCTCTGAAGTCATAGTCTAATCATACAGTTTTAAAGAACAAAGTGTATACTTGCTCAAAAATTTTTTGGCAGGTATTCAACTTTGCCCAAGCTTTGTCTACATAGTATTGGATATGAAGACTTATTAAAAATGTCTATATTAGTTAAATTTGGTTGAAGGTTTTAATAAAAATAGTGACACATTTAAACTAATTAGGAATATAAAATATTAATTGTTTTATTTATAATTTGTATTGAATTTCCAACAATAATTTTGGGGTTAAATCACACAAATGGTCTCTAAATTTTTCTGTTATACAGTGTCACCTCATAACATTTTCTTTTACCTATAGGATAATTTAACTAAAGGAATTGTGTTTACTTCCCACATAAATGTATTCAATCAATGATAAACAGTTTGGGTGAATTTAATGAAAACTTACACCTTGGTTCCTGTTTATAGGTATGTGTAATACAACTGCCTTTTAAACATCTATAGGTCAAAATATTAAAAAAATTAAAAAACAAAAAGAGAGAAATGATGGAGTACTCCCTCTGAGATATAAATAGAAAACTCTGTATTCTAAAACTTTTGCTATATTTTCAAGTTTGAAATATTAAAACTAACAATGGGAAAAGATTTGCATGTTCCCACAGGTAAAAAGAAAAGATACAGCTTTGCATTGTGAGGATGTACCAAGAGATACCAGCAGAGAAGCTGGACCATCTGAACATTAAAAGAAAGAAAAACCTCAGACTGCCTGAGCCACAGGCACCAAACAACTCAATCCTACTTGAAACAACCGTTCATAATGTGCTGTAATAAAGTTTACCTTCAAGGTGCCACAAAATTTTAATATGAGATACTTTCCCACCTCTCTTTTCATAGAAAAAAGAAAAAAACATGATGATAATGAAGTCATTCCCTAACTGTGAGAGCCAACTCTTATAGCAGTAATTTCTCATAAAACAGGTATAACTACTTTCTTTAATTGGCTGATAGACATAAGAACTGTGAAAAGATAATTCTCTATTCAAAGCCAAATATAATAGTAAAGTCTTTATAAGCTGTGTAATTAAGCAAAATATATTAATACAGGAGAGCTCTGATAGCAGCAGTGAATCATTCTGCCAACGAGATGCTTGCTAGGGAATCCAAGCCCTCAAAACTTTTTGCCTATGAGCTGAGGTACCTGCAAGAAGAGTGGAGGTAAGGCCCTGCTGTTGAATACCTGGTTTAAGCATGGGAAAGCTGTTTTGAGACCTCATTTGCAAGTGTACAGTTGGCCTCTGGAATGCTAGAGAGCATTCCTGAAGGCCAATATATCAATGAAGCAAATATTTGTCTCCCTGAGTCAAGCAAGTCTCCTCGGTCAGTGTCAGCTACACCTCACCTACCTGGAAATACTGTGCAGCAGTGACAGCCATATATCTGTATATCCCAAATCTAACTGGAAATTAGCTCTCTCCTTGGAGCAATAAGTCATGGCTGCTGCCATAAGCTTGCATCCTCTAGTGGTTGGGAGATATTATAAGCCACAATAAGAACTTGTCACCCTTTACAGAAAAGCAACAGTTCATGGATTAGCATACCATCCAAACATCTGTGTATATGCCCACAAATTAGCTTGCCATAATAATTAGTAGTGTTTATGTAAATGCCTGTATATCTAATTCCTTGTGCTTTGTTAGTAGGATTAACGAGGTAACCCTGTATAAACTGTCAACCAATGAAGGGAAACAACCTGAACAGACTCGAGTCCAAAATGACATCTCCAGAGAAAGTAGACAATTTTGCTTCTCACCTACTTGTACCCCTTTCCCAAAGCCTAGGGAACCACCTGCGGAAGAGGAAGCATGATAGAATGTAAGGGCTGCAGAGATTGGGGTGAATTGTGAGATTACAGCAATATAGACTGGACTCTTATTTGATCAACATGCTTGTGCATACAAGCTTCTCCAATTGGACTATGGGAACCTTGGGTTATTCAAAATTTGGACATAGATACTTGCTAATTGGTTTTACGTAAATGTTACTTACATCCATTGTTTATGCTGACAATTCACTTGGTTCACTTAATGGTTGGGTTTTTTGGATGTTAATTGGTCTTGCTGTAAAAATAAAGTTTCAGGTCTGACCTGCCCCTCACTGCCTGACACTCAAAACAGACTTCAGCAGCTGACTATTCAAAACTCAGGTTCCTTTGTGTTGTTAGCCTCGCGCATGGGCTCACCTGCCTCTCAGAAAAAAGAAAAATAAATAAAGGGCGAGATTTGGGAAAATTTAGTTAAGATGGGTACCATTCTAAACCAAAGGGACCTCCCTGACCACACCCATGGGGTCGGATGTAGTGATGAAAAGGTTTAAAGATTTAGGATTTGGCCCTGGGAGTTGAGCCATGCTGTCTATATAAACCAGACATTTTGGAATAAAGTTCCCTCTGTATTTGGACTTTAACATTCATTGGTGTGGTGTGCTTTCCTGAACGTGTATTCCACATGGATTATCCTGAGAATAAATGGGATGCCCACAAATGGCCCCACAAGAAAGAGTGATTGACATGCTGTGTATTAAGTATACAAAACTTCAATAAAAATTGACTATTAAAAAATAAAAACTTAACACTATAGTTACCGATCTGAGAACATTGTACGATCTGAGGTGTTCAGCTGCCACTGCCTTTAGGGAATCGTTCTAAACTCCTTGTCACACTTGGTATCATTTTCATGGCCTCCAGTTTTTCGTGCTCTCCTTTGGGCCTACTCCAGAATGCCTCCTGCTGCCAGCTTTCTTATACCTCTGTCCTTCAACTTCCAAAATGCAAACACTCTTGGTATATTGCTTGAAGGAAACACAAACTCTGAAAGAAGAGGAGAAACAAAATATTCCTTGTTCTTGTTCTTTTCAAAGTAAAATATCTAGATAAATGAATGTTTATGTCTGGGTACTGGTGTTGTTATTGTTGTTGTTGTTGTAGCTCTGAAAATCTCAAGGTTGCATAGTCTGTATCTAACTCTGTTTAAAACATGGTGGTTCTTGTCCCAATTTTCATGAACTTGAAGTTTCAGCAGAATTTCAAAGCACCAGTAGCAGTTTCTTTCTATAGCATAATAAAAAATAAATTTTGCTGTGTCTCCAGCTGGCTTTTACATGGTGTAGGGCCCTGTGATTTGCAGCCTGCCTGTGAGTGCCTGAACATCTGTGTGTTGGTGAGAGCCCCTAGTTGATCAGCCGTCCTAAACCCCCTAGTTCCGGAACACATGATGCCTTTCCTGTTTCTCCAGGGTTAAACTCTTCCACCCTTGGACCCAGATGTAGACATTTTCAGCTAACCTGGGAGAGCCTGCAGCCAGCCTCCACATGGTATGGGAGACCTGTGGATTCCAGATTCCCTGATTCTTATTGATTTAGGACTTTGGGGCCTCACTAGCTGGACAAGAACTAGCTGCTCCATCCATTAGTGATCAAAAGAGAAGACCTGAACCCTACGCCAAGCAGACTTTCATACCTAATAAGAAGACAATCATGGCATGTAAATAATACAAACAATATCATTGTTCAATTCAGTAAAGAAACACTGGAGTTTCATATTAGAATAAAAAACAACCAAAGGAATCCACATGCCAAAATAAGAACAAAAATATATATGACAAATCTAAATAAAATATGCTCAGTAAATACTACCAGTACTGTATAAGAGTTCTATAATGAGGATGCCTGAGACATAGTAAAGAATACAGAACACAGAATTATGGGCTGGAGAGATGCCCTAGTGTTTAAGACCACCGACTGCTCTTGCTGAGTTGATCCCCAGCACACGCATGATGGCTGAGAACCATCTGTAACTCCAATTCCAGGAGAACTCCAGTTCCAGGGGAATCCGACAACCTCTTCTGACCTCCACGGCATTGCAAGACAAGAGGCCACAGACCTACAAATTAAAGAATAAAAAAAAGAATAAAAAGTAAAAGAACACAGAATTTAAAAGAACTATCATAAACATGGTCAAAGTATTCAAGGAATTTAAAGAACACACAAATGAATCAAAGAACTAAAAGTTGGTACAGATAAATTTTTATTTCTTACTGAATTTACAAAAGATAGAAATACTGAAGAAAACTCGGGCTTTAATGAAGAATGAAGTGGAACACTCAATAAGCCATCTGGAAATGATGGGAGAAAGGCTCAGTAACAGAATGAATGATGAACAAAATAGAATATCAAGACTGGATGATAAGTGGAAGAATTGGACTGCTCAAGCAAAGACTATAAAAATTTTAAAAGCACAGAATAATGAAATCTTCAGGCAATGTGAGACACCATAAAAAGATGAAACCTACACAACACGGGCAGAGAAGAAGGAAAAAAATCTTGGCATAATGGTATTGACCAGAAGTTCATCAGCATTGCAGAAGAAAATTTCCTCAAATTAACAGAAGACATACCCATACAAATAAAAGAAGCGAGAAACACATTGAACACCAAATAGGACCAGAAAAGAAACTCCTCACAGGTAGTTAAAGAACTATCTGTTCAGAACAAGAAGGGAATACTAAAAGCTGCAAAAGAAAATAAACGTCACATATAAAGAAAACCTATGAGAATTACAACTGACTATTCAAAGCAAAACTATGAAAGCCAGAAGATCCTGAATCAAAGTGCACCCAGTTATAAATGATAGTAGATGCCAACCCAGAATACTTCATCCAACAAAAATGTCTACTGCAGTTGAAGGAGAAAGAAAAATTCTTCCATGACATAAATAAGGTGAAAGAATTCATTTCCAGAAAACCAACACTTTAGAGAACACGTGAAGCAGTACAAAGAGCTTAACAAAGGAACAAATGAATATACCCAAGCAGTATATGAACTTGAGCAGTTAAATTAAGGTATAACCGTGGAAAAACTAAGCCAGACAAAGAATGCAAACAGAAACTAAAATGATGGGAAGCAATACACATCTCTATATAATAAGTTAAAAATCAGTACACTAGTTCTCCAGACCAGAGTGTGTTTCCAAATCTCTGGCCTAAAAAGATTGTTGAATCCACACCTCAAGGAATTAATGCTAGTTTAACTAACATTCTTCCCCAGCAAATTTGGTGAGGCTAAAGACACATCTTTAGAAGTGAATACTGAACAGGCTGCTTCCTGCCACCAGCCCCCGTCTGAGCAGCAATTCCAGCAGCACAGGCAGCAGCCACAGGAGCTGTGGGTCTTGGGGGCCCTGGCAGCCAGAAGATGGAGGAAGAGCCTGTACTGGTCCAGGGCAACCCCGGGACGGTGTCAGTGAGGACCCAAGCTAGAAGCAATCAAAGTTCGAGCTAGGGAGATGGAAGAAGAGGCTGAGAAGCTAAAACAGCTACAGAAGGTGGTTAAGGAAGCTAATGAATATGAGTCCACTCCCAGCCAATGCTGGCCGAGTGATTATGTCTATTGAGGAGAAGATGGAGGCTGATGCCCGCTCTATCTATGTACGCAATGCGGACCATGGTGCAACAGCAGAAGAGCTGGAAGCTCACTTTCATGGCCGTGGTTCTTCCGATTGCGTTACAATACTCCGTGACAAATTTAGTGGCCAACCCAAAGGGTTTGCTTATGTAGAGTTCTCAGACAAAGTCAGTGAGCTCTTCCCTGGCATTAGGTGAATCTCTGTTTAGAGAAGACAAATCAAGGAGATCCCCAAGCGAACCAACAGACCAGGTGTCAGCACCACAGATCTGAGCTTCCCCTGTGCCAGCTACTGTGGCAGGACCACCAACTACAGCGGTTCTGGTTCTCGATTCTATGGTGGTTTTAACAGCAGGCCCCGGTGGCAAGCCTACAGGGGCAGGGATAGAACCACATCACGCTATTCCCCTTACAAAAAAAAAAAAAAAAAAAAAAAAAGTTGCGTTAGGAGAGAAGGGGAAAAGAGGAAAGATTTGGGAGTAAGGCAAGGCCCAGGGAGTGGGGCAGGGGCTTCTTCTCCTCTGGGGATTCGCCATGGATGTGTCTTAACTGTACAAGCTGCTCCATTTCCCTGTCCCCTTCACCACCTTGGCGCCTGTTCAAGGGTAGGTGGGCATGGGTGGAAGAGTTTTTTTTGGGGGGGGTGTTTTATGAGACAGGGTCTCCCTGTATTCCCAACTGGCCTGGAACTCACAGAGATGACCCAGGGTCTGCCTCCCAAGAACTAGGATTAAAGGCTTGTGCCACCATGCTTGGCGAATTTTTTCTTTTTATGTAGGGAAAATTGAGGTGTTTTTTTTTTTTTTGTGAACATAATACTATAATACTTGATGCTTCTATAAAAATGTACATTAAAACATACTCAACTTGCTATGTAGTTTAGGAGTGTAAAGTAATTTTTCTTTTTACCTGCATTCAACTCTACTGTTAAAATGTGAATCCACAAATTTGTTTTGGAATTAACCTATAGTTTATTTTCAGATGTTGTAATTTTGGTATATTTGTGAAGTGTATATAGGTATGTTTTAAGCAATATAAAATTAAAGGAAACAACAACAAAGACTTGTTCAAAGAACTGACCAAAACAGTAAAGTTCTGCATCAAAAAATTTAAACTGAGAAAATTTAGACTGAGAAAAAGATGCAAGACATATATGGCAAAATGCATAAGTTCTGGTGGGGTGGGGAGCATGGAAGGGGAAATGGGTCTAAATTTTATTAGGAAGTGTATGGAGTGCACGAAAGTTTAATAAAAAATTAAGGAAAAAAATCAATACACTGAAATCCCCAATGAAGAGAGACACAAGCTAATGGAATGGATTAAGAAACAAGAGCCATATTTTTTTTATTTCTGTATGTGTATGAATGTACTGTCTGCATGCAGGTCTGTGCACCCGTGTCGTGCAATGCTGCAGAGGTCAGAAGAGGGCATCGGATTCCCCTGGAACTGGAGTTCTCCTGGAATTGGAGTTTCGGATGGCTCTCGGCTGCCATGTGGGTGCTGGGGATCGAACCCCGGTCCTCTGCAAGAGCGGTTGGCACTCTTAACCACTAGGCCATCTCTCCAACCCAGGAGCCATCTTTTGATTGTCTGAAAGAAGCAGTCTCACCTTCAAGGAGAGGCACCATTTTAAGGTGAAAGTGTGGAAAAATATTCAAAGGAAACGGAACTAAGAAGCAAACAGGAATTGGTATTCTAATATCATACAAAATATACTGGCAGTATCAGGGAGAATGCAAAGACATTATGAAGATATGGAAGGATGCCTAAACAGTTAAGGGGAGAGAATAGAGATAAATAATGTGTAACTGGGGTAAAACAGCCAGGGTAATCATGTTAGTTTAATAATCTATTGACAAATTACGTATACAATATCTCTTCATTTATCCATGTGTGAAAAAGAAAGCTACTTAACAAGAAACAGGACCAGAATGGAGAAAAGTTATTTTGAGTCATTGGCCTGGGTAGTCCAAGAGACTGCAACATTTACTCAGGCTATTGACACAACTATTGATTGCCTCTTAGAACCTGAAATTAAAACCCTATTGCTGAAGACAGAGCATACTCGGGAGATTGGGGTTTGAATAACGCAGCTGGAACTGATATGGAAACCACTTCCCCTTACAGCTAGCTCTCATAAATTTGGAGAGCACTGTGTAAGCTGCTAAAGTAGAACATCAACCAATGATCTGATATTAAGTTTAAAAGCACATATCCAAGTCAATGACCATCAAAGCATACAGCATTCATGTAATAGTAGCACTTTTATCTTGGGGGAAATCAATAGCTAAGTAATTAGACCTAAAGTCCACTTAGTGGAAAGACACTCATGTAGTATTGTAACTGCAGTTCCAGGGGATCTGTCACTGACTTCTGGCCTCCATCGGCATTGTATGACATGGATACAAAATAATCATACGGATAAAATAAAATAACACAAATTTTAAGTTTAAAAACTATATAAATCCTTTAGCCAATAAAATAAAAAGTTAACATAAGAAAGACAATTTGTTCTCTATACAAAATGGAAACAGAAGTCATTTACAAAATACCTACAAATGCATAAGCATTAAAACCACAAAATTTTCAAATATCAGTCTTAATAATATAAGAAACAAATTAAAATAATAACATATACTCTGTTTAGTATATTAGATATGATTAAAAGAATTATTCCACTGCTGCTGTGTGGAGCCGTTGACCCTGTGATTGGTCAGGATGAAGAAGGTGTGTGGGGCTGATGGCACTGTGCTCAAACACATAGCTGCAGGACTGATGGTCCTGTGGCCAAATGATCTGAAGAGCCAGTTGTTGGTTTAATAGCCCCACGATTAAGCACATGGACAGTAACATCCAGGGGACAACATCAAGTGGTACAGATCCATGAAAATCAATTTATTCAATGTAACAGGTCGCTTATATAAGATTGGGGTAAGCAGCTGCTACCTCCTGTGACATCGCCTCTCAGTGGCCAATCTTAGATCTCCACACCATCATCCATCATCCCAGCTCATGAGGGATATTAAAAGAAGGGGTGTAGAGACAAACAAGGTGGTTTATAAATTCTGAGAGTGTGCTAGCTGAAAACAGAATGTGCCCTGCATCCTTTTCTCTGCCTAGTATACTAATCAGATTGGTAGCCTGCATACCATCCTGATACAACTGAGTCCAGGATTGTGGTCCCACATCTCCCCCTTCTGTTTTTGCCTCCACAAGCTCAGAGAGTGTGACAGTAGTGGTTGTCATCTGCTCCCATCTGGCCCAGATGGCCGTGACTATTTTATGAAAGCAATAAACAACTACAATGATCAATGCCCATGTAAAAAACAAATATAGGGTAAACCAACAGTAAACATAAGCAATAAACATAAGCAATGACTATGTCAACTCAATTCACAAGCATCTGTGTCCAATTATTGTACAACCCAGGGTCCCCAAGTCTACTTAGAGAGGTATGCATATTCAAACATGCTGAGAAAATATAAGTTCAGTTGATTTTTGCTGCAAGTCACTTTCTGATGAAAGGTGTGGCTGCCTAACATTGAATCTCAACAAAGTACCAATGCTACATGATTATGCCCTGTCAGAGGGTTCCAGTGATTGTGGATTGGTATAGCCATTCAATATTCTTCCTCCCTTTGACCAGAGCCTGCAGCAGTTTCCCAGGACTGCAAGTTCCCTGGGCTTGCTCCAGCCAGCCAGTCAGTGACCTGAGTTTCAGCCCTGGAAGGGAAGGGGAGGGAGAGGTACTGGAAAGCTTGGAAAAAGAGGAAAGAAAGAAAAAGGAAAGGAAAGACTCAAGAACGAGGCAGGGAGAAATTCCAGGGAGGAATAACTCAACTTTATTTTTAAAATCCAGAGTAATTATACTGGACTTTGTGAGATGTGACTGGAGATTTGGGGCATACAGGAATTTACACCATATATTCCACATCACTACATAAATGTGACAATATTTTGTCCAAAGCATAAAAGACAGTGATGCCAGTCAGGTTCCAAAAGCAAGCAGAAAATTAGCATGACTCCGGGCTGAGAGCTGGGAGTTGACAGTTGACGTCCTGAGTGCTTCTGCCAAAAGGAATCCCCACAGCTTCCCCTTTTCTTTTTATTAAAAAAAGCACTGTTGTCACATACTGTTATTATTTTTTCTTTAGGAGACACTCTACCACTCTACCAGATCAGTAAAAATCTCAGGTGTGTTAGGAGGTGTGGCATCTGCTCCTACATCAAAAGGGAGTCCTCAGAATGTGAGGCTTTTTTCAGTGAACAGAAAACCCCACCCATCCTGGCTCCAAAGGAGTTATCAGGAGGGTGGAATGCAGGTCCTGCTCTAGCCAGACAATGCCTCTCCCTATAGCTCCACCTTCATTTTTATTAAAACGTGGCAGTGCTGTCATTTTCCTCCAAAGAATTTTAGGGATGGCCGATATTGGACCAGGACACTCTGGGCTGTAACTCTAGTGAGCATATTAACTTGGCTTTTAACAAACCAGGAAGCCAACCTCCTAAGGTGGAGTTTGGTCTTAACAAAAGGGAGTATTTAGGTGGCCTGAGGGTTGGGCACAGCTCCTAAAGGGACTTGGGTTGAGGGCATGGGAATCTGGAGACAGGTAATATATCTTTGTCAATAACTCATATATAAAGACAACATTTTTCCTTCCCCCAAGACATACAGGTATTATTTGGTCCCCCTCTAACATACATGGTGATTTTAGTTGTAACTTCAAAGTCTTAAATTTGTCTGGAAGGACCTGTACATGTAATTATATGGGTGGAATAAAGTCCAGTCTGTGTGAAGGAAGGCCAATCAAAGTCTTTTTAAGAATAAAATATTTTAGCCCTTTAATATTAAGTTTGAAAAACAAAATAATATATCAATTTTAGTACTTGGGGTGTTGACTCATGGCCCTTTAATATTTTTTAGCCTTGATAGATCTATTGGGCCTGATGTTTGTCTGTGGTAAAAGACTGCTGTTTTGTTGTTGATGTTGTTGTTCTGATAGAGTTGGAAGTTGAAAGAGGCCCCAGCCAGTACAGTTTACAACTATCCTTTTGGATTCTGGCAGGTTTTATTCCTTAGTGAGTAGCTCCTAGGCTTTGTAGAGGAAGGGGAGAGAGATAGATAGAAAGCAGAGTAATCTACTCTTTTGTTGAAGTTGGCACCATGGGCCTTGAAGTCTGTCCCAGTTTTTCCACGCAGGAGGTTGGCAGCTCAGTTCCAAGTCTTTTACCAGAAGACGGAGGGTGGAGGACTGGTGGAAGCTGCCTAAGAGCCTGGAGACAGAACTTTGAAGTTTCTTGATATGGATGGAATTTTGAACAAAAGGAAGTTAACATGTCTGTGACAAGCTCAGGGCATTATGGAAGTTGTAGCTTTTCTGGTGCATGAAGGCACGTGGCTGGGCAGATGTGGGTAGCTCCAGCAGTATTTTGGTTTTTTTACTTTCCCAGTCTTAATTTTGCCTTTTATACCCTTAGCCATCTATTTTTTAGTTGTTCCACTGAAGGGCAGATGGCTGAGTACCATTGTGACCAACCCTGTGCCTTTTTACTTTTAGTTATTTTTCCCTGCTCGTGCAGAGAATGTCCTGTGTGCTGGCACATTCCCAGAGCTCAGTAGGCAGGCTGTGGGGCCATGTTCCTCTTTCCTGGGAAGTTGGAGGCCCTGTCTTTTATGAGCTAGAATTAGTAGGCTGGTGGTCCATCATCGCTGGGCATGGCCTCAGTTCGTTTGGTCTCCTAGTCTAGCTGGTGTGTGTAGGTTGTGTGTGCAGGTGAGTTTATTTAGGTTGGAAAAGGAGAGAAATTGTAATGAATAGAACAAACTTAAAGGCAGAAAGATTTTGCAGCCACCTGACCCAGCAGGCAGGAATCTAATTAGGTTAATGATTTCCCCTACCAGCAGGAAATGAAATTAAAGTTAGAAAAAAGTAAAGATTGAAAAAGTGAAAACTGGGGCTGGAGAGATGGCCTAGCGGGTAAGAGTGTCGACCGCTCTTACAGAGGACCCGGGTTTGATGCCCAGCACCCACATGGTGGCCGAGAAACATATGAAACTCCAATTCCAGGAGAACTCCAATTCCAGGGGAATCCGACACCCTCTTCTGACCTCTGGGGCATTGCACGACACGGGTGCACAAACCTGCATGCAGACAGTACATTCATACACATACAGAAATAAATAAAAAAATTACAAAAAAAAGAAAAAGTGAAAATTTATCTTCACAAGAAGCTCAGGGGGATGGGATAATAGCAGACCCACTACCCTAGTCCCCTAACTGATGGGGGGAGGGCTTAAACATCCCTTCTCTGAATCATCTGAAAATATTTATAAAACTTCGTGTCACTCGAGAGAGACACGAGTCTAAGAGAGACAGCCCGACACAGACAGGGTCCGAGGACCATAGGCCATACCTGTTTCCTTCTTGTACGCTGAAAGGCACCAGTTGCAGCCTTTCCATATTCTTCTTCCCTTTGACTAGAGCCTGACGTTTCCCAGGACTGCAATTTCCCTGGGCTCACTTCATCCAGCTGGTCAGTGATCCAGTCTCAGCCCTAGAAGTGAGGGAGAGGGAGAGGTATTGGAAAGCCCAGAGAGAAAGAAAGAAAAAGATGGACTCAAGAATGAGGCTGGGAGAAATTCCACAGAGGAATAACTTAACTCTATTTTTACAACCCAGTGTATTTATACTGGACTTTGTGAGGTGTGACTGTGGGTTGTGGCATACAGGAATTTACATCATATACTCCAGATCACTACAGGAATGTGACAATGTTTTGCCCAAAGCATCAAAGACAGTGGTTCCAGGTAGTTCCAAAAGCAAGCAGGAAATCAGCAGCATTGAGGCCTGAGGGCTGGGGGTGGGGTTGGGGTTTCTAGCTGACTTCCTAAGTATTTCTGCCAAATGGAATCCCCACAAATTGGAGCTATCGTGTCTGGTTTCAAAACTGATGAAAGTAACTATTGCTCTCACACTGTGTCATGGGGTGAGGATATATAGGCCTACACTTCTGTTTTTGTACTCTATGATAGGCAGAGTGGAGCCATTCCAGAGATCCATTAGACTGCCATATTACCCTTACTACACAATTTCCTGGAGCAAGAATTATCCCCATTAGGTGAGGGAGGAGTCAAATCTAACAGTGAAGGTGCACTCCACAGCAGCACTGATTCCTTGAAGAACAATGTGTAATTCTCAGGCTACAGAGCAGAGTAAAGAGGGCTATCTAGTGCCCCTCAGGCAATCATACATGCATCTCTAAGGAGGACATATTAAGCCATGGTTGCCAACAGTTAATAGCCCTCAAAGCCTTTTGGAGCTGGTTATGAGTCAACATCTCTGAGAGTTTAAATATTGGCAACAATGCCAAATTATCCTAGATTCCAGAATTTTTTTCTATTATTTATTTTTTTTTTCATTTTTTATTAATAAGTAATAATTTATGAGCACAAGCATCCTTCATGTAAAACCAATTTGCAAGAAGTTGTGGCCAAACCCACCCAGCCCAAACGTCCCACTATCCAGCTGGGGGTCTTGTATGATCAATCAGATTGATCAAATAAGTTTCCAGACTATATTGCTGTAGTTTCAGCATTCACCCCAATTGCAGCCCTTACATTCTACCATGCCCCCTCTTCTGCAAATTGTTCCCTAGGCTTAGAAAAGGGGCATAGGTGGACAAGAAGCAAAACAATCTACTTTCTCTGGAGCTGTCGTTTTGGACTCTGGTCAATTCTGGCTGTTTCCTTTCAGGGGCTGACAGTTTGTCCAGGAATAACCTTTCAATCCTACTAATAAACCACTAGAGGATGTAAGCTAGTGGCATCAGCCATGGGTTATTCCTCCAAGGAGAGAGCTAATAACCAATTAGATTTGGGATATACAGGCATATGGCTGCCACTGCTGCACAGTATTACCAGGCAGGTGTGGTGTAGCTGGTGCTGACGGAGGAGTCTTGATTGACACAAGGAGACCTATATTTGCTTTACTGGTTTAGTGGCCTTTGGAAACACTCTAAGGTATTCAAGACACCAACTGTACACTTGCAAGTGCGGTCTCAATACATATTTCCCATGCTTATATCAGGTCTTCCACAGCAAGGCCTTATCGCCTCTCTTCTTGTAAGTATCCCAGTTTACAGGCAAGAAGCCGTTACACTGGGGGGGGGGGAGCTTGGATCCCCTGGCCAACATCTCCTTGATAGAATAATCCATTGCTGATATCAGAGCTCTCCTGTATTAATATATTTTGCTTAAGTGCATAGGTTAAGGAGAATTTTGTATTATATTTGGGTCTGAATAGAGAATAATCCCTTCACAGTTCCTATGTCTATTAGTCAATTAAAGAAGGCAGTTTTACTGGTTTTATAAGAGATTACCTTTATAACAATTGGCTCCAATTTAGAGTTAGAGAAAGACCACATCATCATCATATTCCTCCTTGTTCTATGAAGGGGAGGCAAGACAGTCTCTCATACTAAAACGTCATGGCACCTAGAAGTCTCATTAATACTCATTATAAATAGTTGTTACAAGTAGGATCCACAGAGGGATTTGATGTCTGTAGCAGTCTGAGGCTTTTCTTCCTTTCAATGTTCAGATGGGCCAATCTTTCTGCTGGCACTTCCTGGTACACCCTACACAATGCAAAGCTGTATCTTTTCATTCTCAGCCATTAAGTTGTTGACATTTTGACCTGTTGGAACATACAAATCTTTTCCTGTAGTTTTAAGATGTGAATTGGAAAGTTTTTGACAAAGAGGTTTCATATATATCTGTATCCCTCCTTTTTTGTTTTATGTTTTTGGTTTTTGACCCATGAGTTTCAAAAAGGCAGTTGTAGTACACATACCTATAGGCAGGAATCAAGGTGCAGATTTCATCAAATTCACCCAAGCTGTTTTCGGTGACTGTGTGTCATTAACTTGGGAAGCAAACTTAATTTTTTAAGTTAAATCATCCTACAGGTAAAGGAGAATGCTACAAGATGATACTATACAACAAAAAATTATAGAGAACATTTGTATGTGCCAATCACAAAGTTATTTTTATACAGATTTTAAGTAAAACAAATGTGGAAAACAACAATTTATATTTCCAATTAACTCAAGTGCATTAACATTTTTATCAAAACCTTTAAACCAATGTTGTTTAATATAAACATATTTACTTTTATTAAGTCCTAAGACACCATGTAACCTGTAGACAGAGTCTGGGCAAAATTGGATACTTGTTAAACTCACATCAATTAAATATACATTAATCAAATATAGACCAGTGTCCCTCTCCTGCCTCTCCCACCCCTCCCGATTCAACATTTCAATCAGTTTTCTGATGCAGTTTTTCTGTTGTTGTTCTTTTAATATGCATCCCTCAACACAAGAAATATTTACAACTGGGTTATTGGTGCTAGCATCCACAGATGAGGGATATCATTCGTTGTTTGTTTTCCTGGGACTGTGTTACTTCAATTAATAAAATATCTTCTAGCTCCATCCATTTACCTGCAAAGTTCATGATGTTGTCATTTTTTTTTTACCGCTGCATAGAACTACATTGTGTAAATGTACCAAATTTTCTCTATCCATTTGTCAGTTGAGAGGCATTTAAGTTGGCTCCATCTTTTTGCTATTGTGAAGAGAGCTGCAATAAATATAGCTGTGCATGTATTTCTGCAGTAAGATGAGTCAAACCACCCAGGAGTGGTATGACTGGGTCAAATGGAAAGCTCATTTTGGGTCTTCCAAGGGTTCTCCACAGTGCTTTTCATAGTGGCTGTACAAGTTTACATTCCCACCAGTAATGGATGAGTGTAAACCTTCCCCACAACCTCTCCAGCACTTGATATCATTTGTTTTCTTGATCCTGGCCAGTTTTATCGGAGTGAGATGATATCTTAGAGTGTTCTTAATTTGCATTTCCCTAATTATTAGTGACATTGAGCAGTGTTTAAGATGTTTCTCAGCCATCTCTAATTCCTCCTCTGTGAAGTCTCTATTCAGTTCTTTTCTCCATCTTTTAAGTGATTCATTTGTTTTCTTTCTTATTTCTTTTTTGAGTAGCTCGTATACTCTGGAAATTAATGCTTTGTCAGATGTATCTGCAGTGAAGGTTTCCTCCCATTCTGTGGATTTTCTCTTCACTTCCTTTATTGTTTCTTTTGAGGTACAGAAGCTTTTGAGTTTAATGAGGTCCCACTTGTCAATTGTTGGTCTTATTTCTTATGTAGCAGCTGTCTAATTTAGGAAGTCTTTTGCCATGCCTATGTCTTGTAGTCTGCTGCCAAGTTTTTCTTCTATCATCTCCAGAGTTTTGGGTTTCATGTTGAGGTCTTTGATCCATCTGGAATTGACTTTTGTACAGGGTGAGAAGTAGGGGTTTAATTTTATTCTTCTACAGGTGGTGATCCAGTTTTGTGAACACCACTTACTGAAGATGAAGATGCTGTCTTTCCTCCATTGTGCCTTCTTGGCCCCCTTGTCAAATATGAGTGGCTGAAATTGCATGTGCTCAGGTTTGGATCTTCAGTTTCATTACATTGGTCAACTGGTCTGTTTTTGTGCCCGTACCAAGCTGTTTTTATGACTATAGCCCTGTAGTATAGTTTGATGTCTGGTATAGCGATCCCCCCTGTATTGCTCTTTCGCTCAGGGTTCCTTTGGCTATTCAGGGTCTTTTGTTTTTCCAAATGAAATTGAGGATTTTTTTTCCAAGACTGTGAAGATGCTCTTGGGGATTTTGATTGGGGTTTCATTAAATCTGTACAAGAGCTTGGGTAGAATGGACATTTTTACTATATTAATTTTCCCAATCCATGAGCATGGGAGTTTTGTCCATCTTCTGATGTCTTCCTCAATTTCCTTCTTCAGGGGTTTAAAATTTTTGTTTGATAAATCCTTGGTGTCTTTGGTTAGGTTTGTTCCTAGGTATTTTATTGTTTTTGAGGCTATCGTGAGTGGGAAGGTCTCCTTGTATTCCTTCTTCAGTTGCTGCTTGTTGCTGTAAAGAAAAGGATACTGATTTTTCTAGATTTATTTTCTATCCTGCCACTTTACTGAAGTGCTTAATCATTTGTAGGGGGTTTCTGGCAGAGTTCTTAACATACCTTAGGTAGACAATCATATCATTAGCAAAAAGGGATAGCTTGACTTCCTCTTTTCCAATTAGAACTACTTTAATTTCCTTTTCTTGCCTTATTGCCCTAGCAAGGATTTCAAGCACTGTACTGAAAAAGAGTAGTGACAAGGGGCAGCCTTGCAGAGTTCCTACCATTAAGGGGAATAATTCTGTCATTGCCCCATTTAGGGTGATATTGGCTGTGGGTTTCTTTATATGGCTTTGATTACATTGAGGAATGATCCCTCCAGTCCAATTCCCTCTAGGACTTTAAACATGAAGGGATGTGGGATTTTGTCAAAGGCTTTCTCCACATCAATTGAGATGATGGTGTGTTTTTTGTCTTTCAGTCCATTTATATGTTTGATGATATTTATTGATTTTCATATGTTGAACCAACCTGGCATCTCTGGTATGAATCCAACTTGGTCATCATGGATGATCTTCTTGATGTGGGTCTGTATGCGATTTGCCAGTATCTTGTTTAGAATTTTGGCATCTGTGGGAGGCAGAGGCAGGCGGATCTTTGTGAGTTCAAGGCCAGCCTGGTCTACAATGTGAGTTCCAGGACAGCTGGGGCTACAGGGAGACCCTGTCTCGAAAAGACCAAAAACAAAAAAAAAAAAACAAAAAACAGTTTGGCATCTGTTTTCACTTGGGAGATGGGTCTATAGTTCTCCTTTTGGTTGATCTTTCACTGGTTTTGGTAATAGTGTGATGCTGGCTTCCTAGAAGCTTGCAGAACTCCCTCGTTTGTCTCTTCTAAAACACTTGGTGTAATGGTTGTAAGCCTTTTTTGAAATATTTTATAGAATTCTGCCATGAAATCATCTGGGACTGTGTATTTTTTCGTTGGGAAGCTACTTATTAAATCTTCAATTTCTTCATGAATTACTGGTCTATTTAGGCTGTCGATCTCTTCTTGGTTGAGCTTTGGTGATTCCTAGGATTTCAGATATTCATCCATTTCTTCTAGGCTTTCAAAATCTGCTGAGTATAGGTTTTTGGAGTATTCCCTTATGATTGTTGGATTCTTTCATTGTTATTTTATGATTATTCCCCTTTCAACAGATCTATGATTTGGAGTTTGTTTTTCTTTCTTTTGGCTAACTGGGGCTAGAGTCTGTCTATCTTGTTTATTCTCTCAAGAACCAACTTTTGGATTCATTGATTTTTTTTGTATGTTTTTCTTTGTTTCTATTTCATTGATCTCTGCTTTGATTTTTGTAATTTCTTCTTGTCTGCTTGCATTTAGGGTTCATTGTTGTTGTCTCTCAATAATTTTAGCTCAGTGTTAGATCATTCACTTGTGCTTTTTCTGTTTTTTTAATGTGGCACTTCAAGCTATAAACTTCCCTCTTAGGACTGCTTTTAAAGTGTCCCATAGGTTTTGCTGTGTTGTATTATCATTGTCATTCAGTTCCAGGAATGTTTTTATTTCTTTCTTTATTTCTTCCTTGACCCATTCATTATTCAGGAGAGTGTTGTTTAGTCTCCATGTGTTCTTGTAGGTTGTAGGGTTTATCTTGGTGTGGGTATTGAGTTTTACTGCACTGTGGTCTGATAGAATGCATGAGATTATTTCAATCTTTTTGTATTTATTGAGGTTTTTCCTGTGTCCCAGTATATGGTCTGTTTTGGAGAATGTTCATTGAGGTGCTAAGTAGAAAACGTATTCTCTGATATTTGGGTGAAATTTTAGATAGATGACTGTGAGGTCCATTTGGTTTATTGTATCATTTAGTTCAGATGTCTCTCTGTTTATCCTTTGTCCTGTTGATCTGTCTAAAGGACTTAATGGGGGTATTGAAGTCCCCTAGTATTAGTGTGCTGGGGTTAATCTGTGCCTTGAGATCCTGAAGAATTGTCTTTACAAAGTTTGGTGCACCAGCGGCATTTGGTGTGTATCTATTCATGATTGTGAGATCTTCATCGTCAATTGTTCCTTTAATAAAGATGTAATGGTGCTCTTTGTCTCTTTTGATTTGTTTTGCTTTGAAGTCTATTTTTTTCTGATATTAGAATAGCAACACCTGCTTTCTTTTTGGTACCATTTGCTTGGAATATTTTCTTCCATACCTTCACCTTAAGTTGGTGCCTATCCTTGAAATTGAGATGGGTTTCTTGTAGACAGCATATAGATGGGTTTTGTTTCCTAATCCATTCTCCTAGTCTATGCCTTTTTATTGGGTAGTTTAGCCCTTTAATATTTAAGGTTATAATTGAAGGATGGATGTTGCTTCCTTTCACCTTATTATCCATTTGGACTTTTAGCCTCTGATTCTACTCCTATGGTTATATTTTTATTAGTTTCTTTTCCTAGGCGTTTGAGGATTGTTGCTCCTTTCTTCTGCCCTTTGAATTGCTTCAAGTATTTTATGAAGAGTTCATTTTCCGGACATGTAATTCTATCATCTTGTTTATGTCTTGGAAGATTTTTCTCTCTCCTTCCACTATAATAGATATTTTTGCTGGGTAAAGTATTCTGGGTTGGCATCTATAGTCCTTTAACACTGGGAATGCTTTGCTCCATGTTCTTGCTTTCATGCTTTGTGCCGCAAAGTCAGTTGTAATTCTGATGGGTTTCCCTTTGTATGTGACTTGTTTTTCTTTTGTAGCCTTCAAAATTTTGTCTTTGTTTTGGGTGTCTAGCATTTTAACTATGATATGGCATGGGGAGTTTCTTTTCTGACCTTGTCTAGTTAGAGTCCTATGTGCTTCTTGTATTTGTATGGGTTTGTCTATTTTTAGTTTGGGGAAATTTTCATCTATTATTCTGTTGAAGATCTGATCAATACTATTCTCTTGAGATTTTTCTCCTTCCTCTATTCCTATGATGCAGAGGTTTGATCTTTTCAAAGTGTTCCATATTTCCTGGTGGTTCCACTTTTGTGTATTTTTAAAATTTTTCATAATCTTTATTTGAGCTTTTTAGTTGCTCTGTGTTATCTTCCAGATATGATATTCTTTGTTCTGCTTCCTCCATTCTACTTCTGAGGCTTTTTCCTTTCCTTTCTTCTTGATTGAATGAGTATTCTAATTCCTTTTTCGTTTCATCCTGTTTTCTTTAGTATTTCCATTTCCTTTTTGAGCTTCTCAATTTCTTCTTGGTGCTCCTTAGTTCATTGGTTGGCTTCCTTTTTCAGTGTTTCTACTTCCTTTTCAGAGTTTGTTGTTTTTTTTTTCCTCCCTCTAGTTCTTTCTGGACTTTGTCAATCTGTTACTTTAGTTCTTTCTGAAGTTTGTCATTGTATCCCTGTAAGTCGTTTTTGAGTTTTTCATTTTCTTTCTTTAGTTCTCTGAATTCTTCTTTATTTTCTTTAATTTCTCTGCATAGATCTGCAATCATTCCTCTAAGATCAGTTCCTTGGGTCACCTTCAGGGGGATCCCATTGCAGCTATCTCCTACAGGTTTGTTAGAGCCTGGTGGGGCAATATCCTGTGCTTTTCCCATGTTGTCTCTTCATCGTGTCCCTGGCATGTGGGTTTCCCATTTGTGATTCAAATCACAAATGTCTTTTCACTATTTTAGTGGTTGGTTTAACTTTCCTCCTTTTGATGCTTTTTTTTTCTTTCCTCCTCCTTTTTTATGGAGTACTGACTTGTCTAGGTTTCAGGCTTTCAATTTTGTTTATATATTGGGTATTGGAACTCTAAGTCACTCTTATCTTCCTGTTCTGAAGGTTCTCCAAAAAAAAAAAAAATCCACTTGCATACTCTCTCACCAATTCCAGTTGCCAGGGGGGGGGGTATGCCTGACTTAGCCCCAACCCGGGTACCTGTCTGGAGCAACTTTCAAGCTCCTGTTTCTCAGGAACCCACCTGCACAAAGACACAGAGGCACCAAACCTGACCTGCAGGTCACCGGCTGCAAAGGAGAAGAACAGCTCCGCCCAGACAGCCACCCACTACAAAAGGGTTCAGAGTTGAGACCATTTTCCAGCAGCCCAGGAGTCAATCTACCCTAAAATCTACCTCTCTGGAGTGACTTTCGGCTCCTGTGCCTCAGGACCCTGCCCGCATAAAGACACAGAGGCACCAAACCCAACCCATAGGTCACTGGCTGCAAAGGCGAAGGATGGTTCCACCCAGAACCTAGTTTCCAGAATTAATCCCAGAAGTTCGTAAGCAGAGTGAGTTGAATTTTCTTCTCAGAGACCTTCAAACGGGTGGTCTCAAGGGCAGATAAGACTTGTGGGAGTAGGGTGTCCAAGATTGTCCTTGTACAATGAGCAAGGAGAATATCATCCATGTAGTGGATGATGTCTTGTCCTGGGATTTTAGAAAACCTTTTTAAAAACATGACCAACAAAATCCTGGCAGAGAATGGGGCTATTTTTCATCCCCTGTGACAGGACTTTCCATTGATATCTTTTTATAAGGTCTGTCCTCAGGGTTTAGGGGAATAGAAAAGATGAAATATTTATTTATTTATTTATTTTTTAAATTTTTTTATTAATTTTATTTATTTCTGTATGTGTATGAATGTACTGTCTGCATGCAAGTCCGTGCACCCATGTCATGCAATGCCGCGGAGGTCAGAAGAGGGTCTCGGATTCCCCTGGAGCTGGAGTTCTCCTGGAACTGGAGTTTCAGACGGTTCTCGGCCGCCATGTGGGTGCTGGGGATCGAACCCGGGTCCTCTGCAAGAGCGTCGGTGCTCCCAACCGCTAGGCCATCTCTCCAGCCCCGAGATGAAATATTTAATATCAAGAATAGCAATGTGTTAATCAATTGTTAGAGCTGAGAGCCAAGGAAGTATAGGTGGGGTAGTTCCAGTTTTTTCATTGTAGCATTAATAGTTCATAGAGATCATGGAGCATATAAAACTTTCCCTGCTGTTTATTTTTTTTTATAAATTTATTTTTATTTTTTAACAACTCTAGAGCCGTGTCCCCCCCATTCCCCCACCCACCAGAGCTCATGCATTCTGCCAAACATGCCTTTCATCTCTTTCTCAGTCTTTCTCAATATGGAAGCCTTGGCGCAATATACCCTGTAGTTGGTTGATAAGCAACTAAAGACTACAAATCCTTAAGTTTAGGTGAGGCAAGTGGCCATTGTTCCACTCCTCCCTGGGTGGGTCATCAATGTAACCCATTTTACCTTAATAAGTGATGACCAAATAATGGGCCTTGGAATTGGGGTTACTGGGAGCGTTGGTCTCACACTTTATTGTCCATCATCAGGCTCACTGGAGGCATCAAGAAAATCCCACTTAACTATTTTGAGGCAGGCCAGTCATAATTAGGGGCTTAATGGTCACCAGCAACCCCCATCTAAATCTCTCTAAACCATAGGTCAGATAGTTGTCTTAGATGCCACATTTCTTTCCATGCCCTGGACCAAAGGCCCTTCAGTTACTTTCCATTCTTTCAGAACTTCCTCCTCACTAATGATGGTTCAGTCTTCTCCAGTATACAATAAGCATTTTAAAGGCTTATCCCCTATGTAAATTTGCATTTGGGGCTTATAAGTCTCCTCAACTGGGAACATTCAAAAGATCCCTGCTTTTTCTATCCCCTTTGATTTTACTGACAGGACCCTGGTTCCCTTTCTTGCCAGATTGGGATTTGCCCTGGATAGAGTTTAAAGCTTGATTAATATGGGTGCTCTCCTTAGGCTATTTAGAGTGTCTATAGGCCTACTGAAATCCCCTCTAGAACTTTAGACAAGGCATAGAGGGCCTCTTGGCAATCCTGGGTGGAGATGCAGCTGTAAAAGTGCAGGCCTTTTGCAAGTGACCCATTTTCCCACACCCCCAATATTTAAGACTATCTCCTGGGGGATGTTGTGCAGATTTGAAGGCCCGGGCCAAATCCACTATATCAGAAGCCCTAATGCCAACACTTTGAGTAGATATTATCCAGTCCTTACATGGATTGCAGTGAACTGGCAAGATGACTGTTCTACAATTGGCATTAGCCACCTCATATGCCAGTTACTTAATTAAGCACTGGCAGCTTCCTCGTGGGAAATCTTCCCTTCTATGGCCTCAGTAACCCAGGAAAGGAACTGAGCAAAGAACCCCTATGCCTGTAGTCACAGTTGGAAAAAGGAGGCAGATATCCTGAGAAAGAGAGCTGTATCCATGCCCACACTGAGCAGTAGCACACTAAGTCAAACATCTGGGGTGGGGGCATGGACTTGATCTACAGGGTCACTCCAAAACCACCCTTCCCCCTGGAGTTCATGCTTAGAAATTTGTGCTTCAGCTGATTTTGCTCCACCTGCTGATCACATTGATCATAAAAGTAAATGATTTTAAGAAATCACCCAGCTCTAAGACAGCTCAGGTCATGTGTTTCCAATGATGAGGGTTATTAAGACTCAATGAAAAGTTATCTAAAAGGGACAGACCATGTCTAAAAATGGCTTCACAGAAGTCCTTGATGGTGCTAGAGTCATGAGGATACCAAAGAGATGGGCACTGTGGAGTAGGCTGAAAAGCCAGTAGAAAGCCTAAGGGGCAGTTGTGTGTTCATTCTAAGACTCAATAAGGAGAGTGGAGGCTTGAGGGTAGGAGGGAGATCCTGAGAATCCTTAAGATCTATCAAAAGGATGGATTCTGGCTCTGGGGCAAAAGTATCATCAGTGACAGAGGGGTGCCTGAGACAGCACAGGAAAGGGTATTTTCACTTTAAATTTTTTTTTTGAGCCAGCAGTACCTCAGGGATATTAATCTGTTTCTGGCCCGAACATTGGAGGAGAATAGTTATAACAGAGAAGAAAAGACTCACAGTAGAGATCCAGTGAGCACATTGGAAGACAATTTCCCCAAAGTTGCTCAGCCTGATAAAGAGGCTCCCTAAAAGGAGATGGAAGATACCCCATTGTGGCAGTTCACTTGCCTGAGACTCACTGAGTTGTTTCAGATCTGTGTTCAAAGGCACCAGTTGCAGGGTTGTTGATCCCATGACTGGAAAGGCTGAAGAGGGCAGGAGGGGCAGATGACCCTGCTGCCAAATATACAGTTGCAGGACTGATGTTTCCCTGCCAAATGAGCTGAAGAACCAACTTTTAGAGGTTGATATGACCACGATCAAGCCTGTGTACAGTACCAGCCTGGGGACAACATCAGGTGGTACAAATCCTTAAAATTCCCAATTATTCTATGTAACAAGCAGCTCATAAAAGTTTTGGGTGGGCAGCCACTACATCATGTTACATCACCTCCCAGTAGCCAATGTTAGATCTCCACAACATCATGCATTGTCCTTGCTAATGGGGCCTATTCAGAAAACTGGCATGCTAATAAGCATGCCAGCTTATGACTTCTAAGCATGAACTAGCTAACAATAGAGAGTTCCCTGCAGCATTTGCTCCATCTAGTGTGCTAAGTAGATTGGAAACTTAAACATGCTCACAATGCATCTGAGCCCGGGATTGCTGTCCCACATTGCTGAACACAGCAGGAGGCAAATTAGTCATTAAAATGCTTTGATAGCATTACATATAAAGTGAAACTATATGAAGTCTGATACTAGAGAACATATTAAAGCAGTTATAGAATAAATATAAATTGGCATACTATGTATTTATGAGACTGTAAGTTCAGCAGATTCTGCTTTCTCTTCAAGTCTCAAGAATCATTCACCTTGCAATAAATGTCTCTCTATGCATATATGTATATGAGAAGAGAGAGATTCATGATATCTTGTGAAGTAACAGAAAGCACACTCTAAAATAATAAATTGCATAATTATATATTTGATGTGCATAGACTATAGAATGTGTGAATATATACAAGCTATCAAGAGCAGTAATAGCTTATTTTCCCATTCTTTTCTGTAAATTATTTTTGTAAAAAAGGGCAATAAAAGTTGTGCAAACAGTTTTCAGAAGATATACATGTTCTTAAAATATTTATGGCATCAAGTTGAATTCATAAGGAGAATATATAATTATGTTTTCAAAGGCTGCAAGCACATGTAGAGAAAAGAGTAACAGAAACAGTCTGTATGAAAATATATTCACAGCTGGGCATGGTGACACATGCTTTTAATCCTAGGACATGGGAGGAAGAGGCAGGTGGATCTTTGTGAGTTCAAGACCAACGTCGTGTACAGAGTAAGTTCCAGGACAGCTGGGGCTACAGAGAGACCCTGTCTACAAAAGACATAAATATATATATATATATATATATATATATATATATATATATATAGATAGATAGATAGATAGATATAGATATATATAATTTCACATTCATAGTATTAATATTAATCTGAATGTAATGTTTTCATTTAAATTTTATGTATTTTCTTTTTAAATTAATTTATTTATTTTTTATGTGTATGAATATACTGTCTTCATTTAGCTTTGTGCACCCATGTCCTGCAATCCCACGGAGGTCAGAAGAGGGTGTCAGATTCCCCTGGAACTGGAGTGCTCCTGGAATTTGAGTTACAGATGGTTCTCAGCCACCATGTGGGTGCTGGGGATCGAACCCAGGTCCTCTGCAAGAGCAGTCAGTGCTCTTAACTGCTAGATCATCTCTCCAGCCCCTTAAATTTTATGTATTTTCTACATGAAGTATATATTTTCTGTTATTAAAAAGTATTCCAAGACAAAAAAAAAAAAAAGACAGATTTGGCTAAAATGATGGCTTGTTTCATTATGACAACATTGTATTTTATAACTTATTGACAAATTTTATGCTTGAAACTGTAAGGAATGTAAAAATCCTTGGTTAGTGATGTCATAGTTCCTAAAGTAGAACGTTCTATTATTAATTTGCTAAACAGTTTTCTTGTCAAATTGCCTGCTAAATATTTCTGTTTATACTCTCAGACTTTTATTGCACTCAAACTTGGTCAATGAGGCTTCATTTTGCAGTAAAGAATGACAAATTGTTCAAAACAATAGAACAGTAACTGAGTTCTCAGGCTTGAAATTGTTTTTTGGTCTTTTTGAAAAAGGGTCTCCCTGTAGCATCAACTGGATTAGACTCCTTATGTAGAGCAGGCTGGCCTTGAACTCCGAGAGATCCACCTGCCTCTGCCTCCCATGCACCACTACACCTGGCAGAAAATTTGTTTTTTTTGAATATTTTTATTTTTATTTTATATGTATGCATGTATTTTCTGTATGTATGTAACTGTACCTGTGTGCTGCATTTCCCATGGAGCACAGGAGAGGGTGTTGGGTTCCCTGTAACTGGAGTTACAAACAGCTGTTAACAGCCTTGTGTATGCTGGGATTTGAAGCTGGGGCATCTTCAGGAATAGCCACTGTTCTGAACTGCTGAGCCACCTCTCTAGTCCCCAAAGGAACATTTATACTAAGCTTCCCACATCATGGAGGAAGGTGCAAAAAGGATATGTGTCAGAGGTAGAGAGGACATCTGCATTTTTTCAGGAAACGACATGATTGTTTCTAACATGGACTCAGAGTGACTATGTTTAACTGCACAAGATCCAGCTAACAAATACATTCAGCCCAGATGGGAAAGTCCTATCCTAGCTGAGGATCTGTGGCCATGAGTAACTTCTGTGGTGAGGAAAGTGACTTCCTAAGTGGTGGGTTGCATTTGCTCCACAGGATGATGTCACAGCCATGGGCAGCACTAATTGCACTCAATTGGCTGAATTCCACTACTATTACTAGTACACTAATTTAAAAAGTCATAAAGATTCTAGAAAAAGAAACTTGGGTGATTCCAGGGTGCAGTAAATACAAAGCATCAATGGTGGGTATGATGAAGACATTGAATGCATGCATGGCAATTTCAAATACCAAGTAAAATGTATTACTATAAAGAAACCATTGTTTAAAAAAGCTGTGTTTTTTCCACTTCAAGATATTATTTCATTCAGATAAGACTGGCTATGATCAAGAAAACAAAACAAAACAAAACAAAAACACCAAATTCTGGAGAGGTTGTAGGGAAAGGAAAACACTCATCCATTGCTGGTGGGAATGTAAATGTGTACAACCACTATGGAGAGCAGTGTGAACACTTAAAAGACAAAATCAGCCTACCGCCTGACAGTCATACCACTCCTGGGTATATACCCATAAGAATCATCCTACTGCAGAGATACATGCACATCTATATTTATTGAAGCTCTCTTCACAATAGTGAAGAGCTGGAACCAATCCAAGTGCTCCTCAACCAATGAGTGGTTAAAGAAAATGCGGTACATCTACAAAATGGAGTTCTTTGCAGTGATAAAGAAAGATGACATCATGAAATTTGCAGGTAAATGGATGGAAATTGAAGCCATTATACTAAGTGAAGTAACAAAGTTACAGAAAAACAAATGATGAATGATATCCCCCATTTGTGTATGCTAGCACAAAATCCCTAGTTGAAAGACAAGCTGAGCAACATTAATGTTACATTTCTTTTTATCTGAAAACAACTATGCTTTTATTTATTTTTTAATATTTTATGTATTTATTTAATTAATTAATTATTTATTTATTTATTTGTTTATTTATGTGTATGAATGTACTGTCTGCATGTAGGTCTGTGCACCCGTGTCGTGCAATGCCGCGGAGGTCAGAAGAGGGTGTCGGATTCCCCTGGAACTGGAGTTCTCCTGGAATTGGAGTTACAGACGGTTCTCAGCCGTCATGTGGGTGCTGGGGATCAAACCCGGGTCCTCTGTAAGAGCAGTCGTCGCTCTTAACCGCTAGGCCATCTCTCCAGCCCCAAACAACTATGCTTTTATAATGTGAATCTGTTAACCAGATCTAGAATTAACCCAATACTTATTTTCAGACTTTGTAATTTCAGTATATTCATAGAGGGTATGTATTCACATTTTAGTGTGATATAAAATTAAAAGGAAAAAAATGTGAATTCCTAAACTTTTCCTGGAATTAACATACAATTTATTTTCAGAGGTCACAATTTTGGTATATATGTGAAGTATGTGTAGGCATATTTTGGAGCAATAGAAATAGGAGGGAACAACAAATACAAAAGGACTAGGTCAAAGAACTGACAGAAACAGTTTACTTCTGTCCAAAACAATAAACCTCTGCAAAGAAATACTTTAAAAAGACTGAGAAAAAAATGCAAGCTATGTATGGTAGAATGCATGAACTGAGGTGGGGTGGGGAGCATTTAAAGGGGGATGAGTGTAATTGACCTGAGAAATGTTGCATGAAATGCACAAAATTTCAATAAAAATATTAAAAATTGTGGTTTTTCAGTTGGCATCTGACATTTGGAATCAGATTAACAATATGTAAAAAATAGTAGGTGCTGCCTTATATACATAGTCAAATTCAGAAACTAGGATATGTTGGGAATTTGTTTTTCTAAAACATCCCCAAATTTCAGAAAACCAGTTTCTGGAGACCACTATTCCAGGACATTAACAACCATGTGGAATTCATGTGGCATAAGTCATTACCTTGACAGATGTTGCAGCAAATTCAGGAATTCTCAGAGGAGGACACCTGCTCATTATTGGTCTTTAGAGAGAACTGGGAAGAGATCCTAAAAATGAGGAAATTTACTGTCTTCAGCTCTTGGCTGCCAGGCAAAACTGCTTCAGTAAAATACTACATTTCATTTCTCCAGCATTTGGTGTTTAGCGATAGATATTATCACATATCAATTGTATTGATCATGATAAATCGTAATGATCATGATAAATTCCCACCACCTACCACATTGACACTAGTGCAGCTTTATTTAAAAATTGAGCTTTTGGATATTACTGATATTGAATGATTCAATTATTTAATAGGGGTTATGAATTAGGCATGTCTGTCACACAATTTTAACAGTAATGTCCATTAGTATAAATTTGAGGTGATGAGTTAATCCCCCATGGAGACACACACGGATTTATTGATATATGACAGTAGTGTGTGCCATGTTTGGGAAAGGTCTCCAATTAGGGTGGGCTTCAGAACTGTTCATGTGACATTGAATCCTACTACTGTGATCATCTTCAATATATCATACATATATGAGTAATATAATTAATATTAGTATTGCATAAATTTTAAAATTGTTGGTTGGAGAAGGCAATTACTCTTTTAGATAATGCAACTTGGAATTCTAATAAATACTGTTTTAGGGCTTTTGGTTATCACTGAAAATGCCATTTTCCATAATTGATGTGCTGCTATATGGTAGGTGTAAAATAAATGTAAGTGAGGACATAGCAAGCCTATTCTTTCACATAAATCTGGAAAAACACAAATCAATAGATGAACCCATTCTTTATGGGTGAATTTGCTTCAAAGTAAATGGATAAATTCTTATAAAGGGTGTTAATAAAATAAAGTTAATTTCAATTTCTGTGACATAGCAAATTCACAACTAAATTTTAGGGTTTAAGGCTCTCAGAAATGTTAACACACCATTTCTTCACCAACGACAACAGTTTTCAATATGTAGACAGAATAAGCTTAGTACAGAAGGAAATCTTGAGAAACAAAAGTGATAAAAAATAACAAATATAAGCCTCTGTATTTAATTTTTAAAAGTCATGTGAAGCTGGGTGTGGTGGTGCACACCTTTAATCCTAGCACTTGGGAGGCAGAGGCAGGCGGATCTTTGTGAGTTCAAGGCCAGCCAGGTCTACAGAGTGAGCTCCAGGACAGCTGTGGCTATAGGGAGACCCTGTCTTGAAAAGACCAAAAATAAAGTCATGTGAAAACTAAAGATAGGATTAGAAATATATATATATGATATATATATATATATATATATATATATATATCATAATTATCATAGATATATTTGAATCATATATATATATATATATATCATATATATCATAACTATCATAGATATATTTGAATCATATATCTATGATTCAAAGAACATTTTTTCAGAGTTTAAGAAATTGATTCAATTAAAAGTCATTTTAATTAAAAGAAATCACATCTTAGGAAAGGAAAATTTTGGCATATTATAAATAAATCATGATCAAATTCACATGAAACAAAATGTAAATTAAAGTCCATGTTTCTACTGATTTTGTCAATATAACACAAAAGAATTGGAGAAGAGATGGAAACCAGAGATTTCTAATACAAAGATGACGTGTGTGTGTGTGTGTGTGTGTAACTTAGGAAAACACTTTGCAAATAATAAAAAGAATTGTGATTCAAAGATTTGAAGCTGATAATCACATACCAGTATAAAATTCTCTTTTATTTTTTTTCAGAAAGAATAGAGACCATTTCAATAGCATACAGATAGAGAAAAAATCTTTGTCAAAATCATAAAGGTTCAGCATTTTTATTGTCATCATGCATATATTTCCACAACAGCATGCATATAAAGTAACAGGAGAACAAAATGTGTTTAATTATTGAAAGAAGATATGGATGATTTCTATTAAGTTTTAATTTAAGAAGCTTTACAAAAATAAACTCTTTAGGCTGTTAAACTATATTACTGTGCTTTGAAATGAGACCTGATTGAGTCCTCACTTCAGTGCTGGTCACCTCAGTTCAAAATCCATCTCCATGATTAACATGCATCCTGACTATCTTAGTGACTTTTGGCTTTCGTCTGTTTTCTTTTCTGTCTTTTCTTGAGACAGGGTCTCCCTATAGCACCAGGTGGCCCAGAACTCACTATGTAGACCAGGCTAGCCTTGAACTCACAGAGATCCACTGCCACTACCACACAAGTGTGTTTATTAAAAGTGATTTTTGTTGAGTGATGCCATAATAATTCTTTTTTAAAATTTTTTTTATTAATTTTATTTATTCCTGTATGTGTATGAATGTACTGCCTGCATGCAAGTCTGTGCACCCGTGTCGTGCAATGCCGCGGAGGTCAGAAGAGGGTCTCGGATTCCCCTGGAGCTGGAGTTCTCCTGGAATTGGAGTTTGAGACGGCTCTCGGCCGCCATGTGGGTGCTGGGGATCGAACCCGGGTCCTCTGTAAGAGCAGTCAGTGATCTTAACCGCTAGGCCATCTCTCCAGCCCTGATGCCATAATAATTCTGTCAACACACAAAAAACAGGAAAGGCCCTTCATCTCAAATCTCTGGCTCCTCATTAATATTTAGTATTTATCATATACTTTAATCTTCTCTTAAAGAAACAAATTTGTCCTGCATTTAAAATGCAGTCTATAGGAATTTAAATGTCTATAGGAATTTAAAATGTCAGTCTATAGGAATTATTCTGGTAATTAAACCTAAGTTGAGGACCAGTGTACTGAAGGAAAGGCCTGTACATTTCTATCTTTGGTTTTGTGACTTGATGCAAGCATTCTGTTTAAGCAGCTGGGTGACCTAGGAGAGCCAGTCATAGGGGAGGAGCAAATTGAAGGTATGAACATGGGTGTCAGACAGAATCATTTGAGAATATATGAGGAACCTTTTAGATATGATATTTTACTGGTAGAGTCCTGGGTTATTCTTTTTGATTCACCTAATGCATAATGGCTGCTTATAATACTTAAGGAACACTCAAAACCCCCACCAACATTAGTGCCAAAAGTATTGAAAATACCATAGTATTTTAATGGTGACTTTGATTAAGAAGGGGTGTATTTGTCACAATACATGTGTTTGTACAGAATGTGATGCCAGGTAATAAGACTTGAGTAAATGTGGGGCTGAGTAGATATGATAGAATATCAAACAGATGAGAACTTAAGGAGTCAAAATGGCTTGTACAGAGGTTATAATGAAATAAATAAGACAGAATAATATTGAGTCTAGTGGATATGAAAAAAACCTGTCTGTATTATGACAGATATGGACCTGAAAACTCTTAAGGACAACTTAACCATCATATTTCTATCTTTCTCGCATATTTGACTGCTTATGGAACCCAAGGATGAAATTCTAGGAATATATTTGCATAAATTTTTAAAGCTCACCTGAGTATTAAAGATTATAAATCAGTCCTTAAGAATTGTGGATGAATAACTCACTCCAAGGGCTGGTGTTTAAGAGCCAAGATTTCTGAGAATATAAGTGCAAGGGCTGTTAGAAGACTACATACTTAAGAGACATCACAGAGCAAGGCATGTAGTCTGGTTATCTCAGGGGTTCCAAAGAACCCCCACTATCCTAGTTATCTATTACTCTGGTCCTATATATTCATGTTTTATAGAACAAGGCCATAGAACAGCAGCATTTCCAGGCCAAATTCCCTGACTCTGGAGGCCAAATGTGTAACATCCCATTTTCTTCATTTATTGCCTCATCTCTGTTTCATAGATATGATATAAAAATATCATTAAATTTCAATTTTTTGTCAATAGTACAAATTCAATAAACAGTACACTGGTTAAAAGTTTTAAAACCATTCTCATTTTCTTGTTTGTTTTTTGAGACAGTGTCTACCTATAGCCCCAGCTGGCCTGGAACTTGATAGGTAGATGAGGCTGGCCTTGAACTCACAGAGATCTTCCTGCCTATGCCTCTAGGATTAAAAGAAAGCACCACTATGCCAGACCTAAAACTTTTATTTTAAACTAGCACAAGGAACCAAAGAAATTCCCTTGCTAGGATTGAACTTCAAATATTTAATTGACATGTCTCAATTACAACATGAACATTACAAATTACAGCATTTTGTAGCCACAAATGATGATTAGTTGCTGGGGATGTTGCCTAAAGTTGGTATTCATATTAAAACTTAATATTTTAGACTTCGAATTGGAAACTAAGAAACAACACAGGATATTATTATGGTACTTTTTAAATACATATTTTATTATGTTTAATTACTTATTTGTGTTGGTGCATGTGTGTGCTCATAGTTGTGTGTGTGTGTGTGTGTGTGTGTGTGTGTGTGTATTTGTGTTTGGGTTAAGCATGTGTATACAGGTACCTGAGTGGCTAGAGACCTCATATCTCCTGAAGCTGAAGTTACAAGCAGGTGTAAACTCTCTGATATGGGGGGTTGGAAATCAAACTTCTGTCCTCTAGAAAATCAGCAGGCCCCTGTAACTTAATTATTTAATTATCTCTGTAGCCCTCATTCTTGGTTCTCTTGGACATCGCACAACACTGGTATGGTAGTAGAACTTTTATCTTGGGGGAAATCAATGGCTAACTAATTGGACCTAAAGCCCACTCTCATGTAATATAAACATACTCAGATACACACGGGTGGAGAGGTCATAGACCTTAGAGAAATTCCCAAGGTTGTCACCTCCCTAGACTAAGATAACATCTCACTAACTATAAAATAGGCAACCTTATATTTCCAGACAAATATCTCAGGAAGCATTCAATAAAGAAGCTTCTTTTGCAACAGTGAAGACTATTACAGAGTCCCATAACTTGACACATACAGACCATGTCTGCGAATTGCCCAAGCCTAAGTGATAAATCTACAGTGCAACCACTACACCTAAGGCTCATGCAACATAGAACAAAGACCAAGAGGACAAAAATTAACCTCTTAACTCTCATTAAGGGAGATCCCGCATGCAACAGGGGGACAGGAACTCAAACAGTCATGAATGGTCAAACCACGGACATTAGGAATCTACAGTGTGTGTTCATGGACAGTTCACCTTTATTCAGCTTTTATCACCCAGAGCTCAGGACACATCACAGAAGAGAGGGCAGAAAGATTGTAAGAGCCAGAAAGATTGTGTAAGACCATATGAAAATTGTATTCTACAAGTTCATAGGACCCTGCTCATGTGAACCTGCAATATTGATGTCAGCTGCACAAGACTCATGCAAATTCAATCAGACAAAAGCCTTGCATAAAGTGCAGAAATGGGTAGTATCACCCAATCTTAGTTGAAGAAACTTTGGAAGCTGATTATGATTGGTCGTTGAAAAGAAATGACCTTCAAGTGAGGGATTCTGGATGGGCTGATTAGAGCTCAGTGGATTAACTGGGACTGAAGAATCTCTCAGGAGGGAAATTTAGCAGAATAAGCCCTAACACAAATCAGAGAATATATGAAGTCCAGAGGGTGGGGGCAGGGGAGAGCTGTAGGTATGTGCCAATGGAGAAGGTGATATAAAGAGTTTAAAGAGTGATTGAGATGGTATGTATTAAGTACACAAAAATTCAACAAAAAATTAAGTATTAAAAAAGAATAACTTGCCTGGTGTGGTGGCACATCCCTTTAATCCACTTGGAAGGCAGAGGCCAGCAGGTCTCTGTGAGTTCAAGTCCAGTCACATCTACATAGCAAGTTCCAGGATACCCAGAGCTACAGAGAGATCCAGTCTCAAAAAGACCAAAAAGGAAGAAGAAGAAGAAGAAGAAGAAGAAGAAGAAGAAGAAGAAGAAGAAGAAGAAGAAGGAGGAGGAGGAGGAGGAGGAGGAGGAGGAGGAGGAGGAGGACTTACAAATATAGTTGCCAATCTGGGAACATTGTACAAGATTAAATGTTCAGATACTTCTTGGCTTTAGAGAATCATTCTAAATTACTGGTCACACTTGAGAGCTACCATGGTCACACCCTCCATTCTTTCTTATTCTCTTTGGGTCTATTCCATCAGGCCTCCTGCTGCCAGCCTTCTTATATCTGTCCTACAAACTCCAAAATAGAAACATTCTTGCTATATTTCATTCAGGCAGCTCAAACACTGAAAGAAGAGAAGTAAAATGTTCTCTTATCATGTGTTTAAGTAAAATATCTTAATAAATTAATGTTAATTTCTGGGTACTGATACTGTTGTTGGTGTTAGAGCTCTGAGAAGCTGTTTGCAAAGGTTGTATAGTCTGTATATAACTCTTTCTGTTTAAAGCATGGTGGTTCTTATTCCCAATTTTCATGTCTTTGAAGTTTAAACAGAATTTCAAAGCAACAGTAACAGTTGCTTTCTATAGTATAATAAAAAAAAAATAATCTGTGCAGCTGTCCTCCACATGGCGCATGGCCCTGTGGGTTCCAGCTTGCCTATGAGTGCCTGAACCAGAGATCTGTTTGGTGTTGGGAGCACCCAGTTGAGCTGGCATCGAAAACCCCCAGCATGGGAACACCTGAATTCTTTCCTGCAGCTCCAGGATTAATCTTCCCCACCTTTGAACTTAGATCTCGATATTTCTAGCATGACTGGGAGTGCCTGCAGCCAAACTCCACATGGTGTGGGTGTTCCATGGATTCCAGCTTGCCTGATTTACACACAAATTGGGCCTCTGGAGGAGCTCCTCTCTAGTTGGACAAGAATAAGCTGGCACTTCGAATACAAATCAAAGGAGAGGACCTGAAGCCTAGACCAACCAGCCCTTCATACCTAATAAGAAAATAACTAAGGCATATCAAGAATAAAAACAGTCGATCTTCAATTCAACAAAGAAACACTTGTTTTTCATACTAGAATAAAAAACAACAAAAGGAATCCACATGCCAAAATCACAACAGAAAAACAATAATATGAAAAACCCAAATGATATTTATCCACTAAACACTGTCAATCCTGTAGAAGAGAGTTCTATGATAAGGATACCCTAGATACAACCCAGAACACATATTTTAAAGGAACTATCATAAATATGATCAAATAATTCAAGGAATTTAAAGAACACACAAACAAATTAAAGGACTAAAAGAAGATAGGGATAAACTTCTGACTGAATTCATAATAGAGATAGACTGAAGAAATCTCAGAATGAAATGAAGAAGTAAGTGGAATGCTCAGTAAACCATCTGGAAACAATGGGAGAAAGACTCAGGAACAGAATGAATGAAGTAGAAATAAGAATATCAAAACTGAATGATAAATTGAAGAATTGGACTGTTTAAGCAAAGATGATGAACATAAAAAAAAACACAGGAATGGAGTTTTCAGGAAATGTGGGACAGTCAGGAAAAGATGAACCCTTCACATCACAGGCATAGAGGAAGAAGAAAAACCTAAGGAATTTTCAACAGGATTGTAGAAGAAAATTTCCCCAAATTAAGGAAAGACATACCCATACAAATAAAAGAAGCACATTAAATACCAAAGACAGGACTATAAAATCAACTCCCCATGCTATATTACAGTAAAAATATTAGATGTTCATAATAAGGAGAGAATACTGAAAGATGCCAAAGGAAAAAAAGAGTCACATGTAAAGGAAAGTCCATCAGTATTTCAACTGTCTTTTTCAATGCAAAATGTGAAAGCCAGAAGATCCTGGACCAAGGTGTTTCCAGTTCTAAATGATTATAGATGCCAACCCATAACACTTCACCCAGCAAAAATGTTACTAAAGTTGAAGGAGAAAAAAATCCATGACATGAATGAGCTGAAAGAATTCATGTCCAGAAAACCAGTCCTTCATAGACGACTTGAAGCAATACAAACAGATGGAGAAAGAATGATTATACCCAAGCAGCAGCAGAACCTGTGCAGTTAAAGTTAAATGAAGGCATAAATGTGGAAAACTAACCTAGAACAAAAATGCAAACAGAGACTAAAATAATGGAAAACAAGGCACATCTCTAAACAATAACTTTAAATATCAATGGACTGAACTCCCAAGAAGAGACAAAAGCTAGTAGACTGGATTAAGAAAGAAGATCCAATTTCTTTCTTTTTTTAATAGAGAACATTTGTATATGTTAATCCCAAAGTTATTGTTATATAAATTTTAAGTAAAATACCATGTAATTTTAAATTAAATATACATTAATAGAATATAGACCCGTGTCCCTCTCCCGCCCCTCCCCTCCTCCCAGTTCACCATTTCAGTCAGTTTTCTGATGCAGTCTTTCTGTTGTTGTTCTTTTAATATGCATCCCTCTCCACAAGAAATATTAACAACTGGGTTATTGATGCTAGCATCCACAGATGAGGGATACCATTCGTCATTTGTTTTTCTGGGACTGTGTTACTGCATTTAATATAATATCCTCCAGCTCCATCCATTTACTTGCAAAGTTCATGATGTTGTCTTTCCTTACTGCTGCATAGAACTCCATTGTGCACATATAGCACATTTTTTCTATCCACTAATCAGTTGAGGGGCATTTGGCTTGGTTCCAGCTTTTTGCTATTGTGAACAATGCTGCAGTAAATATAGCTGTGCATGTATTTCTGCAGTAAGATGAGTCTTATGGGTATATACCCAGGAGTGGTGCGACTGGGTCAAATGGCAAGCTCATTTTGAGTCTTCCAAGGGTTCTCCACAGTGCTTTCCACAGTGACTGTACAAGTTTACATTCCCACCAGCAATGGATGAGTGTTCCCCTTTCCCCACAACCTCTCCAGCACTTGGTATCATTTGTTTTCTTGATCCCGGCCAGTCTTATCGGAGTGAGGTGATATCTTAGAGTGGTCTTAATTTGCATTTCCCTAATTATTAGTGATGTTGAGCAGTTTTTAAGATGTTTCTCAGCCATCTCTAGTTCCTCCTCTGTGAAGTCTCTATTCAGTTCTTTGCTCCATCTTTTGAGTGATTCATTTGTCTTCTTCTTCTTCTTCTTCTTCTTCTTCTTCTTCTTCTTCTTCTTCTTCTTCTATCTGCAAGAAATACATTCCACCTCAAGGACAGGCACTATTTTAAGGCAAAAAGGTGTAAAAATATTCCAAGCAAATGACACTGAGAAGCAAGTAGGAATTGCTATCGTAATATCAAAAAAAAAATACACTTTGGTGTAAAACTAATCAGAAGAGAAAGAGGGTCGCTCTATTTGTATCAGAGGAACAACTAATGAAAAAGACATTAGAATCATGAATATATATGTACCAGACCCTGGTGCATTAAACTTCTTAAACACAATATTATAGGATTTTAAAAACAGATTAATCCCAACACACGTGTAGTAGGGGATTTCAATACTCTACTTTGAACATTAGACTGGTCAACCAAAGAAATAATAAAAAGAGAGAAATCTGAATTTAAATGGACCTAACAGATATCTACCAAATACTCCACTCAAGCAACAAAGAATATACTTTCTATTCAGCATCCCATGGAACTTTCTCCAAAATTAACTACATACAGGGGCACAAAACAAATCTCAACAAATACAAAAAAAAATAAATAATTCATGCATTCTATCAGACCACAATGCAGTAAAAGTTTAATATTAACACCAGAAGAAGCCCTACTAACTACTTGAACTCAGGTAGATTAAATAATATACTCCTGAATAATGAATGGGTCAAAGGAGAAATTAAGAAAGAAATTAAAGCATTCCCTTAATTAAACCAAAAAGACAGCATAGCACAATGAAACATCTGGAACACTTTAAAAGCAGTCCTAAGAAAGTTATATCTCTAAATGCCTACATTACAAAAGTATAAAGAACAGAAATGAAGGACTTAATATCACAACTGAAGACACTTGAATGGCAACAGCAAATAAAACCCAAAGCCAGTAGACAATAAGTAATAACTCAAACAGAGATTTATGAAATTGAAACAATGAAAACAATACAAAAAAAACCTGGATAGCCCAAGCAACACTGAGCACAAAAAGCAATGCAGGGGGATTACTATAGCATATTTAAAGCTATATTACAGAGCTATACTTATAAAAACAGCATGATTCTGGTACAAAAATAAACCTGTAGATCAACAAAACATAAATGAAGTCCCAAATTTGAGTCCATGCAATTTCAGCAACCTTATATTTAACAAAGAGGCCAAGAACACTCAGTGAAGGAAGCATAGCATCTTCCACAAATGGTGCTGGGGAAAGTGGATTACCACCTGTAGAAGAATAAAGCTAAACCCTTATATTTCACCTTGCACAATAGTAAGCTCTAAATGAATCAAAGACCTCAATGTGAAACCTGAAACTCTGACAATGTTAGAAAAAAGCATGTAAAGTAACCTGTGCTTGAAAGACTTTCTAACCAGACTTCAGTTGAGCAGGAAACTTAAAAGCTTTCATACTAGAACAGAAACAGTCAAATAAGAGAAGAGAAAACCCACAGATTGGGAGAAAATATTCACCAGTGACAAATCTGGTAGAGGTGTAACATCTAGAGTATATAAATTACTTTAAAAACTAAGGACCAAGTCAGTTCTGGCTGTTTTCTTTCATGGGCTGCCAGCTTGTTCAGGCTTAACCTTTCGATCCTACTAATGAAGCACATGCAATTAGATATTTAGGTATTTAAACAGTATAATATATAGCCTTTCGATCCTACTAATGAAGCACACACAATTAGATATATGGGTATTTAAACAGTACTAATTGCTATGGTAGGTTACTTTGGTATAGACACAGATGTTTGGATGGTATGTCAATTCATGATCTACATTTTCTTCTGTCAAGTATGGCAGGGTCTTCTTGTGGTTTATAACATCTCCTAACCATTAGAGGATGTAAGCTTGTGACATCAGCCGTGGGTTATTCCTCCAAGGAGAGAGCCAATAGCCAATTAGATTTGGGATATACAGACATATGGCTGCCACTGCTGCACAGTATTTCCAGGCAGATGAGGTGTAGCTGGTGATGACGGAGGAGTCTTGCTTGACTCAAGGAGACCTATATTTGCTTTATTGGTTTAGTGGTCTTTGGTAACACTCTCTGGCATCCCAGAGACCATCTGTATACTTGCAAGTGCGGTCTCCATACATCTTTTCCATGTTTGTATCAGGTCTTCAACAGCAGGGCCTTATCGCCTCTCTTCCTGCAGATATCCTGACTAGAGACCAAGACATCAGCTCCAGAGAAAGTAGAGTGTTTTGCTTCTCATCCACCTGTGCCCCTTTTCTAAGCCTAGGGAACAATCTGCGGAAGAGGGGGCGTGGTAGAATGTAAGGGCTTCGATTGGGGTTAATGGTGAAACTGCAATATAGACTGGACACTCATTTGATCAAATTGATTGAACATACAAGCCCCCCCTGCTGGATGGTGGGACCCATGAGCTGTGTGGGTTTGGGCACAACTGCTTGCAAATTGGTTTTACACGAAGGATGCTTGTACTCACAAATTATCACCTATTGTTAAAAAAAATGAAAACAAAACAAAACAAAAAAGCAGAGAAAGATGCAGAAAACTTATGGCAGAATGCACGATCTGCGATGGGTAGGGGTGGGGTCAGGGGGAAGGGAAGGGGATATATGCCTGAACTGAATTGGAAAATGATGTATGAAATACACAAAGCATCAATAAAAATAAATTAAAAAAAAAAAACTAAGGACCAAGAAAACAAGTGACCCAATTAAAAGATTGGCTAAAGATCTGAACAGAGAGTTCTCAACAGAAGAAATAAAGAAGGCTAAGAAACATCTTAAAATGTGCTGTACAGGGGGCTGGAGAGATGGACTAGCAGTTAAGAGTGCCGACTGCTCTTGCAGAGGACCCGGGTTCGATCCCCAGCACCCACATGGCGGTTGAGAACCGTCTGAAACTCCAATTCCAGGAGAACTCCAGTTCCGGGGGAATCCGACACCATCTTCTGACCTCCCGTGGCATTGCACGACACGAGTGCACAGACCTGCATGCAGACAGTACATTCATACACATAGAGAAAAATAAATAAAAATTTTTAAAAAATGTGCTCAACATAATTAGTAATTAAGCTAATGCAAATTAATGTCACTTTAAGGTTTCATCTTCCTCTAAGACTGACTAAGATCAAGAGAACAAATGATACCAAATATTGGAGAGGTTTTAGGGAAAAGGGAAGGCTCATTCATTGCTGGTGGGTTTGTACTCTCAGGCAAATCCTGTGGGAAGCAGTGGGGAAAACTTTTAAAAGACTATAATTGAACCTACCATTTTATTTGGGCCCAGACCCATGCCTTGCTCCCCTAGTGGCTCCAAGGCCACTAGGGCAGCATCTGGGAGATTTGCCCTTACTGCAAAACCTCTTTAAGCAAGCACCATGCAAATCCTGTAAGAGTCTCAAGCAAACCTCTTTACTCTAAGTTTCTCTTGGTGTGGGTCTCACCAAATCTCTCTCAGCAAATGTCACTATGCTGCCTTTGTTATAAGTTTATATCAGGGGAACACATAGCTCTCAGAAAGCAGGCAAAAAGGGCTAGGACTTTAAGTAATGTGCTTTACACAAAGGAGATGAGGGGAGAGAACACCAAGAGAAAAGACAGGTGAATTAACAACTTTTTGGCAAGACAGTTAACCATTAAGAGCATACATAAATTCTGCTAAAAGCAAGAAAGGCTGTTTAGCAACAACATGATGTACTCAAGTTTTAATTAAGATATGCACTAACAACGAGGAAGCACTAACAAAGAAGAAAGATAGATATTAAATCAAATGGAGACTGTCCCAGGATGGTTTTCATGTGGAACAAAGGAATTTATGCTTCAGCAGATGAATCCTATCAGGTTTTCCAGTAACAGGGCTTTAAATGAGCTCACGTTTTAATAGCTCATTTCCCTGCCTGGCCTGAGTTGCTAGCTCTGAAACTCCTGAATTCTGTCTTACTCTAAATTAAATCATCTGGGCTACAGCACCATTTGACTCAGTCATACCACTTCTTGGTGTATATCCAAAGAATTCATCCTTTTGCAGAGACACTTGCACATCCACATTTATTGCTACTCTTTTCACAACAGTGAAGAAATGGAAGCAACCTAAGTGCCACTCAACTGAGGAGTGGATAAGGAAAATGTGGTACATTTACACAATGGAGTTACATTCAACTATAAAGAAAGAGGACATCATGAAATTTGTAGGCAAATAGATGGAAGTAGAAGCTGTTATGCTTAGTGAATTAACACAGACTCAGAAAAAAACACATTTTTTGTCCTTCATTTGTGGGTCCTAGTACAAAAATCCTTATATGAAAGTGCATAGCCTAATGTAAATGCAAGTATTAGGTAAATGCCAAGGAACCAGGAAAGTACAGAGAAAGAGGGAACCTGAGACAGAAGAGTAGTAGGTGACAGGTGTTGGATAAAATCAGGCTATCTAAGTGGGTGTGGAGAGCAAGGGTTATGGAAGGACAGAGAAAAAAGAAGCGCAAGAGAATTAGAGCTGTAGAAGACTGGCAGCATCAAAGGGAAAAATGGGGGCACTTTAAATGGAGAAAACATTGGGAAGACATGGAGGGATGGCTAGACACTTAAAGAGAGAGAGGAAAGATAAATAATATCTAGCTGGGTGGGGTAAAAAGCCTAAGAGAATCATATTAGTTTAACAATCTATTGAAAAATTACGCATACAATATCTGTACATTTTTCCATGTGCAAAGAAGGCTGCATAACAAGAATCAGAACCAGGAAGGAGAAACCTTCCTTTGAAGGGTAGTGCAAGAGACTGCCATAATTCCTCAGTCTATTGCTACAGATCTTGATTGCCTCTCACAACCTGAAGGTAACACCCCATTGCTGAAGACAGAGCATATTCCATACTTTGGAGACTGCAGTTGGAGGAATGGAGCTGGAACTGATCTGAAAGGCACTTCCCCTGAAAGCTAGCTCTCATAAATTTGGAGAACACTGTGCCAGCCTCTGAGGGAGAAAATCAGTCAATGCTACAACAACAGGTTTAAGAGCAAATATCCACGACTGACCAGAAGAGCATACAACATTGGTTCAATAGTCCCACTTTTATTTTGGGGGAAACCAATAGCTAGCTAATTAGACATAAAGCCCACTCAGTGGAAAGACACTTGTGTGTGGTACTATAAATATAGCCAGATGCACAAAACTGGAGAGATCATAGATCTTTGAGAAGTTCCCCAGTTTGACATATATCTAAAGTAACAACTTCCTAACTACAAAAGAGGCACCCTTATATTTACAAATATCCCAGACATCAATAAAAAATAAACTTCTGTGGGCTGGAGAGATAGCTCAGGGGTTAATTGCACTGACTGCTTTTGCAGGGGACCAAGTTTCAATTCCCAGCACCGACATGGCCACTAAGAGTAGTCCTTAACTCTAGTTCCAGGGGAATCTGATGCCCTCTTCTAACTTCTGCAGCATTGCATGACATGGGTGCACTTACACACACTCGGGTATTACACTCATATACATAAAAATAAAAATTTTATAAAAAATTCTTCTTCCACAGAAGAGGAGGAATGTACAGAATCCCACAAAAGTACAGAGAGAATTGTTCATGCCTATGCAACACATCTACAATGCAAACTCTACACACAAAACTCATGAAACTTAAAACAAGAATTCAAGAAGGCATTAATTAACTTTTAACTCTCATTAAGGAATCTCCCTCCATGTAACAAGGGGACAGGAACTCAGAAGAACATGACTGGTCAAATAGTGGAGATTAGGAGTCTAGAGTGTTGTTCCATGGACAGTTCACCTATATTGAGTTTCACTGTACTAGGGCTCATAGAACATTGCATAAGAGGGGTTGGAAAGATTGTAAGAGTCAGAGAATTGGTGCAAGACAAATAGAAATGCATCCTAAAAGCTCCTGTGTCCCTGTTCATGTGAACCTACAACATCGATATCAACATGCACCAGACCCATGCAAACTCACTGGGGCAAAATTCCAGCACAGAACTGCAGAGATGGGTAGCATAACCCAAACTTAATTGAAGAAATATTGGCAGCTGATTGTGATTGAGTGAATAAGAACTAGCCTTCTTTAGAAACTGGACTCCAGATAGGCTGACTAGAGCAGAGTGAAAGAGCTAGCACTGAGGAGTGGGCAGCAAGAGTAATTTGCTTCAATGGACTCTAGCACAAAGGTCAGAACATGTGAACACCAGGGGAAGAGGAGAAGCATGAGAGGGCGTCAGTGGAGAAACAGGTATAAATCCAATTAAGACTGAGAAACAATATATGAAACACATAAAATCAATAAAAATATAGAATTTATAAATAAAAAAATTTTGTAGGGTCTGGAGAGATAGCTCAGACTGTAAGAGCACTGGTTGTTCCTGCAAAAGACCCAGGTTTTATTTCCAGCACCCATGTGGCAGCTAAAAAATTGTTCCAGTGGGATGTGATACCCTTCTCTAGCCACTGTGGGCATTATGATATGGGTACAAAATACTCATAAACATAAACTAAAATAATGTTTTTGGACTTTTTGAGACTGTTTCCCTGCAGCTCCAACTGCCATGGAACTTGCTCTGTAGGCCAGGCCAGACTTGAACTCATAGAGGTCTACCTGCCTCTACCTCCCAAGTGCTAGTATTAAAGGATCACCAAGCTTGGCAATAATATAAAATTTAACTTCAAAAATATATAAATCTTTACCCCTTGGGTGTACATCCACAAGACTCAACCTACCACAGAGATACATGCACATCCATGTTTATTGCAGCTCCTTTCACAATAGCGAAGAGATAGAACCAACTCAAGTGCCCCTCAGCCAACAACTGGAAAGAGAGAGAAAACGTGGTACATCTACACAATGGAGTTCTAGGCAGCAGTAAAGAGAGTTGACATCATGAACTTTGTAGGTAAATGGATGGAACTAGAAGATATTATGTTAAGTGAAGTAACACAGTCCCAGAAAAACAAATGACAAATGGTATCCTTCACCTGTGGATATTAGAAACAAGTACCTAGTTGTAAGGCAAACTGAGAAAAGCTCATGTTATATTCCTCTTTACCTGAAAGCAACTGTGCCCTTATAATGCGAATCCTTTAACAGGTTCTAGAATTAACCAACCACTTATTTTCAGTCTGGAATTTTGGTGTATATGTGGAGGGTATGTATATATATTTTAGAGTGATATAAAATTAAAAGGGAAAATGTGAATCCTAAAATATGATTAGGAAATAACATACAGTTTGTTTTCAGACGACATAATTTTAGTGCAGGTGATATATATATATATATATATATATATATATATAAACATGGAATATTTGTTGAAGCAATACAATAGGAAGGAACAACAACAACAAAAGACTAGGACGAAGCTAACGGACTGGGAAAAAATAATCTCTGGGCTTGTGAAAAAATTTTGTAAATTCAGAAAAAGATGCAAGATATGAATGGTGGAATGCATGACTCGGTGGGGGGCGGGGCGAGGTGGGATGGAAGGGAAATGAGTCTAAATTGACTGGAAATGATGTATGAAAAAAGTTTAATAAAATAAAATATACAAAAAAAATATCAAAAAGACACTTAGTATAAAAAAAAATAAAAAGTAAAAGAAAAAAAAATTTCTTCTTATTAAAAAAAATGTAATAATAACATAATATAAAATATAAATAAAAAATTGTTAAAAAATAAAAAAAATAAAGGGCACACCTTTAATCCTAAGCACTCCAGGGGAGGCAGAGGCAGATCTTTTTGAGTTTGAGGTCCACCTGGTCTAACATATTGAAGTTCCAGGACAGTTTGGGCTCGCAGGGAGACTCTGTCTCAAAAAGACAAAAAAAAAAAAAAAAAAAAAAAAAAAAAAAAAAAAAAAAAAAGGAAAAATGAATCAGAAGTCATTTACAAAATAACTATAAATATATAAATATGAAAAAACCCTCAAAATTCTCAACTATCACTCTTAAAATGTAAGAAACATAAATTAAAATAACAATATACATTCTGTTTATTATATTAGATAAGATTAAATGAATCGTTCCACTGTTACTGTGTAACACTGCTGATCCTACACTGGACAGGGTGAGTAGGGCACACATGCAGGGCTGATGGTCCTGATTCCAAACATGCAGCTGTAGGACTGATGGTCCTGGGGCCACAGGAGGCAAAGAGCTAGATTAGTAGCCCCATAATCAATCAAGTGTGCAGTAACAGCATGTCAGTGGTGCAAATCCATGAAAATCTCATTTATTCTATGTAAAAGGCAGTTTATATAGTTTAGTGAGGGCAGCCACTACATCATGACATCAGAACCCAGTGGCCAATCTTAGACCGCCACACCATTATGTGTCATCTGAGCTCATGGGGTGAATTCACAAAAGGGGCATGCTGACAAATAAGCTGACTCATGACTTTTGAGTGCATGATAGCTGAAAACAGAGTGTGACCAACATGCTTTGTTCAGCCTAGTGTGCTAAAGCATATTGGTAGCCTGCACAGGCTTAAGATACTTCTGAGTTCAGGATTGCTGTCCCACATCTCCTTCTGGTTTTGCCTACACAAACTCAGACAGCATGATAGTAGTGGTGGTCAACTGCCCCTGTCAGTCCCAAATGGCCATGACTATTTTGTAAAAGCAACAAGCAACTACAAAGTTCCATACCCATGTGAAACCTCAGTATGGGGTAAGCTAATTAGTAAACATAAGAAAAAAACATAAGCAATGTCCATATAAACCCAATTAGCAAGCATTTGTGTCCAATTCTTGTACAACCCAAGGTTCCCAAATCTAGTTGGTGAGGTTTGCATACAGCGACATGCTGATCAAATAAAAGATCAGACAGTTTGTGCTGCAGGTCACTTTCCTGCTGAAGGGTGTGGCTACCATTTGGACTGCTGAGGCAAATGCATCTGTACCCAAAGATGACAGCCTAGGAGACACTTTGGTTATGCCAATGAAGGGCGAGTGGCCACTCTAGCCTGTTCTGCTCTTCCCAGGGCATGGCCAGATTCACTAGCAACCATGCAACTGCTGGAGTCCTAAGGAGATAAATAAACTCAGTAACATTATGGGGTGTCATCTGATATTTATCATCTGGTGTTCCTTTAAATATGTATCACATGAGTGTACTGCCTTCCACCTGATGTTCTTCTCCCTTGAACTAGGATTCACAGCTCCATGGTACTGCAAGTCTTGGGATTGTCTCCAGCCAGCTGGTTAACAGTCCTAGCTTGAGGGTACTGCAAGTCTTGGGATTGTCTCCAGCCAGCTGGTTAACAGTCCTAGCTTGAGACCCAGCAGGGAGGATGAAGAAGGTGAGAAGTAAGACCTGGAGAGAAAGAAAGAGGGATTCAGAGACTGGGAGTAATTCCACAATGGGAAAAACTCGGTTTAATGTTGTAACTCAGGGTTTTTTATACAGAACCTTGCAGGGGGCTTGGACACATAGAACTGGGGGTTGATAAAGGCAGGGCTCCAGGCCGTATGCTACCAGAATGTGACAATGCTTTGCCCAAGGCATAAAAGAGAGTTGGTGCCATGGCAGAAATCACAAGCAGGCAGGATCTCAGCAGGAGTTCAGGCTTGGAGGCTGCTTGCTGACACTTTTAAGTGCTTCTGCCTACATCTCCTCCTTTTTCTTTATTAAAAAAAAAAAAAGCTCAGTCATCACATAGTGTTATTATTTATTCTATTGGGGATAGTCTGGAAAGTACAACCCAATGTGGCTCCTACTGGGCACAACAGAACCTGAGTGTGTGTGAGCTGGAAATGTGACATGTGCTACATACATCAAAGAGAGAGAGCCCTTGGAGTCTGGAGCTCTGTCCTGGCAAGGCAAGAATAATGCATTATCCTGACCCCATGGAGCTGCTAGATGGCCACAGTGCTGCTAGATGTGCTTGGAGCAACTGGGACAGTATTTTGCAGATTCTTGCTTCCAGCCAGACACAGTCTCAGCGCGACAGCTAGCTCATTCTTCAATTTTAAATAAAGTGGAGCAGTGTTGTCATCTTTTCCAGAGAACTTTCAGGGCTGGCTTGATATTGACCTAAGACAGTCTGGGCTGTCTTTTGACAAACCAGGAAGCCGACTTACTAAGGTGGAGATCAGTCTTTTTTTTTAATTTTTTTTATTAATTTTATTTATTTATGTATGTGTACGAATGTATTGTCTGCATGCAAGTCTGTGCACCCGTGTCGTGCAATGCCGCGGAGGTCAGAAGAGGGCATCGGATTCCCCTGGAACTGGAGTTCTCCTGGAATTGGAGTCTCAGACGGTTCTCGGCCGCCATGTGGGTGCTGGGGATCGAACCCGGTTCCTCTGCAAGAGCAGTCGGTGCTCTTAACCGCTAGGCCATCTCTCCAGCCCCGAGATCATCTTAACAAAAGGGATTATCTATGTGGTCTAGAGGGACTTGGGTTGAAGGTAATAGGAATATGTCAACAACCCATATATAAAGATAACATTTTTAAACCCCAATATAAAGACAAACAGGCATCTTTTGATTTTTTTTCTTAACACAGAGGCAGCAAAATGCTGCAAGGCAGCTGCCAAAGTTCCCAAAACCTCAATCAACTGCTTCTACACCTATTAATTTAACCATAGAAACTCGTGCCAGTGTATCGCAAACCAACCATTTAAAAGAAGTAAAGATATTTAAAGCTGAGTATGTAACTTTTCCCTCAAGTGGTGGAACTCTAAAAGATGACAAAGCAAAAGTAATACATTTTTCTCCCTCCAAGATATACAGGTATATGAGTACCATTTTTCTTCTAAAAGTAACATTTTTCTCCCATATATGAAGAAGACATTTTTCCTATGACATAGACATGTGAATGACATTTTTCCTTTTAAAAGTAACATTTTCTCTCCCCAAGACATACAGGCATTATTTGATATCCCTCAACATAGATGGTGATTTTAATTGTACCCCAAAGTTTTAAGTTTGGCTGGAAAGGCCTGTATATGTAAGTATATGTAACTATATTGATGGAACAAAGTTCAGTCTATGAGAGTCCACAACTATCATTTTTGGCCTCTGGCAGGTTTTTTTCTTTAGCAAGCAGTACCTAGGCTTTGGAGAGGAAGGGGGGAAGGTTGGGTGAGATCCATTCTTTGATGTTGAAAATAGCACTTAGGCTGTCCTAGCCTTTCTTCCCAGTAGGAGGTTAGCATCTGGGCTCAGGCTCCAAGTATTTCCTGGAGGGCAGAGGGCTGACTGTGGGCATGCAGGTGAAGCAAGGCAGAGGCCCAGCAGGTAGCCTCTGGCTGAGCCAGAGTCCAGGCCTTCAGGGGGTGCCTTCTGCAATTTACTGATAGAATATGAATAGTAAAAAGTATAGGCAAATAAGTAAACAGTATTATACTAAGTTGTGCTGCTGGTATGGCACAGGTGGTTAGAAATACCATTCTTTTATATTATGGTGGGTATTTATAGAAAATACCTCATTTCTCATTTTAGTATATAAACAGATGGAGGCTAATTAAAGTTCTTTCAAGAATGAAATATTTGGGGCTGTAGAGATGGTCTAGTGGTTAGGAGCACTGACTGCTATTGCAGTGGACCCAGGTTCGATCCCCAGCACCCAAATGGTGGCTGAGAACAGTCTGAAACTCCAATTCCAGGAGAACTGCAGTTCCAGGGGAATCTGACTCCCTCTTTTGACCTCTGCAGCATTGCATGACACGGGTGCACAAACCTACATTCAGACAGTACATTCGTACACATAAATAAATATAATAAAATTAAAATTAAAAAAGAATGAAATATTTAACCTTTTAACATTAAGTTTGAAAAACAAAATAATGTATCAGTTTAGTACCTGGGCTTTTACCCATCTCATGGCCTTTTAACCTTGATAGATTAATTGGACCTGCTTTTCAGGTTGATAAAAGACAGCTGGAGTATTACTTTACTGACATAATTGGCTGTTGAGAGAAGTCCTAGCCAGTACAGTACCTTGGTTTAATACATATTTAATAGATGTTTTTTGAGAAACAAAATATCCCTCCAAGAGGTCTTGTGGCTCTTAATATAGGAAGAAATTAAGCTGTATTTTGGAGTGCATTATATTGACTTTACTTTATTTTAGGAGAATGTATCCCTTTTTGAAAATCATAGTACTACATACCCATACAGGAACCAGTGTTTTGAAGTTCATTGTTGATGAAGAGGTGAAATACAATCTTTTAAAGCTAAGTTATCTTATAGATAAAAAGGGGGTGTTACAGATAACATCACAGAAAGACACTAGAAACACTGATATACATCAATGTCAAGGCTGTTACCTGAAAATGTACTATGAATTAGGAGTAAGAGTAATATCGTATTGTAGTTCCCATAAATTTAAATGTGACCAATCTTTTATGTTGATAGTATTGGACCAATTTTTAAACAATGTAATTTAGTTTACCATAAAGATAAAAATAAGTTAGATATACCTTGATAAACATGCATTGTGATCATTAAATTACTTGATTAAGATTTTATACTGAATAAATTTTGTCCTTTATATATTACAACCTCTAGATACATAACTTTAAGATATAAATTTTATAGAATGAATTTTACAGATCCTTATTTGGTGTTGGTGAATTGTATCCAGCAGATGACAATATATACTCAATAAAAAATTGAACTATCATGTGTAAATTTATATTTACTCTTGATAAATCAATGTATTACCTTTTTAAATATACTGGCAGATGTGAGTTAGGGAGAAAATAAGTCAATCTTTGTTTTAGAGTTAGCCATTACTGAATTTAAACACTAAATTTATGTAAGTAGTAAAACCACAAGTTAATTGGAAAAAATTGGTTAATCTTAGTTGTAGAGTTAGCCTTTATTTAATGTAAACACTAAATTTATGTAAGCAGTAAAATTAAAAGTTAATTTGTAACTAAAATTTTAGAGTATTTTAAAATGACCAATACTTGCTAAAGAACACTTTATTAGCTTTAGCTTTCTGTTAGACGAAGTTGGCTTGAAATTCTCCAAACAAATTTGCCTTGTTTTGTTTTCAGGATGTTGAAATTTAAAAATGGTATCAATTTTAAAGGGGTAAAGACAAACATGAATCAAGATGACTTATTATTTCAGCTTGGTGGTAGGTTACAAACTACGTGTTTCAGAAGCCTGTGAATTTTTTAAAAGTTGAAAACAAATATAAAAGACTCCAAAATTGTCTAGGACCATTTTAATTAATTGACTTTAGAATGTCTAGGATCCTTTTAATTAATTGACTTGGAATTACCTAGGATTTCTTAATTGATTAATTGTGCACATTGTATTTAAAGATGTTTTTGGGTACCCATGTATTAGATTTAGAAATTTAATATTTTAATAAGCATACTTGAGATGGAATTTAACTTAACAGATTTTGAATGGCCATATTATAAAAATATCTTAAGATAAAAATTGACATGCAAGGAACAGTAAAATTAAACTCAATTTTGAACATGTATCATAAGAAAAAAAACACAATACGGTTTAAAGGCACATTTTTTCTGTGTACTTTTGGTATACCTGTTTTAGAAAGAACACAAACCATTTTTAAGTTTTGTTTGTTTGTTCATTTTGTTTTGTTGTTTTGTTTTTGTGTTTTTTTTTCTGCCCAGTGACAAGCTTGAACCATTCTGGGAACCATTTCTGTTGGCTTGGAATATTAAAAATGGAAGTCAACATGGCCGTGACAAGCTCAAAGAATTCTGGGGTTTGTAGTCTCCTTGTGCACTCGATCCTGGTGTGAGGATTTATTTGGAATGGGAAGGGGGAGAGAAAAATAGAAAAAGTTACAGGCAGAAAGAATGGGCTCCACATGTTGTTTTCAAATGGTTCTGGGCTGGAGAGATAGCGTAGCAGTTAAGAGCACAGACTGCTCTTGTAGAGGACCCACATTTGATCCCCAGCACCCACATGGCAGCTAAGAACCATCTGTAACTCCAATTTCAGGAGAACTCCAGTTCCAGGGGAATCCGAGACCCTCTTCTGACCTCCGTGGCATTGCACCGCATGGGTGCACAAATCTACATGCAGACAGTACATTCATACACATACAAAAATAAATAGAATTAAAAAAAATAAAATGGTTCTATCTACCCCTGTATCTATCAAACACTTAAAGGGCCTCCCTCCAATTTTTACTGTTAGAGCAGGATGGGAGCCTTGTGAAATGGGTGCCACTGAAAGCATGCAATTGAATCTCTCTCTCCCTTTGTTTTCTGGGCTGGGGCTACCAGGTTAAAAGTTTAAAGGTGCCAATAGTTTGCCATCTTTATCATACTTGAGCCATAACTTTTTCTCCAGTGATATCATTTTTTTTTTTACGGTGGGGACAGAGTGTGTGTGGGGCGGCAGGTAGAGGAGGCTGTTCTGATAGTTTGTTTAACTTGTTTAGTTACTGTCAGGTCCTTTTGGCATGACTATTTGTTTACCATGATAGAGAAAGAAAAGAAATGCTACTGAGTAGAGAAACACTTAGAAGCTGAGGGTTTTAAACTTATCCTACATGAGAAGAGTCATGGGGATGGGACACAGCCTGGCCTTAGAGAAAAGATTCTGAAAGACATGTTGAAAACTTATCCTTCACAATAAGAGTCCTGAGGATGGGCCACAGCCTGGCCTCTACCATGAACCTTCCTTTCAGGGGGAGTTTACTTCCCTACTCTGAACCCTCCAAGATTTTTCCCACTCCTGAGGGAAGGTGTGGCTGAGAGAGACAGCTTAAGAACCCAAAATACCTTTTTTTTCCTTGTTCCTTGTTATGAAAGGTCGATCCCCATGTTCAGCGTCAGTTGTCATCTGATATGTAACATCTGGTGTTCCTTTAAATGTGTATCACACGAATGTGCTGCCTTCCACCTGATGTTCTTCTCCCTTGGACCAGGGCTCGCAGCTCTGTAGCATGGCAAGCCTTGGGATTGTTTCCAGCCAGCCGGTTAACAGTCCTAGCATGAGATCCAGCAGGGAGGATGAGGGAGGTGAGAAATCAGACCTGGAGAGAAAGAAATATGGACTCAGATAGACTGGGAATAATTCCACAAGGGGAAAAATTCAGTTTAATGTTGTAACTCAGGACTTTTTATGCAGAACCTTACAGGGGGTTGGGACACATAGAACTGGGGCTTGGGACAGGTGGGGCTCCAGGTCATATGCTACTGGAATGTGACAATGCTTTGCCCAAGGCATCAAAGACAGTTGGTGCTGGGGCAGATATCACAAACAGGCAGGATCTCAGCAGGAGTCCAGGCTTGGAAGCTGCTTGCTGACTCTTTAAGTGCTTCTGCCTACAGTGGGTTATAATACAATTATAAATATGACTATGGTAATTTCCTTGTATACAAGTTCAGGTGTGTTCGTCATAAGGAACACAGAGAGAGCTTTTAGACAAACCTGGTAGAAAGTCATTATTATAATTATTGACTCCTCTCACAGCAGGGAAAAGGGGGTGAAAAGTCCCTCATTTCTGTTAACAGGTGGATGGGCATTAAGGACAAATTGATTGTAAGGTATTATTTAGGGCCCATGGTTGGATTAAAGGCAGATTCATTACCAAAAATCAGAGGCATGGCACTGAAGATCTCCCTAGAAACTTTGGTTTGGGCACATATGGCACCATTCCCAGAGACCTTGGGCTTTGTGCCTGTGCCTCCACTGCCTTGAGGTTTCCCATGTCACCTTGTGACAAGGCCTATAGCTCAATGGGATTTTCCTATATTTTTTCTGCTGTTCCAGAATGCTCAAAGGGGCCAGCTTCTCTGCTGGTGGTTCCTTGTCTGTCTCTTGCAGTCCAAGCAGGTATGCTTCTTGCTGGAACCCAAATGATGTGGGGCTCTGCCCACGGAAAGACACAAGCAAACACTCTTCAATTGTTGACAGGGGGTCTGGACCCTTCCATTGTCCCAACATTGGATAACAACAAATTACCAATGGTGCCTCGTTATGCCCTGTCAGAGGGTTCCAATGCTTGAGGACTAGGTTATCATGTCTGGTTTCAAAATTGATATAAAGTTTATAGTAAAGAATGCTCTGCACACTTGATTGTTGAGTTATGTGGGAGGGCCCAGTCCACTGTCAGTGGTGCCACACCAGGCAGGTTGTTATGAAAAGTATAAGAAGGCAGACTGGGCATGGGCCAGGGGAGAAAGTCAGTAAGCAGCATTCCTCCATGGCCTGTGCTTCAGCTTCTGCCTCCACGTTCCTGTCCTGATAGCCTATCGTGGGCTCCCTCAGTGATGAACTGTGACCCAGGATTTGTGACCCAAATAAGCCCTTTCCTCCCCAAGTCGGAATTTCTCAGAGCGTTTTTTCACACCATTTGAAAGGAAACTATAACATGCTGAATTATAAGAGACTTTATCATCCATAGTTAGGATCACCCAAGGCATCAAGGAAATCCTTGTCTAACAAGTTATGAGGTAGGCCAGGCATAATTAGGAGCTTAATGGTCCCCTGTCCCCCATCTAATGCTGTCTAAACCATGGGATGGGTAGTTGTCTTGAATGCCACTTTTCTTCCCACACCCTAGACCAAAGGTCCTTCAGTAAGATTTCATTCTTTTGGAACTTTCTCCTCCATAATGATGGTTCAGTCCCCTCCAGTATCTAATAAGCATTTAAAAAGCTTATCACTTATGTAAATTTGTGTTCAGTACTTATAGGTCTCCTCAAGGGGGAACATCCAAAGATCCCTCTGTGTCATCTTGGAAAAAGTGTGGAGGGCCACTTAGCACTCTTGGGTGGAGTTGAAGTGGAAAAGGGGCAGGCTTTTTTCAAGACCCATTTGGCCACACCACAACATTTGGGGGGTGCAGGGCAAAGCCAAAAGTCTGTGCCAAAGCTGCCATATCAGAGGTTTTAGTCCTGACAATTTGAGTAGATATTATCCAGTCCTTCAGTGGTATAGCATGAACTGGCAAGATGAATGTTTTATAATTGGCATTAGCACCCTTGTATGCCACTTCCTTAATTAAGGTCCTACAGGCTACCCCATGCTAGTACTATGCATTTATGACAGTGTAAATATACCATAGTTTGGTTTCTCTTCAAGTTTCAGTAATCCTTTACCATGCATTTAATGTCTCTGAATGTATATGTGTATATGAGAGGAGAGAGATTCATAGTATCTTCCTAAGTAACAGAAAGCATGCCATAAAATATTAAATTCTGTAATTATATATTTGATGTGCATAGATTACTGAATGAGGGGATCTATCTATCTATCTATCTATCTATCTATCTATCATCTATCTCTCTATCTAGATAGATGGAAGATAGAGAGATAGAGAGATAGATAGATCCCCTCATTTGGTAATCTATCTATTTAGTAGATGGTAGATAGATATATGCTATCAAGAGTAGCAATATCTTTCTTTTCTCATTTCTAAGAGTGTAAATTATTTTTACAAAAAGTTTAATAAAAGTTGTCCAGACATTGTTTACAGAAGACTTACATATACTTAAAATGATTATGGCATCAAGTTGAATATGCAAGGAGAATATAAAATTATGCTTTCACGTACTTAATGTAGAAAAAAGTATAACATAAAGGGCCTATAAGAAAATATATTGTCACATTCACAATAGTTATCTGTAGGTAGTTTTCATTTATGTTTTATGCATTTTCATGTTAAGCATATATTTCCTTTGTTATTAAAAGTAATTGAAGACAAAAATGATATAATAAGCTAAGAGTATGGCTTTTTGGTTATAACAACATTGTATTTTAGAAGTTATTGACAAATTTTATGCTTGGTACTGTAAAGGAATGTAAAAATCCATGGATAGTGATGTCATAGTTCCTCAAGTTGAACCTGCTATTAAATAAATTGCTAAAAAGTTTTCTTATCAAGTTGGCTTCAAATTATTTCTGTTTATACCCGCAGTCTTTTATTGTACTCAAACTTGGTCAATGAGACTTCATCTTACAGTAAGGAATGATAAATTGTTCAAAACAATAGAACACTGGCTGAATGAGTTCTCAGGCCTGAAAAGAATATTTATTTTTAAATTGCCTTTATTTTATTCTATATGTATGCACATATTGTCTGCACGTATGTAATTGCACCTGTGTAGTGCAGTGCACACAGAGAACAGAAAAGGGTGTTGTGTCCCCTGAAACAGTGTTAGCGGCCATGTGTGTGCTGGGATGTGAACCTGGGATATCTTCAAGAACACCTAGTGTTCTTAACTGCTGAGCCACCTCTCCAGTCCCAAAAGAAACATTTATATTCAACTTCCCACCAAGGCTCAGGAAACACCTTGGAAGAAGGTGAGAAAGGAAATGAGACAGAGCCTAGAGAGCATGTCTGCATTTTTCTGGAACTGACAGGATTGTTTGGAAAATTGACTTGGAGTGACTATGTTTACAGAAGATCCAGCCAGCAAATACATTCAGCCAATATGAGAAAGTCACCATCTTACCTTAAGATCTATGGTCAGGAATAGCTGCTGTGGAGGGGAAGTAACTTCACAAATATAGAGTTGCATTTGCTCAAGAGGATGATGTCACATCTACGGGCAGCACTAATTGCACTCAATTGGTTGAATTCTAATACTATTACTAGTAAAGTAATTTAAAAAGTCATAAAGATTCTAGAACAATAAGTTTGGATATGTCCTGGGGGGGGGCACTGGAGCACAAAGGAAGAAGTGTAGTTGTGATCAAGACACATTGAATGTATGCATGACCATTTCAAGACCAAGTAAAAGTACTTTTATAAAGAAACTATTGTTTAAAAAGCTGTGTTTCACTTGGCATCTGACATTGGAATAAGGTAGACAATATCTAAAAGTAGGTGCTGCCTTATAGGCATAGTCAGCATAAGAAATTAGGACATGGTTTGAACTTTGATTATCTAAAACATCCCCAAATTCCAGCAAACCAGTTTCTGGGAACCACTATTTCAGGACATTAGCAATCATGTGGAATTCATATGGCACAAGTCATTTCCTTTACAGATATTGAAGCAAATTCAGCAATTCTCAGAGAAGGACATCTGCTCATTATTGATCTTTAGAGAAAACTGGGAAGAGATTCCAACACTGAGAAAATGTACTGTCTTCAGCTTTTGGCAGTGGCAGAAAAGTGCTTAAATAAAATATTACATTTCATTTCTACAGCATTTGGTGTTTAGAGATGGGTATTGTCACATATCGTTAGGAATTGTAATAAACATGATAAATTTCTATCACATGCTGCACTGATACTACTGCTGCTTTGTTTAAAATTGGAACAAACTGTGGAAGAGGAGGTGTGGTAGATTGTAAGGGCTGTGGAGAGATAGGGGTGAATCATGAGACTACAGGAATATAGTCTGGACTCCTGATTGATCAACATGCCTGTGCATACAAGCTTCTCCAACTGGACTATGGGAACATTGGGTTGTTCAAAATTTGGACGTAGATACTTGCAAAATGTACCAATTACCTAATTGTATGACATACTGAGAAACATCAATGTTATCTGCAAACAACTGTGTCATCATTATATTGTAGAATCCCTTAAAAATAAAAAAATTAAAAAAAATTAAAAAAATTGAGCTTTGTGACACTGATATTGAATGATTACATTATTTAAGAAGGATTTTGATTTAGGCATGTCTGCCAGGCAATTTTAAAAGTAATGTCCATTAATATAAATTTGAGGTGATAAGTTAAACCTCCATGGAGATACACATGGATGTCTTGATATACAACACCTATGTGTACCATGTTGGGGAAAGGTTTTCTGTCAGGGTGGGGCTTCAGAGCTGGCCATGTTACATTGAATCCTACTACTGTTATTATCTTGAATATATAACACATATATGTATAATATATTTAATGTTAGTATTGCATAAATTGAAAAATGTTTCTGGGAAAAGGCAGTTACTCTTTTAGAGAATTAACTTTGGGATTATAATGAATATTGTTTACGGCTTCTGGTTATGACTGAAAATGTAATTTTACCTAATTGATGAGCTGTTATAAGGGAGATGTAAAATAAATGGAGGTGAAGACAAAACAAGCCCATTGTTTCGTGTAAAGCCAGAGACACACAAATCAATAGATAAGCTCATTCTTTATTGGTGAATTTACTTCAAAGTAAGGTCATTATATAAAAGATGCTAATAAAATAAAGTTAACTTCAATTTCTGTGGCATAGTAAATTCACAACTAAATTTAAAGGCTCAAGTTCTCAGAAATGTCCACCACACCATTTCTTCACCAAAGACAATACAGGTTTCAATATCTAAACAGTATCAACTTACTACAGAAGGAAATATTGATAAACAAAAGTGATAAAAATAATAAATATAAGCCTCTGGATTTAATTTTTTCAATTATAACAATGTTTATTGGTAGATACAAATATGTAGAACCAGAGCTTGAAGAAAGCTTGATAAATTAAACAGACAATTTCAATACTTTAAAGAGCTCAATTCAAATTTTCATTAGCATTAATCATCTCTCAGAACTGATCCATTTTGAGCAAGTAAGCCATGCTTTTTCAGAATAACACTTATGTACTTGCTTAGACACAATGTTAAGCATATAAAGCTTGTTACTAAAGGTAGAAATGCAGTCAATATATTTATTTATTTTTTAATTAAAATGTATGTTTGTGTACCTGCACATATATGTATGCACATATACATTATATGCATATGTAATGACTCTTGTGTAAATTATATCTACATTCACCTGTTTTAATACCTTTCCCTGTTGGCTATCACCTTTTTTTTTAATTTCACTTTTTTTAAGATATTCACATTATAACATCACAGTTGCTTTCAGATTAAAAAAATATAACAATAACATTGCTCAGCTTTTCTTTCAATTGGAGGATTTGGTACTAGCATCCATAAATGAGGGAATCCATTCCCCATTTGGTTTTGGGGGACTCTGTTACTTCACTTAGCATAATGGCTTCGAGTTCCATCCATTTACCTGAAAAATCTCATGATGTCATCTTTCTTTACCACTGCATAGAACTCCATTGTTTAGATGTACAACATTTTTGTTATCCAGTCGTCAGCTGAGGGGCAATTGTGTTGGTTCCAACTATTTGCTATTGTGAAAAGAGCTGCAATAAACATAGATGTGCATGTATCTTTGCAGTAGGATGAATCTTGTGGGTATATAGCCAGGAGTGGTATGGCTGGGTCAGGTGGTAGGCTATTTTGAGTCTTTTAGGTGTTCTCCACATTGCTTTCCACAGTGGTTATACGAGTTTAAATTCCCATAAGCAGTGGATGAGTGTTCCCCTTTCCCACAACCTCCCCAGCATTTGGCGTCTTTTGCTTTCTTGATTTAAGCCAACATTATTGGCATGAGTAAGAGCATAGATTCTTATAAAAGGTGTTAATAAAATAAAGTTAATTTCAATTTCTGTGGCATAGCAAATTCACAACTAAATTTTAAGGCTCAAGGCTCTCAGAAATGCTCATCACACCATTTCTTCAACAAAGGCAATAAAGGTTTCAACATCTAGACAGAGTCAACTTACTATAGAAGGAAATACTGAGAAACAAAATGATAAAAATAATAAATATAAGCCTCTGGATCTATTTTTAAAGTCGTGTGAAATAAAAATCACAACTAAGGATTAGGAATATATACTCTGTGATTCAAAGGTCATTTATTTATTTATTATTTATTTATTTTTATTTTTTATTTTTTTGTCTTTTCGAGACAGAGTCTCCCTGTAGCCCCAGCTGTCCTGGAACTCACTCTGTAGACCAGGCTGGCCTTGAACTCACAAAGATCCACCTGCCTCTGCCTCCCAAGTGCTAGGATTAAAGGTGTGCGCCACCACGCCCGGCAACAAAGGGCATTTATTAAGAGTATAACAATTGACACGGGTGCACAATCCTACATGCAAACAATACATTCATACACATAAAAAATAAATAAATAAAGTTTATTTTAAAAGGGGGTACTGGAGAGATAGCCTAGTGGTTAAGAGTGGTGACTGCTCTTGCAGAGGACCCGGGTTTGATCCCCAGCACCCACATGGAGGCTGAGAACCTTCTGTAACTCCAATTCCAGGAGAACTTGAGTTCAAGGGGAATCCGAGACCCTCTTCTGACCTCTACGGCATTGCATGACATGGGTGCACAAATCTACATGCAGAAAGTACATTCATACACATAAAAATAAATAAATAAAATTTATTTAAAAAGAGTATAACAATTGGATTTAATTAAAAATAGTCACATCATAGGAACGGAAATTTTTGGCATATTATATATAAATCATGGTCAAATTTACATGAAGAGAAATGTGATCTAAAGTCAATGTTTCTATTGATTTTATTGTCAGTATACACACAAATATTTGGGAGAGAAGAGATGGAAGACCAGGGATTTCGAATACAAAGATGATGTGTGTGTGTGTGTGTGTGTGTGTGTGTGTGCATGTGTGTGTGTGTTTGTGTGTTTGTGTGTGTGTATGTGTTTGTGTGTGTGTGTGAGAGAGAGAGAGAGAGTGTGTGTGGTTGTTACTTAGGAAAACACATTGGAAATAATAAAAACAATAGTGATTCAAAGTATCAGAGCTGAAAATCACATTACAGTATAAAATTCTCTTTTATTTCCTTCAGAAAGCATAGAGTCCATTTCAATAGCAAACAGAGAGGGAGGAAAATCTTTGTCAGCATCAGAAAGGTTCAGCATTTTGAATATTGTCATGCATGTATTTCCACATGCAGTATTCTTATCAAGTAACAGGTAAACAAAATATGTTTGAATTTTGAGTAAGCATTGAAGGAAGATATGGATGTTTTCCATTAAGCTTTAACAAGAAGCTTCCAAAACTAAGCTTATTAAATAAATTGCCTGGACATAACTCTGAGGCTGTTAAACTAGATTACTGTGTTTTGAAACTGAGACCTGCCAGGCATGGTGGAGCATGCCTTTAATCCTAGCACTTGGGAGGCAGAGCCAAGTGGATCTTTGTGCGTTCAAGGCCAACCTGGTCTACATAACGAGCTCCAGGACAGCCGGAGCTACAGGGAGACCCTGTCTCAAAAAGAGACAAAAAGAAAGAAAGAAAGAAAGAAAGAAAGAAAGAAAGAAAGAAAGAAAGAAAGAAAGAAAGAAAGAAAGAAAGAAACTGAGACCTGACAGAGTCCTCACTTCAGTACTGGGTACTTCAGTTCAAAATCCATCTCCATGATTAATATGCATCCTGATTCTCTTAGTGACTTCTAGTTTTTGTCTTTTTTTTTTTTTGTCTTTTTGTAGAGACAAAGTCTCCCTATAGTGCCAGGTTGGCTGGAAATCACTGTGTAGACCCCACTGGCCTTGAACTCAGAGAGATCCCCTGCCACTGCCTGTGAGTGTTGGGACTAAATGTGTTTTCTTTAGAGTTATTTTATAATAATTCTGTCAACACACAAAAAATTCAGTGAGGACCCTTCATCTCAATTCTCTGGCTCCTCACTAATATTTAGTATTTATCATGTAATTCAAACTTGTAAAGAACCAAATTTATCCTGCATTTAAGACATAGAAATCAGTCGAGAACAGAGAATTATTTTTGTAATCAATCCTAAATTGAGCACCATTTTACTGAAGGAAAGGCCTATACATTTTTGTATTTGGTTTTGTGAAAACTTGATGCGTGCATTTTCTGTAAACACCTGGGTGTACTAGGAGAACTAGTAGGGTAGAGAGAAACTATAGGGAGAAGAATGATGTTCATTTCAATATAAAATGGTGTATTTCTTACTACTGATATACTCCTAACAAAACTATCTCTTTATATTTGAAGATAAGAATGAAAAATATTAATGTCTGCATTTAGATTGATGACACATTCACTGTTCAGGTTCAAATTCCATGTATTTAAGCCGCAGACTTTCCAATGAAGAATATTTTATCGATGATGATATTTAATATAATGGCAACCTTATTGTAACAGAAAATAGTTTGCCATTAAGTGTCCATCCAGCTTCTGAGAATCCAAACAACTACAATAGTACTTCTGAAGGCACCTGCCACACTACCACCTGGATGGCAGTTTCATATCCTGTATAAATTAACAACTTCAGATATTTTGAAGACATTGACAAAGAAATTATGACATGAAAACTGCTACTTTAAGCTGCCACTCTGTGTATTGTGAATAAATAATCAGTGGTCCTAGAATGGAAGTAATGCATGGAACATAATAGACAATGAGAATCATCAAACCTAAAGTCAGTGAACAAGATAAGATGCATTATTTTAGAAAAATAGAGTGTCAGGAGCCGGGTGTGGTGGCATATGCCTTTAATCCTAGCACTTGGGAGGCAGAGGCACATGGATCTTTGTGAGTTCCAGACCAGCCTGGACTACATAGCAAGTCCAGGACAGCCAGATGGAACTACCGGGAGACCCTGTCTAAAAGGGACCAAAAAATATAGTGACAGAAGAGTCACATATTTTGGTTCAATAATATCAGTTTAATTTTAATTTTTCTAAAAACCAACTTACCTGGCAAAGGGCATTTCACACAAGACATGTTGTTCCACCAAGCTTCCTCAAAGCTTCCTTCATGTCCCTGTTCCTTAGGCTATAAATAAATGGATTAAGCAATGGAGGAACGACAGTGTACATCACAGAACCTACTGCAGTGTTTCTGGGAGAATCAGTCACTGCAGAGCTAATGTACACACCCAAACCTGTTCCATAGAACAAAGAAACAACTGAGAGATGAGAGGCACAAGTGGAAAATGCTCTGTGCTTTCCGCCTGAGGATGGCATTCTCAAGACTGAAGATACAATGTAAATGTATGACAGCAAGATTCCACAGATAGGACCAGCCCCAAACACAAATGCTGCAACAAATATCAGAAGGTTGTTAAGAAATGTCTCAGAACAGGCAATCTTAATAACCTGATCCAGTTCACAGAAGAAGTGGGGTATTTCTAGGTCTTGGCAGAATGACAAGTGTAGCACCATCAGACTATGGAGCAGAGCATCTGCAATGCTAAGGAATAGTGAGAATATGACCAGCAGGACACAGTAATAGGGGTTCATGGTGACAGTGTACCTCAGAGGATTACAAATGGCCACATAGCGGTCATAGGACATCACTGCCAACAGAAAATTTTCCATGCCAACAAAAATGACCACAAAGCACATTTGAGAAAGACACTGTATGTAAGTGATGCTGTCATTTTGTGCTTCAATGTTCACCAGCATCTTTGGGATTGTGGTTGTGCTTAAACAGATATCATTAATAGAGAAAATGGAGAGGAAGCAGTACATGGGTGTATGGAGGTGGGAGCTAGAGCTGATGGCTAATATGATTAGCAAGTTTCCCAGAATTGTGACAAAGTATATGGACAAGAACATGCTGAAGACTAGAGGCAGCAGTTTATGATCATCTGTCAGTCCAAGGAGATGGAATTCTGTAACATCTGTTTGGTTTTGCAGTTCCATATTTCTGATGGGGACTTTGCAAAAGATGAAGTAAAAAGAAAATTGAAAGTATGAACACTGGTTTCATGCAGAATCACTTCAAATGTATGAGGAACCTTCTACATATGATGATATGTTACTGGTAGACTCCTGGAATTTTATTTTAGATTCACTTAATGTACCATGGTTGCATATAATACTTAAGGAACTCTCAACACTCCCACCAACATTATTGCCAAAATTATAGAAAGTGGCATAGTATTTTAATGTGAATTTGATTAAGAAGGAATGTAGTTCTCAATGGAGGAAGAATCAGACCTGTGCTTGTTAAGAATATGATGCCAAGCAATGAGTCAAGTAAATTATGAGTTGAGTAGATATGATGGAATATCAGACTGATGAGTAGTTAAAAAGTGTCAAAAGGGCTTGTACAGAGAATAATAAAACAAACAAAGCACAGAATAATATCTGGTTTAGTCTATATGAAAAAAAATTGCTAATTGGCAAAGAGACACCTCTTTGGGGGTGGTGTTCTTGTATCAGTCAGGAGCAGAACAGATTGTAGTCCTTTGTTCATCTTAGCTTGATGCCTGACTTGGTGGCCAAGATGGCTTCATGCCTACAACACCAAAAAAAGAAAATAATGCTATGTTATGACAGATATGGAGCCGAAAACTCTCCAGGACACCTTCACTATCATAATTCTATCTTCCCCATTTATTTCACTCCTCATGGAACCCCAGAATGAAATTTAGAAATATGTTTTCTTTAATTTTCAAAGCTCACCTGAATATTGAAGATTACATATCAGTGCTCAAAAATGTGGATGGATAACTGAATCCAAGGGCTGGTGTTGAAGAGCCAACATTTCTGAAAACATAGGTGCAAGAGCTGCTTACAGACTAGCATTTTAACTGCGATCACAGGCCAATGCATGCAGTCTCCATATCTCATGGGGCTTAAAAGAAAAGCTCCCATTAGCCCAGATTAGCTCTTATTCTTGTCCCATATGTCTATGTTTTTAAAAGAACAATGCTGTAGACTAAAGGGCCAAATTCCATGACTCTGGAAGTCACGTGTGTACTATCCCATTATCTCCAATTATTGCCTCATCCTTATTTCACAGATATGACATATAAAAACACATTACTTTTCAAATTAATTTTCTTATCAGCAGTGACTACAAATTACATAAAAAGGAGAATGACTTTCTTGTTAAGAGTTTTGAAAGCATTTTATAAATATCACAAGAAATCAAAGTATTTTCCTTGTTAGGATGGAATATCAAATATTTAACTGACAAGTCTCAACTATAAAATCAAGGAATGACATTGCTGTTTATATGTCTCTAGAGATATAGTGTATTTTGGGAGCCACAATGATGATTAGTTTCTGGGGATGTTGCCTAATGTCGGTATTCATATTAAAACTCTTAGTATTTTTGACTTTAAGGTGGAAATCAAGGAACAAACATAAGATACTATCATGGTGGTTTTTAAATATGTATTTTTATTATGTTTAATTTTGCATTTATGTTTGTGCATTCGTGTGTGTGTGTGTGTGTGTGTGTGTGTGTGTGTGTGTGTGTGTTTGGAATAGGGCATGTGCATGCAGGTGCCTGAGTGGCTAGAAACCTAAGATCTCCTGAAGCTGGAGTTTCAAATAGGCACAAACTCTCTTATATAGGTGTTGATATTCAAACTTGGGTCCTTTAGAAAATAAGCAGACCCCTGTATTTGCTTACTTAGTTATCTCTATAAGCTTAGTGAAAAGATAGCAACCTCAGCTAATGATGCTGGCAAAACTGATCACCACCTATAGAATAATGAATCTACACCCTTATCTTTCACCTTGCACAAAAGTTAACACCAAAAAGGATCAGCAACCTCAATGAGTAACCTGATACTGAAACCCTCAAAAGAAAACATTGGCAGTAACATACAAGATACAAGTTTAGGAAATGACTTTCTAAAATTGTAAAGTAGTTGCTCAGAAACTAAGGTAAATAAGCAACAAGTGGTATCTCATCAAAATAAAAGCTTATGTTAAACAACAACAGCAAAAAAGAAAAACAAACATACAAACAAGGAAATGAAGAGCTCAGAATGTGAGGAAATCTTCAATAGTGACACATCTGACAGAGGTTTAACATACAGAGTAGGTTAGCTGTTTAAGACAGAAAGAATCAAGAAAAAACAAGCCAACTAAAAGATTGGCTAAGGATCTGAACAAATATTTCTCAGAAGAAGAAATAAAGACTGCTAAAAACATCTTAAAATGTGTTTAACATGGCCAGGTGTTTTGGCACATGCCTTTAATCCCAGTACTCAAGAGGGAGAGGCGGGTAGATCTTTGTGAGTCCAAGACCAGTCTGGTCTACAGCGTGAGTTCCAGGCCAGTTGGGGCTTCAGGGAGACCTTGTCTCAAAAACATCACCCCAAAAGTGTTCACCATGGTTAGTAATTAGGAAAATGCAAATTAAAACCACTTTAAGATGTCATCTTACCCGCATAAGACAGGCTAAGATGAAGAAAACAAATGATACCAAATACTGGAGAGGTTTTGGAAAAGGGGGAATGCTCTTCAACTCCTGGTGGGATTGTAAGCTCCTGTTAACCTTATGGAAAGCAGTGTGGAGAACTCTTAAAAGACAAAAATGAACCTACCATTTGACCCAGTCTTACCACTTCTTGGCATATACTGAAAGGGTTCATCCTTTTGCAGAGAAACGTGCACATCCATGTTTATTGTTACTCTTTACATAATAGCAAAGAGACCTAAGTGTACCTCAACTGATGATTGGATTATCAAAATATGGTGCATCTACACAATGGAGTTATTCTTGGCTGTAAAGAAAGGAACATTATGAAATTTCCTGGTAAATATATGGAACTAGAAGCTGTTATGCTAGGTGAAGTAACACAGATTCAGAAAAACAAACAACATACATTGTCCCTCATTTGAGGATTCTAATACGAAATTCTTTTGCGTAAGTATATATCCTGTTGTAAATCCAGGTCCCAGATAAATGACAAGGAACCAAAAGGTAAAGGGAAAGAGGAAACCTGAAACAGAAGAGTAGTAGGTGATAGGTGTTACTAAAGAAGGAATGGATAAAATTAAGGTATATAAGTTGTAGTCACAATGGTGGTGTTGTGGTTTGTCTTACATTGCTGTGACAAAACACTCTGACCAACACCAACTTGGGGAGCAAAGGGTTTATTCAGCTTACATCTCCTGGGTTACAGTTCATCACTCAGGGAGCCCAAGGCAAGAACTCAAGGCAGGAACCTGGAGGCAGGAACTGAAGCACAGGCCATGGAGTAATGCTGTTCACTGGCTTGCTCCCCTGGCCCATGCCCAGCCTGCCTTCTTATACTGTACACAGCAACCTGCCCAGGGTGGCATCACTCATTGTGGACTGGGCCCTCCCACACTGCTCGACCATCAAGACAATACTCCACAGATTTGGCCACAGGCCAATCCAATGGAGCCAATTCCCCAAATGAGGCTCCCTCAACCCAGGTGTGTCAAGTTGACACTAAAGCAATCCAGCACAGGTGGGTTATAGAAGGAAAGGGGACAATGAGCCCAAGAGAACTGGGGCCATAGGAGATTGGAAGTATCCAGGGAAAAATGGGATGCATTAAATGGAGAAGACATGAGGGATGGTGACAGTTAAGGGGAGAGAGGAAAGATAAATAATGCATAGCTGGGGTAAAAAAAAAAACCTGAGGGAATATTAATTTAATTATCCATTGACAAGTTTCACATACAATATCTCTACATTTTTCCATGTACAAAGAAGATGGTTACATAACAAGAATAAGGACCATAAAGGAGGAAACTTATTTTGAGTTCTTGGCCAGGGTAGTTCAAGAGACTCCCATAATTACTCAACCTACTACCACAGACTTTGATTGCCTCCCATAACCTGAAGGTAAGACCCTGTTGCTGAAGACAGAAACTGGAGTTCGAGCAATGGAGCTGGAACTGGCCTGGAAGCCACTTCTCCTGAAGACTAGCTTTCATGAATTTTGAGACCACTATGCCAGCTGCTAAGAGAGAATACCAGTTGATGATCCAACACCAGGTTTAAAACCAAATATCCATATAAATTTCCAGCACAGAATACAACGTTCATGAAATGTTAGCACTTTTGCCTTGACGGAAATCAATGGCTAATTAATTGGACCTAAAGCCCACTCACGGGGAGGACATTCATGGGGACACACATAGCCAGATGCACAAACTGGAGAGATCATGGAGCTTAGAGAAATCCCCAAGTTTGGCATATACCTAAGCTAAGGTAATATCTTACTAACTACAAAAGATGTATCCTTATATTTGCAGACAAATATCCCAGACACCAAACCAAAATAAACTTCTTTTGTACCAAATGAAGAATAGTAGAGTCCCACAAATGGACACACACAGATATGCTCTATGAATTTTTCATGGCTGGGTGACACAACTACAATGCGACCTCTTCACATAAGGTCCATGAAACATAGAACAAGGACCCAAGAAGGCATTAATTACCTCTTTACTCTCATTAAGGAAGCTCCACCATGCAACAGGACAATAGGAACTCGAAAGGCCATGAACGGCCAAACCATGGAGATTAGAATTCTACAGATTGTTTTTGAATGGACATGCCACATATATTCAGCTTCACTGTCCTAGGGCTCAGGAAAAATTGCCGAACAAGGGGCGGAAAGATTGTAAGGGCCAGACAGTGGTGCCAGACCAAACGGAAATTAATCCTACAAGCTCCTGGGGCCCTGTTCATATGAACCTACAGCATTAGTATTGGCATGCATAGGACCCATGGAAGCTCAGGGGGACAAAAGCCCAGCACAGTACTGCAGAAATGGGTAGCAAAATCAAATTTCAGTTGAAGAAATATTGACCACAATATTGTAATCATATATTCTCTTCCCTTCTAGGCTTCTTCTCACAAACCTTCCACCATGTAATTCCCATAATAAACCTAAACTTGAAACCAATATTCTTGAATTATTAAGTCTATTCCCAAAACACAATATTGTAGCCACAAATTCCCTTCCCTTATAGTCTTCTTCATACAAACTTTCCAATGCTTAATTCCCATAGTAAACCTAAAATTTAGCCAAAAACTTGCAACCAATATTCATGACTTAATCTGATTAGAGAAGTCTATTCCCAAAATAATTGCTCCTACCCATATACTAGCTTCCATTGCAACCTCCAACCAGAAAGGCCTCATTAAACTTTACTTATTATCTTCTGTTATTACCATTACCCTCATTTTTCTACTTTTCACCATTTAATTTCCATGAGTGATTTAAACTACCACTGCCCAACTCGCACAATGATATATTGCCATCACACCTAAACCATCCTCCCCTAACAACCCAATCTGTTTCCCTTTAAGCACTACCCAATCCCCCATGTTATTTACTTCAACTACTGACTCAAGTTTCTCTAAGCTACCTAGGTAAATCATCAAACTTACATTTATTAAACCTCCTACTATTAAAACTTTTAAAATCAATCAATTTGGACCTCAAGGCTCAAGAAACTCCTCCAAAGACTTTGCAAAATCTACATATCCAAAAAAGACATACCCCCAAACTAACAACATCCCTTCCAAAGAAATTAAAAACACTATTAATCCCTAAACTGACCACTGGAACCTAATACAATTCCACATCCAACAAAATCACTTTCAATGATCCCTAAGCCTCCAAAAATTGGTGAATGCTTAATTGTTAATCCAGTAAAACTAACCACCAAAACGCACTTAAAACAAAAAAGAAATGCCATTATTTCTATATACCACTTAGTAAGACTAATGACATGAAAATTATCATTGTAATTCAACTATAGAAACCCAATGACAAAGCTGCAAATCCTGCCCACTCCTCAAAATTATTATTTTTAAAATTTTTATTGATGTTTTGTGTAATTCATACATCATTTCTCAATTCAGTTCAGGCATATTCCCTTTTCCCTTCTACCCCACCCCACTCCACCCCACCTGAGACCATGTAATCTGCCATAACTCTCCTGTATCTTTCTCTCAGTCTTTTTTTATGCTCAGGAATTCACATTTTCCTCCGTTAATTTTATATTACTCTAAAAAATGGATACATATTCTTCACCCATATATAGTAATTACAGAGTCTGAGAATAATTGGTGGGTGGATTCTAGAGCCCGTTGAGAGATTCACATTATACCAACATAGTTGTTTTCAGATAAACAAAAACATAACAATAATGTCATTCAGCTTGCTTTTCATTTGGGGTATTTGGTGATAGCATCCACAAATGAGGAAAACCATTCTCCGTTTGTCTTTCTGGGGCTGTGTTACTTCACTCAGCATAATGGCCTTGAGCTCCATCCATTTACCTGCAATGTTCATAATGCCATATTTCTTTACCACTGAATAGAACTCCATTGTGTAGACGTACCACAATTTTTGTCCTCCACTCGTCTGTTGAGGGGCATTTAGGTTGGTTCCAGCTCTTTGCTATTGTGAAGAGAGCTGCAATAAACATGGATGTGCATGTACCTTTGCAGTAGGATGAGTCTTTGGGGTATATACCTAGGAGTGGTATGACTAGATCAGGTGGTAGGCTCATTCCGAGTCTTTTAAGGGTTCTCCACACTGCTTTCCATAGTGGTTGTACAAGTTTTCATTCCCACCAGCAGTGGATGAGCGTTCCCTTTTCCCCACCTCTCCAACATCTGTTGTCTTTTGTTTTCTTGATCTTTGCTAGTCGTATTGGAGTGAGATGATATCTGAGAGTGGTTTTAATTTGCATTTCTTTAATTATTAATGATGTTGAACACTTTTAAGATGTTTCTCAGCCATCTTTACTTTCTTACTGGTGAAGTCTCTGTTCAGCTCTTTACTATCTTTGAGTAAGTCATTTGTCTTCTTACATATATATATCAGTCTGTCATCAATCTTCCAGGCCCCTCCAGCATCTCAGCATGATGAAACTTTAGTTCCCCTCTTTGCATCTCCTTAGCCATTCAAATCATTACAAGCCTCTTCCTGGCTATACACTATACAACAGACACCTCTACAACATTCTCATCAGTAACTCACATCTGCTGAGATGTAAACTATGGTTGAATTATCTCTACCTTCATACAAGAAAGCTTCCATATTTTTCCTTCTTCTCTTCATACTGGCTGAGGTATCTACTATCGGTCTTATACCTTCCTAGAAGCCTGAAATATTGGAAGTATTCTCCTATTCACCTTTATGGCCACAGCATTTATAGGCTACATTCTACCATGAGGTCAAATTTCTTTTTGAGGAGCTACTGTCATTTATCTGCTACCCCTATATCAGAACTTCCCGAGTTGAATGAATCTGAGGAAGATTTTCCATAGACAAAGCCACACTAACCCCATTCTTCACTTTTCACTTCATTCTTCCATTCATTATTGCAGCTTAGTTATAGTCCATCTTTTATTCCTCCACAAAACAGGCTCTAACAATGCCTTGAGACTAAACTCACACTCTTACAAAATTCCCTTCCACCTATATTAAAGAAACAAGGACATTCTAGGCCTTGTTTTTAAATGCCTAGTTTTTACCTCCCTTATTTTCTTCTCTCCAGACCTTCTTGGCAACCCTGATAATTACTCCCCAGTTAACACACTTAATACACCATCATATATTAAAACAGAATGATACTTTCTCTTTGCCTCCACCATCTTCCAATCAATCCTTAAAAAACTTGGTGGAATCATCACCCTCATCCTATCAATCCTCATCCTTGACTGCCTCCCCTTCCTTCCTACCTCCTCTCAATGCAGCTTAATATTTCACCCTCTCAGTCCATCTGTCTTCTGAATTCTCATAGCTGACATATTTACCCTTACATGAACTGGTCTTTGTTATTCTCATCTTCATACCACTATTTTGTGTTTTAGAAAATAAAATCATATAAATTTTATAATATCTTGATAGTATAAACTAGTACACTGGTCTTGTAAAACAAAAATGAAGAAAAATTCTTCTCAAGACATCAAAGAAGAGAGTCACCCTCTTACTATCAACAGGCAAAGCTGATTTTCTAATTAAACTACCCCTTGACCTACGCCTATAAACTTCAAACACCTATCATTCAACAAAATACTTCTATATATTTATATTTATGTATATAGTGCATTAAATTCTTGTCTACTAAGCATATAAGCAATTACTATAGTATCTTATATTACATAATATATTAAATTCACTTAAGTACATAAATTTCTATAAAACTATCATATAATCAAGTCTTATTATATTCTTATATTACATATTACATAATTATTACTGTTGTACACTCATTCCTTTAACACTAGCATATCAACAGATAAGTTCATTATTCAACCCTATTCATTTTCATTCCCCTTTATATCCTTTTCAACATGTCTATTCTTGCTTTCCATTCATTTAATGATTTAGGTCATATCTATCATGCCTACACCACATTAGTTAAATCCTTTCATGACAATATGATTATTCCTGTCCCCATTTAGTCTATTGATCTTCTGTAAAACCATTATCCCACCCACCTATGCTCATCTTCTCCCTCTGGGCCCATATAACTTGAGGGGTCACTATGAACTTTACCAGACTTCTGATTCTTACTTTAGGGCTATTTTAATGCAGTGTCACCTGTATATTCCCATAAATAAGACATCTTGATGGACTAATGTTTATTCAGCCCATGACTGATATCACTGTGATGTAATATATTTGGTATTTCTTTTTTACTTTTAGGATGTTCTGTCTCAGCATAGACGTCAAGGCATAAGAGAGCTAATTACCATGTAGCTGGACTTTTAATCTAATATTCTTTATCCTCATCCCCTAAAGGATTAGTGCTTTAGAACACAATTTATTTTACTCCTAATTTTCCATTCAAGATGATTACCCTCCTACAAAATACCCTTTTTACCTACAAAGCCTTCTTCTCCCCAATATCGCATGTAGTGATCCTACATTATCTTTGCCAAAACCCCCAAACTAAACTAAAAGTAATCTCCCATTCAACTTTTATCTATTTTCTTTCTAAAGCTTCCCAAAAATTGAACTTTACTTTCTGTATGTGTCACCACAGCCAAAAAAAGTTTTAGACTTACTCAAATTACAATTTCAACCCATAATCAGAGATACCCCCATCAGTTAATATACCTTAAAAAAAAAGCAAAGCTCTGTTCAGCTCTTTACTCCATTTTTTGAGTAGGTAATTTGTTTTGTTCTTTTTTTTTTTTTTGAATAGTTTATATATTCTTGACATTAATGCTCTGTCAGATGTATCACTGTTGAAGATTTCCTCCCACTCTGTGGGTTTTCTCTTTACTTCCTTGATTGTTTCTCTGTACAGAAGCTTTTGAGTTTGATGAGGTCCCATTTGTTGACTGTTGACCTTATTTCCTGTACAACTGCTGTCTGGTTAGAAAGTCTTTTCCTAAGCCTTGAAGATTGTTGCCAAATTTTTCTTCTATCACCTTCAGGGTTTTGGGTTTCACGTTGAGATCTTTGATCCACTTGGAGTTGATTTTTGTACAGGGTGAGAGATAGGGATTTAATTGAGTTCTTCTATGATGGTGAAGCAGTTATACCAGAACCATTTGCTGAAGATGGTATCCTACCTCCATTGAGGTTTTTTTGCCTGAAATTGTATGAACTCAAGTTTGAATCTTCAATTTTGTTTCATTGGTCAATGGGTTTGTTTTTGTCCCAGTTCCAGGCTGTCTTTATGTCTATGGTGCTGTAATATAGCTTGAAGTCTGGTAGAGCAATCCTCCCATATTGCATTTTTCACTCAGTGTTGCTTTAGCTATTCGGAGTCTTTTGGTTTTCTATAGGAATTTAAGTATTTTTCCAAGGCTGCGAGGAAGCTCATGGGGATTGGGATTGCGTTGAATCTGTATATGAATTTGGGTAAAATGGAAATTTTTACTATATTAATTTTCCTAATCCATGAGCATGGGAGGTCTTTCCATCTTTTGATATTTTCAATCTCCTTATTCAGGGGTTTAAATTTTGTTGTTGTAGCCAGGTGTGGTGGCACACGCCTTTAATCCTACCACTTGGGAGGCAGAGGCAGGTGGATCTTTGTGAGTTCAAGGCCAGCTTGGTCTACAGAGTGAGTTCCAGGAAAACTGGAGCTACAGGGAGACCCTGTCTCAAAAAGACAAAAAAAATTGTTGTAGAGGTCTTTGGTATCTTTGGTTAGATTTGTTCCCAGGTATTTTATTATTTTTGAGGCTATTGTGAGTGGGAAGGTCTTTTTATACTCCTTCTCCACTTGTTTATTGTTGGTGTAAAGAAAGGTGTGGCTGAGAAACATCTTCAGAATGTTTGACATCATTTATAATTAAGGAAATGCAAATTAAAACCACTCTCAGATACCTCACTCTGATACGAATGGCTAAGATCATGAAAATAAAAGACACAAAATGCTAGAGAGGTTGTGGGGAAAGGGGAACACTCATCCACTGCTGGTGGAAATGTAAACCTGTACAACCATTATGGAAAAGCAGTGTGGAGAACCCTTAAAAGACTCCAAATGGGCATACCACCTGACCCAGTCATACCACTCCTGGGTATGTACTCACAAGACTCATCTTACCACAGAGATACATGCACAGCCATGTTTATTGCAGCTCTCTTCACAAGAGCAAAGAACTTGAGCGAACCCAAATGCCCCTCAACTGTTATGTGGATAGATAAAATGTAGTACATCTACACAATGGAGTTCTATGTAGCAGTTAAGAAAGATGACATCATGAGCTTTGCAGGTAAATAGATGAAGCTAGAAGGTATCATGAAGTGAAGTAACACAGTCCCAAGAAAACAAAAACATTGAATGGTATCCCTTATCTGTGGATGCTAGTGCCAATTACCTAGTTGTATGAAAAACTGAGCAATATTAATGTGATCTGAAAACAACTGTGCTCTTATATTTTGAATCTCTTAAAAATAAAAAAAAAGATAATAAAAAAGAAGGAGAATTGGAACTTGTCTCTGGTTTTAATGTAGAATATAAAGCAGGACCATTTGCACTTTTTGTAGCTGAATATACTAGTATTATTATAACAAATGCTTTCACAATTATTATTTTTGGACCACTTATAATCCTGAATTACCAGAACTCTTCACCCTAGGATTTTTAACAGAAACATTACTTCTAATTCCCCTGTTCCTATGAATTCAAACATTCTACCCATGATTCTGATACTCATACACCTTCTCTGAAAAAGCTTTCTCCCCCTCTCACTAATATTCTGTATATGATACATCTCCCTTCCCCTTATTTCAGCAAGTGTTCCATCATAGGTTTAGAGAACCATATCTGACAATAAAGTTACTTTGATAGAGTAATGAATAGAGATTTAAATCTTCTTATTTCTAGAACCTCAGGTTTGAACCTAAACTTAAGACTTTAAAATCTTCATGCTTCCCTTACACTAAACTCTACTCTTCAGTACGGTCAGCTAATTAAGATATTAAGCTTATACCTGGAAAATGTTGGCTTCAATCATTCCCACACTAATTATGGCATATACCATTATTTTATTTGCCATCTTTATAGGATCAGTAATTGTTATTACAGGCTCCCACTTCCTTGTAATATGATCTGGCCTAGAAAGGAGCATGCTAGTCATCATTCCTATCCTTATACTTAAAGCAAACCCCCAATCTTCTGTAGCAGCAACTAAATATTTTCTCACCGAAGCCACTGCCGCAATAATTATTCTCCTAGCTATTACACTGAATTACAACCACCTTGGTATTTGACAACTTACCTTCAACACACAACTTTTTTCCCTAATACTTATTGCAGTAACAATAAAATTAGCCTTAGCCCCATTCCTTTTGAGTTCCTGAAGTTACCCAAGCAGTTCCAATTCTTAGCAGCCTTCTTCTTCTTACCTGATGAAAAATTTGCCAGCTTAGCTATCCTATTTAATATCTCCTTTGCAACAGACTTCTCCATTACCCCCTTATTAGCCATTCTGTAAGTCCTACTTTGGTGTCCAGGAGGACTAAACAAAACCAGAATACAAAAAAAAAAATTGGCTTACTCTTCCATCAGCAACCTAGGATGAATCATTGAAGTAACTATGTACAACCCCACAATAATATTCCTTAATCTGATCATTTGTATATTCCTAACTAGTATATTTCCACCTTTCTAAATCCTCTCCTCTACTTCAATCTCTTCATTTGAAAAAATATGAAATAATTCCCCCCTAATAATCCTTGCATCTCTAATCACTTTTCCATCCCTAGGGGACCTCCCTCACTCATAGGATTTTTACCCAAAAGATTAATTATTTTTGAACTAACAAAAATAATTGCATCTTTATAGTTCTCTCTATAACCCTTACAATTCTGCTCAACCTTTATTTCTACACATACCTTATCCATCCATCCTCTATGACTCTCTTCCCATCAGTTAACAACACAAAGGATTAGACTCACTGCAAAAAACCCAAATACTACTTTGTCCTCTCTCCTCTAATCACTATCTCTTCCCTAGATCTCTCTCTTTCCCCAGGATTAACCATTCTTAATTAGTTTATGATCCACAGTCCAAGGGCCTTCAAAGCCCTAAGTAAATATATCCTATTTAACTTCTGCATAAGGATTATAAGAAATATCTTGGATCATCTGAACACAAATCAATGCCTTTCCTGAAGCTAAATCCTCCTAGATTGATGGGTTTTTAAACCATAAGATTTCATTTAACAGCTGAATATCCTAGACACTGGCCTCAATCTAGATCTACTGCCTACAACAGCAGCAGCAATAACAACAACAACAGCAACAACAATAACAACAATAAAAGATGGGAGAAAGTCCCTGGAGCAGCAATCTGCTTCTTTGAGTTTGCAATTCAACATGAGCTACACCTCAAGACCTTTGGTAAAAGAGGGGTAACCTCTGTTTTTAGATTAACAATCTAATGCCTTCTCAACCATTTTACTTATGCTCATAACACATTGACTATTTTCATCCAATCACAAAAACATTAGAACCCTGTATATTTAATATTTGGTGCTTGAGCAATGTAGTAGCAACAGCCCTAAGTATCCTAATTCATACAGAACTAGGACAACCAGAAGCCCTCATTGGAGATGATTAAATTTACAATGTAATTGTTACAGCACAAACATTTATCATAATATTTTTATAGTAATACCAATAATAATTGGTGGATTTGGTAACTGACAATTAAAGTCCCAGATATAGCCTTTCCCTGATTGAATAATATGTTTCTGACTTTTACTCCCCTCATTTCTTCTCCTTCTAGCCTCTTCTATAGTTGAAGTGGAAGCAGGAACAGACTGAACAGTCTATCCTCCACTAGCTGGAAGTCTAGCTCACCCCAAACTGAATTGAGAAATGATGTATGAAATACACAAAACATCAATAAAAATGCAAAAATATTTCAATTTATAAAAAAAAAAGATCATCCATCATGACCAAGTTGGATTCATGCCAGAGATGCAGGGATAGTTCAACATATGAAAATCAGCAAATATAATAAAACACAAAAAAAGGACTGAAAGACAAAAACCACACAATCATCTCAATTCACACACACACACACACACACACACACACACACACACACACGCACACGCACACAAGTCTTCGACAAAAGCCAGCATCCTTTCATGCTTAAAATCCTAGAGAGAGGAGATCTCCTGAGACCAGCTGAAGTGCAGTTACCCCCCCCACACCAACTGGGATTATGAAGTCATCTGAAGGAGGCAAGCAAAGCAAGCCTTCAACACAGTGAAGAGGCTTTCAGGACTCACATTGGACTACAGGCAAGGAGAAGCCCATATGCCAGGAACATGAAGAAGAGACAATACAGGAAAGGGGCAGGATAATACCACACCAAGCTCTACCAACCCTATGGAAGATTCCTACAGTGGGATCCCCCTGGGGATGGCCCAGGACACAGATATCAGAAACACAATTGGAAACATACTTAAAGAATTACAAGATTATAAAGAGCAAATCAAAGAACTAAGAAAAGAGAATGAAGAACTCAAGAATGACCTACAGAGAAAGCATGACAAACTCTGGAAGGATGTAGAAACACTAAATATATTCCATGGTGAAAAATATAGGGAAACCAACCAGCGAAGCAAAGAGCAACAGGAAGAGATTGAGAAGCTCCAAAAAGAAGTAGAAATACTAAAGAAATCAGAAGAGGAAACGAAACAGGAAATAAAACACTCATCCAATCAAGAGGAAAGGAGTGGAAAAAGCCTCAGAAGCAGAATGGAGGAACCAGAACAAAGAATATAAGACCTGGAAGATAAAAAGGAACAACTAAAAACCTCAAGTAAAGATTATGAAAAATTGGGGCTGGAGAGATGGCCTAGTGGTTAAGAGTGCCGACCGCTCTAACAGAGGACCCGGGTTCGATCCCCAGCACCCACATGGCGGCTGAGAACCGTCTGAAACTCCAATTCCAGGAGAACTCCAGTTCCAGGGGAATCCGAGACCCTCTTCTGACCTCCGCGGCATTGCACGACATGGGTGCACAAACCTACATGCAGACAGTACATTCATACACATACAAAATAAATAAATAAATAAAATTTAAAAAAAAGATTATAAAAAATTTAAAAATACACAAAAGTGGAACAACCAGGAACTGTAGGACACTATGAAAAGATCAAAGCTCCACATGATAGGAACAGAGGAAGGAGAAGAATCCCAAGAGAATGGTATTGATCAGATCTTCAAGAGAATAATAGAAGAAAACTTCCCCAAACTAAAAAAAGACAAACCAATACAAATACAAGAAGCACATAGAACTCTAAACAGACAAGATTTGAAAAGAAATTCTCCATGCCACATCATAGTTAAAATGCTAGACACCCAAAATAAAGACAAAATCCTTAAAGCCACAAGAGAAAAACAAGTCACCTATAAGGGGAAAACTATCAGAATTACAACTGACTTCTCAATGCAAACTATGAAAGCAAGAAGAACCTGGAGCAAAGCATTCCCAGTGTTAAAGGAAAATAGATGCCAGCCAAGGTTATAATACCCAGCAAAAATGTCAATTCTAGTTGAAGGAGAGAGAAAACCTTTCCATGACTTAAACAAGTTGAAAAAATACATGTCTGGAAAACCAACCCTTTGGAGAATACTTGAAGCAATTCAAAGGACAGAAGAAAGGAGCAAAAATCCCCAGGCACCTAGAAAGAGAAATCAATAAAAGCATAAATGCAGAAGTAGAAAACTAAACCCAAACCACAAATGGATTATAAGGCAAAAGGAAACAACACAAACCTATCACTCATAACCTTAAATATTAATGGACTAAATTCCCCAATCAAAAGACATAGACTGGGAGATTGGATTAGTAAAAATAATCAATCAATATGCTGTCTACAAGAAACACATCTTACCTTCAAGGACAGGCACCACCTTAGAGTGAAAGGGTGGAAAAAAATATTCCAAGAAAATGGTAACAAAAAATAAAGCAGATGTTGCTATTTTAATATCAGACAAAATAGACTTAAACGTAAAAGTTATTAGAAGAATCAAAAAGGCCACTACATTTTTATCAAAGGAACAATTCAACAAGAAGATTTCACAATTTTGAGTATATATGCCCCAAACTCTAGTGAACCAAACTTTATAAAAACAATTCTCCAGAACCACAAGTCACACACTAACTCCAGTGCACTCATAGTAGGGGACATCAATACCCCACTGAGTCCTTTGGATAGGTCAACAGGAAAGAGAATAAACAGAGAGACATCTGAACTGAACGATATGATACACCAAATGGACCTCATAGACCTCTACCGAATATTCCACCCTAATACCAGAGAATACACTTTCTACTCAGCACCCCACGGAACATTCTCCAAAATCAACCACATACTGGGACACAGAAGAAACCTCCACAAATACAAAAAGATTGAAATAATTTCATGCATTCTATAAGACCACAGTGCAATAAAGCTCAACATCAACACCAAGATAAGCCCTACTGCCTACAAGAACACATGGAGACTAAACAGCACACTCTTGAATAATGAATGGGTCAAGGAAGAGATAAAGAAAGAAATCAAAGCATTTCTGGAACTGAATGACAATGACAATACAACACAACAAAACCTATGGGATACCATAAAAGCAGTCCTAAGAGGGAAATTTATAGCCCTGGGTGTCTACATTAGAAAAACAGAAAGAGCACAAGTGAATGATCTAACACTACAGCTAAAAGCACTTGAGAAGCAACAACAGATGAACCTTAAACGGGACAGACAGGAAGAAATATCAAAAATCAGAGCATAAATCAATGAAATAGAAACAAAGAAAAAAATACAAAAAAATCAATGAATCCAAAAGTTGGTTCTTTGAAAGAATAAACAAGATGGATCTACTCTAGTGCAGTTAATCAAAAGAAAGAAGGAACAACTCCAAATCAATACAATCCGTGATGAAAAGGGAAATATAACAACAGACAAGGAAAAAATCCAGAAAATCATATGGGAATACTTCAAAAACCTATACTCTACCATGTTTTGAAAACCTAGAAGAAATGGATGAATATTTGAAATCCTGGGTATCACCAAATCTCAACCAAGAAGAGATCGACAGCTTAAACAGACCCATAATATATGAAGAAACTGAAGATGTAATAAGAAACCTCCCAACTAAAAAAAGCCCAGGCCCAGATGGTTTCACAGCAGAATTCTATAAAACATTTCAAAAAGACCTACAACCATTATTACTGAAACTGTTTAGAACGACACAATCAGAGGGAATTCTTCCAAATTCCTTCTATGAAGCCAGTACCACTCTACTACCAAAACCAGGCAAAGATACAACTAAAAAGGAGAATTATAGACCCATCTCCCTAATGAACACAGATGCCAAAATTCTAAACAGGATACTGGCAAATCGCATACAGACTCACATCAAGGATATCATCCTTCATGACCAAGTTGGATTCATACCAGAGATGCAGGGATGGTTCAACAAATGAAAATCAATAAACACCATCAAACACAAATGGAATGAAAGACATAAAAACACACCATCATCTCAATTGATGCTGAAAAAGCCTTTGACAAAAATCCAGCATCCCTTCATGCTTAAAGTCCCAGAAGGAACTGGATTGGAGGGATCATTCCTCTATGTAATCAAAGCCATATAAAGGAAACCCACAGGCAATATCATCCTAAATGTGGAAATTACAGAATCATTCCCTTTAAAGGTAGGAACTCTACAAGGCTGCCCCCCTGTCACCACACCTCTTCAATATAGTATTTGAAACACTTGCTAGAGCAATAAGGAAAGAAAAGGAAATTAAAGGAGTACTAATTGGAAAAGAGCAAGTCAAGCTATCCCTATTTACTGATGATATGAGTTTACTTAAGGGATGCTAAAAACTCCACCAGATAAATCCTAGAAATGATTAACAGCTTCAACAAAGTGGCAGGATACAAAATTTACCTAAAAAAATCAATGGCCTTTCTTTACACCAAGAACAAGCAACTGGAGAAAGAATTCAAAGTGATCTTCCCACTCACAATAGCCTCAAAAACAATAAAATACCTAGGAACAAAACTAACAAAAGACACCAAAGATCTCTACAACAAAAAAATTAAACCTTTAAAGAAAGAAATTGAAGAAGATCTCAGAAGATGGAAAAACCTCCCATGCTCATGGATTGGGAAAATTAACATTGTAAAAATGGCCATTCTACCAAAACTCTTGTAGAGATTTAATACAATCCCAATCAAAATCCCCAACAGTTTCTTCACAGGCTTGGAAAAAAAGGCCCTTAAATTCACTTGGAAAAATGAGAGAACCTGAATAGCCAAAACAACCCTGAGCGAAAAGAGCTACACAGGGGGGGATCTCTATACCACACTTCAAACTATACTACAGGACTCTAGTCATAAAAAATCAGTCTGGTACTGGCACAAAAACAGACTTGTTGACCAATGGAACAAAACTGAAGATCCAAACCTGAGCACATACAACTTCAGCCATCTCATATTTGCCAAGGGGGTCAAGAAGACACAATAGAGAAAAGAAAGCATCTTCAGCAAGTGGTATTGGCAAAACTGGATCACCACTTGTAGAAGAGTGAAATTAAACCCCTACCTCTCGCCCTGTACAAAAGGCAACTCCAACTCCAGATGGATCAAAAACCTCAACTTGAAACCTCAAACTCTGAAGAAAAAGTTGGCAGCAGACTACAAGACATATGCTTAGGAAAAGACTTCCTAAATCAAACAGCAGCTGCGCAAGAATTAAGGTCGACAATTGACAAATGGGTCCTCATTAAACTCAAAACTTCTGTACTTCAAAAGAAACAATCACGGAAGTGAAGAGAAATCCTACACTGTGGGGGGAAACCTTAACCTCAGAAACATCTGACAAAGCATTGATTTCCAGAATATATAAACTACTCAAAAAACAAAGAAGAAAAAAAGCAAATGACCCACTCAATAGATTGAACAAAGAGCTGAACAGAGACTTCACAAGTGAGGAATTAGAGATGGCTGAGAAACACCTTAAGAAGTGTTCAACATCACTAATCATTAAGGAAATGCAAATCAAAACCACTTTAAGATATCATCTTACTCCAATAAGACTGGCTAGGATCAAGGAAACAAATGATACCAAGTGCTGGAGAGGTTGTGGGGAAAGGGGAACACTCATCCACTGCTGATGGGAATATAAACTTGTGCAGCCAGTATGGAAAGCAGTGTGGTGAACCCTTGGAAGACTTGGAATAAACTTGCCACCCTGTCACACGCAGCAGTCTTGCCAGCAAGAACTTCCCGCGGACAACAGGATTCTTCTGCAGCAGTATTTATTGTACACAGCTCTTTTGTGAGAAGGACCCCGAAATGGGGCAGAAGCACTGCTTATATAGCAGTCTAGAGGGCTTGTGTATGCTCTGGATTGGTGCAGTACCCTGATGCCTCATTAGCATGCTCAAGGCGCGGGCTCAGAGAGTAGTAGTCATGTGCAGTTTGTCCAATGCAAAGGCAATGGTAGGGCGTGGTACAGCACACATTGTGTGGTAGGCTGCCAACACCATCCAACCCAGACATACCACTCCTAGGTATGTACCCTCAAGACTCACCCCTCCGCAGAGATACATGCATGGCCATGTTTATTTCAGCTCTCTTCACAATAGCAAGGAGCTGGAACCAACCCAAATTCCCCTCAACTGATGAGTGCATAGAGAAAATGTGGTACATCCACACAATGGCCTTCTATGCAGCAGTAAAGAAAGATGACATCATGAGCTTTGCAGGAAAATGGCTGAAGCTAGAGGACATCATGCTGAGTGAAGTAACACAGTCCCAGAAAAACAAACGATGAATGGTATCCCTCATCTGTGGATGCTGTATTTCTTGTGTAGGGCCTCCTGAGCTTTTGTCCAAAGCAGTTGGGAGTAATGCATATTGGAAACAACAACAACAACAACAACAGAAAGGACTGCATCAAAGAACTGACTGAAACAGTGAACTTCTACTCAAAACAGTCAACTTCCACATTAAGAATATTGAGAAAGACTGAAAAAGAGATGAAAAGCATGTTTGGCAGAATGCAGGAGCTCTGGTGTGGTGGGGGAATGGAGGGAAATCATGGAAAAAAAAAGTCCTAGGGGGAATTTGATTGGAGGGATCATTCCTCAATGTAATCAATGCCATACACAAGAAATCCACAGCCAACATCATCCTAAATGGAGAAAAGTTAGAATCATTCCCCTTAAAGGTAGGAACTTGGCAAGGCTGCCTCTCTCACCACTCCTCTTAACTATATGCTTGAAACATTTGCTAGGGAAATAAGGCAAAAAAATGAAATTAAAGGAGTACTAATTAGAAAAGAGGAAGTTAAGCTATCACTTTTTGCAGATGATTTGATAGTTTACCTACAGGATACTAAAAACTCCACCAGAAAAGTCCTAGAAACAATTAAGAGTTTCAGCAAAGTGGCAAGATATAAAATTAATCTACAAAAATCAGTAGCCTTTCTTTACACCAACACCAGACAACTGAGGAAGTAATAAAAGGAGAACTTCCCACTGACAATAGCTTCAAAAACAATAAAATAACTAAAAACAAACCTAGCCAAAAACACCAGTGATCTCTACAAAGAAAAATTTAAACCCTGAAGAAGGACATTGAAAAGACATCAAAGATGCAAAGACCTCCCATGCTCATGGATTAGAAAAATTAATACAGGAAAAATGTCCATTCTACTATACTGATTCATTGCAACCCCAAATAAAATGCCCAAGAATTTCTTCATAAGCTTGGGAAAAATCCTTAATTTCATATGGAAAATCAAAAGACCCTGAATAGCCGGGGCTGGAGAGATAGCCTAGTGGTTAAGAGCACCAACTGCTCTTGCAGAAGACCCGGGTTTGATCCCCAGCACCCACATGGCAGCTTAGAACCGTCTGTAACTCCAATTCCAGGAGAACTCCAGTTCCAGTGGAATCCAATGGCCTCTTCTGACTTCCGCTGCATTGCATGACACGGGTGCACACACCTCCATGCAGACAATACATTTATATAAATAAATAAATAAATTAATTAATTAAAATAAAATAAAATAAAAAAGACCCTGAATAGCCAAAGCAACCCTGAGTTAAAAGAGCAATACAGGGGGAATCACTATACCAGACTTCAAACTATACTACAGGGATAAAGTCATAAAAAACAACCTAGTACTGGCCCCAAAACAGACCTGTAGACCAATGGAACAAAACTGAAGATCTAAACTTGGGTTCATACAATTTGAGCTACCTCATATTTGTCAAGGAGCCAAGAAGACTCAACAGAGGAAAGACATCATCTTCACCAAATGGTGTTGACAAAACTGGGTCATCATTTGTAGAAGAATAAAATTAAACCCCTACCTCCCACCCTCCTCAAAAATAAACTCCAAATGTAACAAACACCTTAACATGAAACTCTGAAGGTGATAGAAGAAAATGTTGGCAGCAACCCACAACATGTGGCTAAGCATATTCATCTGTTGATGGAAATACATTATTGATGTTTGTAACAGTTTTTGTAATGTGTATCTTATATTCAATTATTATGCATAATGTGATAGTTTTACTATAATTACTCCAAAATTCGTGTATATTCAATATTCAGACATGGGAATCATCACATTGATGTGTGATTTTGGTATCTATCCATCCAGCTATTATCAATCTATATTAGTTTGAATGTATTTGTTCTGCAAAACTGAATGTCTAAGACCTACAGTGTAGCTGTCCACTGGAAAATGTTCCAATTTTTATTTTTTATGTCTTCTCAAATGCTCCCAACCCTGATAATTGAATGAACAAATATTGCTATAATTTTCTGTCTTCTCATGGCCCACTTGGTCATGAGTGTCCCTAGCATGTGTCTGTGCTGAAGGAGCATTGTTTCTACTCATTAGTCTGTCCATCAATGGATAATAAATGATAGTTCATGTATATTAGTTCATCTATGTAGTTCAATACACCCAGAGGTCAGAAGATTGTGCTGGATCACATGGAGCTGGAATTAGAAGGCGTTTAGCCACATGTAGTTGCTGGGAACTGAACCCAAATCCACTGCAAGTGCAGTCAGTGCTCTTAACAACTGAACCATCTCTCTAGTCCCTTCCTCCATCTCTTAATATTATATAACAAAAATACTGTATAACATTGTTTATCCCCTGACTTTTTTCTCAATAATTTTATTTTATGTTTTTGTAAACACATTTGCTATATAAAATAGATCTTCTGTCAGGTCAGTGACCCCTGTGTAAAGTAGCTCATCTTTGGAACCAGAGAACCCTGAGCTAACTGTCATCTGTCTTCTGGAACAGAGACTACCATTTGAACAGGCATCTTACTTCTTTGGGCACTGAGTGCTATGTGAACAGTCTTCCTACTCCTACAGGAATAGAGAGTGCCAATAAGTCCAGGCTTTATTCTCCAGTAAAACGAGGGACCATCTTACAGTTAGCCCTCTAGCTTTTGAGGAACAAATGGTGTTACATGTCAACACCTCTCGCTCAGATAGATTCTGAGGGAACCCTGTGAATAGATCTCCACCAGCAGTAGGACCAGACTTTGCTATGGTAACAGGTCTTTTGCTGCAATGGGTCCAAAGAGCACTTGGGACTGGACTCCCAACTCTAGAGGCATCTGGGAGCACCATGGTACCAGGCTCTAGCCCTCAGTCCCTCAGTCAGAGGTCAATGCAGAACCTCACCTCTTAATCCAGTCTCTCAAAGGTCCCCAGATAAATATTTGTATCAAGATGTCACAGATTTCTCATTTCTCTGCTTCCAGTGTTCACTGCAGGGGTAGCAGTTCATACTGGTATGGTTCCAGAGGTTATTTTGGGCCTGTGGAATTAACCACTGCCTCCAAATGTGGGAAATGTTGTCCTAGCCAAGAATGAATCACCTCAGTAGTTTCATTTAATGATCAATGTCAAGTTTCACCAGTCCCTGTCACTAAGCCTTATGCAGATAACCCTATAAAAAGAATCACAGAAATTAAAATATCCCAAATAGTCTTGTAAAAAGAGAAGACAAACTGAAAGGCAAAGCTCACTTCCACAGATGCACAAAACATGACATAAGGAACATCAAGAATTATAATCACCCACGTCCCATCCCCAAGTGACTAATCAACCTACAAGTGAATCAAAAACTGCAGAGATAGCTAAAATCTCTGAAAAAAGTATTCAGTCTTAGTTTTCAAAAGAAATAATGTCCATACAGAAAAGTCAAACAGATGCATGGATTAAGGGCAGCTATCTATTCATGGCCTCTACAAGATAGCCTCCAAAGTGCATGCAAATAGCTGTGAGAAGTGGCTAGAGTACCAGGGTGGAATATTCCAATGACACACAATCCCTTCTTTTTCTGGGGGCTGGGGTTAACTTGCTGTAGGCCACATTGTGATGAACTCTTGAAAGCAGCCCAGCTGATCTCATGAAGATGGTGGCAGGTTTGCTCATAGGATACTGCTTTACAACAGTAGGTATGTCCCCTTCCCAGAAAATGTTGATAGGCCCAATCTTGCACAGGACTCATGAAGGCATTAACATAGTTAAGAGTGCAAATACCACCATTTTCAGAGGACACCATTACATAACACTACTCTCCACCTCCAGGTCTTAACATTTTTCTTTCATCCCCTCTTCCATGATGTTCCCTGTGGCATGGAAAGAATGATATAGATACACATTTAATGAGAAACATCCAGGTCACTTATTCTCAGCACTCTGATGAGTTATTAAACACTTAAATATGACCCATTGCAAAAAGAAACTTGTATGAACAAAGCTTTCAGAAGCAACAGTCTATGGACATAAACACAGATATTTAGAATGCAGTTTGAAATGCATATCATTTCTCTTTAATAGAAGAATAGCAGAAGCTTACTCACTACGGGCTATGACTTTTCCAGGCTTGGGTTTTTGACTAAGTTTAGAGTGGAGTGTGGGCTTCAAATGCAACCAGAAACCAGGTGATCATCCCCCAAACATTCAAGCCACTATCTCTCAGTGAGTGCATCTTGCCTAGCAGATTGGTAAATAGTGCTCAGGGCCCACAGATGAAAGAAAAACTGAAAACAGTTCTCCCCAGCAGCCACTACGTGCATAGTACTGTGAGAGCTGGCGAAGTCGATGAGTGTCCTTAGATCTCAAGGTATTTCTTTTGTGGTTTTACTGTAAACATTTTCTATGCCTTTCACCAAGAAATCTCTTATCCACTTAATTTTTATATTTGTTCTTTTTACCATGTGCCAGAGATCTTCCATGTTCCATTGTATATTTTTATTACTTTTTCCCTCTGAATGTTCCAATTCCTATACTTTGTTTTCTTACCCCTATATTCTTATTTTCCTGTAATTAATTATGTTGTTTAGGCTTTTGAATGAATTTTTATTTGAATGAATTGAAAGATTTTCTTTATTTTATTTACTTAAGAGATATTTTTATTTATGAATTTATTTATTTTTGTATATATGAATGCATTGCCTGTGTCTGTGTGTGTAAATACACCCATGTCATGCAATGCCAGGGGAGGTCACAAGAGGGTTTCAGATCACTTGGAACTGGAGTTAGGGACAGTTGCTCACTGACATGTGGGTGCTGGGAACTGAACCTAGGTCCTCTGCAAGAGCAGCCAATGCTCTTAACTTATGAACCATCTCTCCAGCCCCCAAATATTATTTTCTATCATTTCAGTTTGTTTTCTTTAGTATTTTGACTTATTGTATTTTGTTTTTTTATCTTGTGTTGACTTATTGAGCTGTTTGTTTTCATTCTCTGGGAAATCATGTTTGTCTTCTTTGAGTCCCTTGAATATGATATAGACATTCTTTTAAAATTTTTGTCTAATTCTCTCTCACTTGGGGTCATTTCTGTGTCACACACACAAACACGCACACACACTTAGAAAAGAAAATTAATCTGTGTGAAACTGCGATTGAACATGAAAATTTCTACAATGATAAATTTGTATAAGTAGACAGTTTAGTGGTTGCCCATGACTGTGCAAAGCTGGTAATGAATGCAAATATGAAATGAAAATGCAATAGTTCCATATAACAATGAAAGTGTAATCCATCCTGATTATACTGTTAGTTGATTCACATGAGATTAAGTTATATATAATGAAGCACATGAAGGAATATGAATATGATCAATAAATTTTTATTATTCTTAGCATCCTAGTTCTAATAATGTGCTAATGTTCTCATTTTGGGATGCTAAATAAAACATAAAATTCCCTTTGTATTACTGTTCACAACTTCAGGAAATTATAACAAAACAAAGGAATAAGACTTTCTTAATTCTAAGTGCCTACACTTAACATTAACAAAGGTGCCCAGACAACAAACTAAAAAAAATACCACTGACCAAAGAAAGTACAAGTTAGATGGTCAATTGGTCACAAAGAAATCCAGAGTAAATTTGTTAAATATTATTGCTGACAATTTCTTCTCAGTTTTTATATTTATTTATTTATTTATTTATTTACTTATTTATTTATTTATTTAATGTGTCAGGGAAGGCACCTGCATAAGGAGCACGGTCAAAATGTAGAAGTCAGAAGACAATCATTGAGCATAGTTTCTCTCCTTCCACTGTGTAGGCCTGAAGATAAAATTTGGGTTGTCAGTCTTCATGGCAGTAGTTTATACCTAGTGAATCATCTCATTGAGCCAAAATTTATTTTTAATGATGGATTAATTTAAATTAGTTTTAAAGATAATATTACAGGAATTGAAGATTTCTTCATTGATTTTTTTGTATTGTTTTCTTTGTTTTTATTTCATTGATTTCTGCTATGATTTTTGTTATTTCTTCCTGTCTGTTGTATTTATGGTTCATTTTTTGTTGCTTTTCAAGTGCTTTCAGCTGCAGTATTACATCATTCACTTGTGCTCTTTCTGTTTTTCTAATGTAGGCACCCAGGGCTATAAACTTATCTCTTAGGATTGCTTTTAAAGTATCCCATAGGTTTTGTTGTGTTGTATTATCATTGTCATTCAGTTCCAGAAGGCTTTTATTTCTTTCTTTATTAACTCCTTGACCCATTCATTATTCAAGAGTGTGTTGTTTAGTCTCCATGTGTTCTTGCAGATAGTAGGGCTTTATTTCACTGTGGTCTGATAGGATGCATGAAATTAATTCAATCTTTTTGTATTTGTGTAGGTTTCTTCTGTGTCCCAACATGTGGTCTATTTTGGATAATGTTCCATGGGGTGATGAGTAGAAAGTGTATTGTCTGGTATTTGGGTGGAATATTTGGTAGATGTACGTGAGATCCTTTTGGTGTATTGTATCATTCAGTTCAGATGTCTCCCTGTTTATTTTTTGTCTGTTTGACATGTCCAAAGAGCTCACTGGGGTATTGATGTCCCCTACTATGAGTGTGCTAGGATTAATCTGTGCCTTGAGGTCCTGGAGAATTGTCTTTATAAAGTTTGGTGCACCAGAGTTTGGTGCATATATATTCATTATTGTGAAACCTTCATGGCCAATTGTTCCTTTGATAAAGATGCAATGACCGTTTTTGTCTCTTTTGATTTCTTTTATTTTGAAGTCTATTTTGTCTAATATCAAGATAGCAACATCTGCTTTCTTTTGGGTACCATTTGCTTAGAATATTTTTTCCATCCTTTCATTTAAGTTGGTGCCTATCCTTGAGGGTAAGATGAACTTCTGGTAGACAGCATATAGATGGGTTCTGTTTCCTAATCCAGTCTCCCAGTCTATGTATTTTGACTGGGGAGTTAATCCATTAATATTTAAGGTTATAATTGAAGGATTTGTGTTGCTTTCTTTCACCTTATCATCCATTTGCATTATTGGTATAGGTTTCTACTTCTGCAGTTATGCTTTTATTAATTTCTCTTTCTAGGTGCCTGGGGGTTGTTGCTCCATTCTTCTGTCCTTTCAATTGCTTCAAGTATTCTCTGAAGGTTTGGTTTTCTGGACGTGTATTCTATCATCTCGTTTTTGTCAGGGAAGGTTTTTCTCTCTCCTTCAACTATAATCGACATTTTTACTGGGTATAGTCACCAGGGGTAGGTGCCTGGGGATTGTTGCTCCATTCTTCTGTCCTTTCAATTGCTTCAAGTATTCTCTGAAGGTTTGGTTTTCTGGATGTGTATTCCATCATCTCATTTATGTCAGGGAAGATTGATTTTTCTCTCTCCTTCAAATATAATCAACATTTTTACTGGGTATAATAACCTGAGTTGGGATCCACAGTCCTTTAACACTGAGAATGCTTTGCCCCACGTTATTCTTGCTTTCATAGTTTGCACTGAGAAGTCAGTTTTATTTCTGATAGGTTTCCCCTTATATGTAACTTGTTTTTCTCTTGTGGCTTTCAGAATTTTGTATTTGTTTTGGGTGTCTAGCATTTTAACTAAGATATGGCATGGGGAGTTTCTTTTCTGATCTTCTCTGTTTGTAGTTCTATGTGCTTCTTGTATTTGTATTGGTTTGTCATTTATTAGTTTGGGGACATTTTTATCTATTATTCTATTGAAGATCCGATCAAGACCATTATCTTGGGATTCTTCTCCTTCCTCTCTCCTTATGACGTGATTGATCTTTTCATGTGTCCCACAATTCATGGTTGTTCCACTTTTGTGTATTTTTAAATTGTTCATGATCTTTACTTGAGATTTTTATTTGTTCTGGGTTATCTTCCAGGTCTGATATTCTTTGTTCTCTTTCCTCCATTCTACTTCTGTGTCATTTTCCATTCCTTTCCTCTTGATTGGATGAGTGTTAGATTTCATTTCCTTTTGTGATTTCTTTAGTATTTCCACTTCCTTTAGGAGCTTCTCAATCTCTTCTGTAGCTCCTTGCTTCACTAGTTCGTTTCATTTTCTATTTCAACATGGGTTCTTTTTAGTGTTTCCACTTCCTTCTGGAGTTTGTCACTTTCTCCCTGTAGTTGTTTCTGGCATTTGTCATTCTCTGTCTCTAAGCCCTTCTTGAGTTTTTCATTCTCTCTCCTTAGTTCTCTGACTTGTTCTTTATATTCTTTGATTTATTTGAATATGTCTGCAATTGTTCCTCTAAGAGCTGTGTCCTGGGCCAACCCGAGGGGATTCCACTTTAGGAATCTTCCACAGGGTTGGTAGAACTTGGTGTCGATTTATCATGCACCTTTCCCATGCTGTCCCTCCATCATGTCCCTGGCATGTCGGTTTGTCTTTGCCTGTATTCCAATGTGAATCCCAAATGCTTCTTCACTGTGTTGAAGGCTTGCTCTGCTTACCTCTTTCAGATGCCTTAATTATTTGTTTGATTGATTAATTTGTTTTTCTTCTTGTTTGTGGAGTGTTGACTTGTCTAAGTTTTAGGCTTTCTATTTGGAAGTCAAACTAACTCTTCCCTTCCTGTTCTGCAGGTTCTCCAAAGAATCCACTTGAACACTCCCTCAGCAATTCCAGTTGGCACAGGGGGAGGGGAGGGGGTGATATGCCTCATTTGCCCAGGTACTCTGTGCTTCAGGTGGTCCTGGGAAATCCCCATCTAAGATCTGTGCACTCCAAAGATTTCTTATTATATAGTATGACATAGTGCAGTTAGTAGTCGAATCATGTTTGGGTTTTTATTTGTTTTTGGTTTTGTTCTTCTTAGACATTGTCTCCTTGTAGCCCGAGGTGGCCTGGAATACATTATTTAGACCAGGCTCACCTCCACCTCACAAATCCACCGGCTTATGCCACCCAAGCACTGAGATTAAAGATGTGTGCCATCATGCTTGGAGTATGGCATCATGTTTTATTCTACTCACAGTAGTCATGCATATCATTTAAGTTGTCTCTTTTTTTCCCTGTTTTCTCAGAATGAGAGTGCCATAGGCATTTCAAAAGTCATGCCGTGGGTGTACAGACGCTCTCCAGTCACACCTCATGGGTTGTGGGGGCTGGTTAGCATGCATAACCAGGAGGCACCATGCCAAATCTCAACATGCCTCTTTTGCAAGGGGCCTTCAGATTGCCGTGGAGCCATGCACACATGGTGGTCTGGCCATCACGACTTAAGCAGCAAGCCCCACAGAGGACAAGTGCCAACTGCTGGGTACAGGCAAGAAAGAACTTGGCAAATAACAAAGAAAATGTCTGGATAGCCAAGATGCCAGCACTAAGGGCTTTCAGCAACATGTAACTCCAATAAGATATCTCATCACTGGCTTCTTGTACCCAGGGAGGAAGATGTGAAGGCTGCAAACACCATAAAACACCAACCAGATCCAGGGTCATAAAAAAAAAAAAACTTACTTGATCCACCTGTCTCCTTGAAAGAAAAAAAAAAGAAACTGTGGTTCTCTCCTATATCGAAGTCCCTCTAGGAAGAAATTCAAGGTAGCAACTTTTGCCTCCATTTGCTGCAGAGAAGACAAAATCCTGTACCTTAAACACAAGTATAATGATGTAGACAAAGCTATGCAGACCATAAAGCACTACAAACTAGAATAATATAGAGTAATTGAAATTCTGAGCCCTCTCCTGAGCCTGGAACTGTGATTGCTTCCCATGAATCTGAAACAGAGGCACCTTCCAGTGAACCTAGAACTATCATTGTCTCTCATGATGCCAGAGTTGTGATCCCCTTCCATTAACCTAGAACTCTGCATGTCTCCCATTAACCTGGAGCTGTGGTTGATCCCTAAGATCCTAGAGCTCTTCTTCCTTCTCCTGAGTTGGAGCTGTGCTCGTCAACCATTACCTGGAGCAGTAATTTGCTGTCTTGAACCAGAGCTGTGGTCCCCTTCTGTGAGCCAAAGTTGTGGTCCTGTTATGTGAGCTGGTGCTGTAGTCCCCTCCCTTCAACTTGCAACTCTGGTCTTCTCTCTTGTACCCAGAGCTGCCATCCTGTCCCATGGGCTGAAGTTGTGGTTGTGCCCTGGAAGGGGGAATCTGTGGTACTCTACTGTGAGGATGAGTTGTCCCTTACACTGAATTGAAGCTATTGTCCCTTCCTGTGAGCTGATGTTGTGTTCCCACCATGAGTGGTCTGATCCTGTGAGAGAAAGATAGAGTTGTGGTGCCCTCCCCTTAGTGTAGAACTGTGTTTCCCTCTTCTTAGCTGGAGCTCTAGTCCCCTGAGATTAGACATTAAGTTTTGATCCCCTGCTATAAGCCACATTCCACATTCTTCTGATGGTGGGCTGAGGTGGAGCAGATTGGAGGATGGAGGACTTCACAGTGCCAAGCAGCAATTTTAGCCTTCTCTGAGTGGATGCATTCCCCAAAGCTCCTGCCCACCTAGGTCCCAAATTTTCAGTGCAAAGATTTGCCTCTGTTGTGCTTATACTGGAGAGAGGAGGTTATCAGTTACAGATTCTTATCTTAGAAGAACTGTTTCTCTAGAACGAACCCTCCACTTCCACTGAAGGTCAGCTATGGTCTTCACTCCACATGTGGTACTGGGCATCCAGGCCTTGATACTGGACCTCTCATTTCCCAGGCACCAAGAGATTTTTCCATGATTTTCCCATTACTCTTGAACAGCCCAAGTATGCCTTCATTTATACCCTATGGAAAATGAGAAATACCTAATTGAAATTCTAGACATAAAAATAACAGTCCAGGAACTTTACAAGAGAAAGTGCTGTAATAATTAAATGGATATGTTTCTCAAACTACAAACTATGTAATTGCCTTACAGAATAGAAACTCAGAATTCTATGTATTTCTTATCATTTTGAAATTTATTTACTGACAAAATTGTACTACAAGCTTCAACAATGTGAAATTTGTCACTGTTGCTATAATCAGAGTTTGTCATTCACTTCTTTTCCAAAGTCTCCAACCTGTAGAAAAATTTTCAACGTAATCATATTACTTACTTTTAAAATAAAGCAATGCTAATGAAATATTAAGAAATATCAAAAAGCCCTATCTTTCTCAAATTCCATTTTTTGGTAACAATTGTAGCATATCATTCCTCACTCAATAAAGTAAGATAAAAGAATCATGTGGAGCCTGAGAAATATTTTTAAATGTTCAACATCTTTAGTCATCAGGAACATGCAAATTAAAAAAAATCATCATTACATCTTACCATAGTCAGAATGCCTATGATTCAAAAACAAACAAACGAAGAAACAAACAAGCAAACAAACAAAAACAATGACATGCTGACAATAATGTGAAGAAGGGAATTCTTATTCAGTGCTAGTGGCAGTGCAAGCTGTTCAGCCACTATGGAAATCAGCATGGTTATTTCTGGAAAATCTCCAAATTGATCTAACACATGATCAGACTCTTTCAAGGATATGGCTCTTAGTAAGCTAACCAGTCCCCCCCCCATTGTATGAGAAATTAATATATATATATATATATATGAAATAAATATAATAATGAAGTACAGGTGATATGAGCATCTATATCTAAATATGATCAAAATATATTGTATGGAAATCACAAAAGTTCAATAAAAATACTTTTAAAAAAATTATTGAGGCTGGAGAGATAGCCTAGAGGTTAAGAGAACCGACTGCTCTTGCAGAGAACCAGGGTTCGATCCCCAGCACCCACATGGCATCTAAGAACCGTCTGTAACTCCAATTCCAGGAGAACTCCAGTTCCAGGGGAACCCAAGACCCTCTTTTGACCTCCACGGATTTGCACAACATGGGTGCACAAACCTACATGCAGACAATACATTCATACACGTACAAAAATATATAAAATTTAAAAAAGAAATTATTTAGATAGACAAAGAGAATTGTATTCTCATTCAAATATATTCAGTATATCAGTTGTGATAGAGACATTGACGAATGAACTAAATATGACTGCTTTTCTCACCAGATCTGTGACTTTCCTTGGGCTTGTTACTTAAATAAAACAATGCAATGTAGCAAGCCAGTACTACAGAGTGAGACCCTGAAAAAGTATACTCAGAAGGGAATTTCTATTTTTTAAATTTATTTATTATTTTTATGTGTATGACTGTACTGTCTGCACGTATGTTGGTGCACCGTGTCATGCAATGCAGGGGAGGTAAGAAGAGGGTTTCGTATTCCCCTGGAATTGGAGCTAAAGAGGATTCTTAGCTGCTATGTGGTTCCTGGGAATCAAACTGGGTTCTCTGCCAGAGCAGTTGATGCTCTTAACCGCTGAGTCATCTCTCCAGAACCAAGAAGGAAAACTTTCAAAGATAAATCTAAGCAAACCACTTTATGGCCTTAGAGAAACAAGATTTGAGGTATTTTTTCTACAAGTTTTGGACATATTTAGAAAAGGCTTGCAATAAAAATTTTAAAAGACAGGGAAAAATGTCAACATTGATTATTATTAAAATGATTACCAAATTAAGCACTTTTCATGCAATTCAAACATAAATAGCCTTCTTGTTCTCATGAAAATTATAAAATGATATCAATTAATCATAAATATACACCCTTAACTTCTTTTTTTTTTTTTTAAGGTCCAGTGATTTTATTGACAAGTTTTCTCTCATTCTCCACCTTTTGAAACAATACTATTACAGATGGACAGATATATGGATTAATGGCTCTTCGATTTTAAATAATTGATGCAAAAAGCCATAAGGACAAATTGTTGTAAAATGTCATTTTGTAGGGAGTAAAGGTCCAAAGATAATTGCAAAACACATGTTGTTTCCTGTCATTAATGACAAAACCACATTAAATGATTTGCCTCTCATCAAAACAATAGATAAGTTTGGTATGGAATACTTCAAAAATTTCTAAACAAGAAACAATGGATTACTTGATATTTTTGTTTTAGTTATATTTATTCTTTATTATTATGTGGTATTATTATTATCATTGTATTAAATAGCTTTGAAAATACACTTAAAATGCTACCAAGAATTTCTGGCAGAAAAAAATGTTACTCAAAGTTCTTCTTTCATAAAATTGCCTTATAATATAGATTATGTAATATATAAATTTCACACTTCTGTCTTTTATTGTGGTTTTTGGTCTTTTGTGACAGATTCTCCTTGTAGTCCCACCTGGCCTGGAACTTGAATGTAGATCAGGTTGGTCTCAATCTTACCTCTCTCTCTCCTGAGCACTGGGTTTAAAGGCATGTGCCATCATATCTGGCACACTCTGTGTTTTGGAAGCTTCATCTCATTCTTTACTTTCCTAATACTGCCTAGCCTTCACATTTTCACGTCTTACTATCCTATTGTACTTGGGTATGTTAAGAAAGGCCAAAGACAATTTTGATCTTGTAAGTGATTTTGGTAGGACAATACTTTTGGTTAAAGAACCAAGGATGGCTAGTTAGAGGCTGGAGAGCACCCTTAACTTCTTAAGGAACTAATGTAACGAATGATACTACAGTGTTCAGTTGTGTCTATTGTTTTGCTATGTTCTGTTAAAGAATGTAGAGATAAATTATACATATTTTGCAGCTATGGATTTCCACAAAATAGTTTTGATCTTTTTGCCCATTTATCTATTTAGTTAATATATAAAAGATCATCCTACTTCACATCCGTTTCACATGTGAAATAGGAAGACATTCTTCAACTACTTACATTTATGATGCAGGCATGGCCAAAATTCTATATCTGAAGTAGGAGTATAGATTCCAAAAAAAAGTTACTATATATTTGTTTAAATTTATTTGCTACTTGTCAAGACAAAGCATAGTGCTCTGAATATTTTTTGTATATTTTTATTGATTTTTTTGTATACAGAATATCTTAATCATCTTTATAGTCCATCATCATAAACCTCCCATAACCCTCTAGTGGAATTCATGCATTCTTTCATTCTTTCATTCGTGTTAAGACCTATCATGTCAAGATAGTGTCCACAGGCACCACTCAGTGCAAGTTCATCCACTGGGATCTAGTCAATCTATCTAGTGGGCCTTGCTTTATGAAGATCAGCTCTTCTTCACCCAGTGGTAATCAGCTGCCAATAATTCTTTGATTAAAGTTGGGGCCTGCTGCCCATTTCTACATTTCTGTGCTGGGATTTTTGTCTGCTTGAGTTTGGAAGGGTCTTGTGTATGCTAGCATCATTGGTATGGGTTCATATAAGCAAGTTCACAGGAGTCTGTAAGACTCTATTTCCATATGGTCACACATCAGTTCCCTGGATCTTACAATCTTTCTTACTCCTCTTCCCCTATGAACCCTGATCCCTGCGTTGGTGGAGTTTAATAGAGGAGTGCTGTCTTAGAACTCATACTCTTCAGACTATTATTCTCTATGATTTGGTCATTTGTGGCTTTTGTGTTCCTAGCCCTCTTTTATGTCCCATGACCTATCTGACCCTGTGCATATGGGTATTATTACCATACCACAAATGAGTTCCATCACACTGGATTTAGGTCCAATTAGGTAGCTTCTGATTACCCCCAAGATAAAAGTGTTATTACTGGTTTGAGCACGGTGCTGCACACCTTTAATCCCTGGACCCAGGAGGCAGAGGCAAGCAGATCTCTGAGTTCGAGGCCAGCCTAGTCTAGATAGCAAGTTCAAGGTCTCCCCTGTAGGAGACCTTGTCTCAAAAAGACCATAAAAAGGCCAAAACTATAATAACAAAAGAAAAATGCCACCCTTGCCCAATATAGTTTGTTTTGCCAGTCATCGTTATAGAGAGCTTGTCCTTGAAGAGGATGCCAGTGTCAAACTGCCACCCAAGGTTCAGGGATCATGGCAGAAAGGGAGGATAAAAGACTATAAGAGCCAAAGGTGGTACATGGGCAGAAGGAAACATATTTGGAAGGACAGTGGTTTAGTTATCCAAATGAACTGACAGCAGACTCACATTAGCTCAAACCAGAATAAATAAGGAACTATTTTAACNGCAATTTACAAATGAGCATTTTCCTAATCTAAGATATCTTTTTTAAATTATCGTCATTTAGATCTATAAATATCTGTATTCAGTAGCATTTTACTACATTCCATGAATTCTGCTATATTGCAATATCATTAAAATTTTTCCTTAAGACTTTTTTTATTGATCTTTGTGTAATTCATACAACATTTTCCAATTCCTTTCAGGCATATATCCCGTCCTTCCCTTGGCGGCCCCCAACCCCACCCGTACCCATCCCAGATCATTCATTCTGCTGTAAGTTTTCTGCATTTTCTCTGCTTTTTTGGTTTGTTTTGTTTTTCATTTTTTTAAAGCAATAGTGATATTTGTGAATACAGGCATCCTCATGTAAAACCAATTTGCAAGCAGTTTGTGCCCAAAACCAAACAGCTCATGGGTCCCCACCATCCACCAGGGGGGCACTTGTATGTTCAATCAGTTGATCAAATGGGTGGCCAGTCTATATTGTTGTAGTTTTTCAACATTAACCCCAATCGAAGCCTGACAGTTCTACCTCTTCCGCAGATTGTTCCCTAGGCTTAGAAAAAGGGGCACAGGGGATGAGAAGCAAAACACTACTCTATCTGGAGCTGAGGGCTTGGGGTCTCTATCAGTTCTGGCTGTTTTCTTTCATGGCTGCCAGCTTGTCCAGGCATAACCTTCGATCCTACTAAGGAGCACATGCAATTAGATTTTTAGGTATTAAACAGTATAAAATATAACCTGTCGATCCGACTAATGAAGCACACACAATAAATAGGTATTTAAACAGTACAGATTGTTTAAAAACTTAAATAGAAAAAAGGGATAAGATAGATATGAAAACTTTTTGTCAAAAAACCTTGCAACCCAAATCTTAAACTAACTATGATGGAAAGGATTTGTAATGGTTTACAACAGTCGCAGAGTATCACCAATTTTATGGCTGAGAAAGAAAATGGCGGCTTAAGACTTTTTAACACATACATAATGAATTGCTGACATGTTTTCTCTTCACCATCCTATAGTGTCCCTGAAATTTTCCGTTGAACTCCTTTTTCTTCCCATCAGTCACTCCATTGTCATCACTAAATGGTGTAATCATAGCTAGGAAAATGAACATCCTAATGTCCATGAACTGACGATTGTGTATGGAAAATGTCTTACTTATACACAATAGAATATGCCTCAGCTATAAATAAAAACAAAACTGACACCCCGAGATACGTGGAGAGAATTATGAATTGCCATCCATCCCAGCTCCTCAAAGGAATTCTCAGGATGGTGGGATGCAGGGTCCTGCTCTAGCCAGACAAGTCCTCATCTCTAGAACTCCCCCTTCATATTTATTAAAATGGGGCAGTGCTGTCATCTTCCTCAAAAGAACTCTCAGGGATGGCTTGGTATTGGACTAGAACAGTCTTGGTCACAACCTCAGTTAGTGTATTGATTTGGTTTTTAATAAACCAAAGAACACAGGTGAAATTATCAAGAGAACCCCTAGGGTGAAAATGGGTCCCAAAAAGGAAGTAACAGATGGGTCAGGGAGGCAGAAAACACAGAAAGCAGAGGACTTTGGGTGAGGGGGAGGGGAATTAACCTAGAGTTTCTCCTAAGGTACTTAAGGGCTTTTACATTTTCTTTTCCACACCAGATTCATTAACATAAAAAGCAACATTCCTCCCCCATGAACACTCATGTTCCTCCATATTCTGCAGTCAGCAGGTCCAGAGCCCGCCAGTTGCATCACCACCTTGGCCAGACAAGTTATCTGTCTCTGGAGCAACTCAAGGCTATTTGTAGAGATGCCATTGGCTTCATCGGCGTATTTTGACATCCATTCCGCCCCATGCTGTAGCTTTTGCTAGAGCCCTGCCCTGTACCGTGAATGTGGTTTATATTAGTCGTGCATTAAAGTCCAGGTATTGTAGCATGTTAGGAAAGTTGGGTGCACCAGAATTTGTTGTGTATATATTCATAATTGATGATTGTTAATGGTCTTCTTGGTTACTTGTTTTCCTTCTAAAGAATAAAGACACCTTCTTTTCGTCTCTTCTGCTAGTTTTAATTTGAAGTCTATTTGTCCTATATTAGAACAGTAACTTCTGCTTGCTTCTTATTCCCATTTGCTTGGAATATATTTTCCACCCTTTAATCTTAAGATAGTGGCTGTCCGTGAAGGTGAGATTGGTTTCCTTGCAGACAACAAAAAGTTGGCCTTTCTTTCTTATCCATTCCACTAGCCCGTGTCTCTTGATTTAGTTCAGTCACGGACATTTAAACTTATTGTGGACAGATATGTTAATTGCTTCCATCATCAGAGTTTTACATTTACATTCTTGTTCTACTTAGGGTATATAATTCCGGTTCTTCTAGTCTTTGTATTGCTTCAAAATATCTATAATTCTGGCTATAGGGATATGAATTCTTTTCTCCTGTTCGTGTCATGGGAAGATTTTTCTTTCTCCTTCAACTATAGTAGACAGTTTCCTAGGGACTGTATTCTTGGTTGGCATCTGTAGTCATTTAGAATTGGGAATATTTTGGTCAAGGCTCTTCTGGCTTTCAAGTTTGCACAAAGAGTCAGATTAATTCTGATGGTTTTCATTTATGATGTGAATGTTTTTCGTTTTGGGGGCAGCTTTCACTACTCTCATTTTTTTCTTAACTTTAAGTGCTTTTACTATGGGATGGCCTGCAAAATTCTTTTCTGTTCTTGCCTATTTGGTGCTCTATATGCTTCTTGTATTCAGATGGGTATGTTTTTCCTTAATTCAGAGAAATTTTCTTCTACAAGCCGTTGAAGATATTATCAATACCATTATCCTGATATTCTTCTCCTTTCTTTATGACTGTGAGTGGTAGGTTTTGTCGTATTTCCTGGTGTTCCACCATTTCCCGATATTCACTCCTGTGTGTTGGTATAAATTTGTCATAGTCCTATTGCTTGGATGGGTCCCACTTCTTCAACTGTAGCAGCCCGGGATTTTTATACTTCATTCATTCTGTTCTTCATCTTTATCCTGTCATTTCCAGATGGCATCTTAAGTTTGCACTTTCATTTCATTTCATAAAATGTTTCTTCAGTCTTTCTGTCTTCTTTTGTGAACTCAGAGCAGAGTTTATCCCTATCGTCGTTTTAGTTCTTTAATTTTTTGTTTTTATAGTCTTCAAATTCTTTCATGTTTATGATAGTTCGTTTAAATTCCTTGACCTGGGTTATGTCTAAGGGATCCTATTGTAGAACTCTTCTACAGGACTGGGTAGTGTTGGTGAAGACATATAATTTGGGTATTTCATATTCTTGTTATTTGGTATGAATTTTTTTTCCTTGAAAAATTTTTTATAATTTTTTTTTTTTTTTTTTTTTTTTTTTTTTTTTTTTTTTTTTTTTTTTTTTTTATTTTTTTGTACATTTCATAGAATAACTTTTTATTCAAATTTATAACTGTTCCCCCATGCATACCCCCGTCACCAGTATTCATGCATTCTGCCATACATATTAAGTCCTGTCTTGCATCTTTATTCCGCACGCTTTTTTAACTTTTTGATACAGAAGTTTACATTGTGTTCATTTCTTTGTAAGTCTTGTTTTTGTCATTGTTGTTCCTTTCAATTTTAATAATACTTCAAAATATGCATATATGATATATATATAATTCCATAGTATACCAAAATTACAACTCTGAAAATAAACTATAAGATAATTCAAAAACAAGTTTTAGAGTGGAACTCTTCACCAGTTACCCATCTGACAAAGGTTCAACACCCAGAAGTCACTATTTTATTTTCAGGGGTTAACATTTTTTCTTTTATTTTATATCTCTAAAATTTGAATACATACATTCATGCCCTTGTAAAGTAATTACCATGTTTGAAAGTAAGTTCTAATTTAATTCTAGGACTGGACTCATTAACATATTCATCAGTAATAACATACAGTTGTTTTCAGATAGAAAGAAATATAAAAATAATATTGCTCAGCTTTTTTTTACTTTTTAAAAATTTATCTTATTTATTTATTTTCGTATGTGTATGAATAGTACGGTCCGGCATGCAAGATTTGATGCACCATGTCATGCAAGTTGGCGGAGGTCAGAAGAGGGTTGTCGGAATCCTCTGGAACTGGAGTTCTTTTTCTCCTGAACAGGAGTTACAGACGGTTTTCAACTGCCATGTGGGTGCTGGGGTCGAAACCTGGGTCCCTCTGCAAGAGCAGTCACACTCTTAACCGTGAGGCCAACTCTCCAGCCCTCAGCGTTTTATTTAAATATTTGGGGGTTTGGTACCAGCATCCACAAATGAGTGGAAACCATTCTCTGTTTGTTTTGGGGGACTGGTTACTTCACTTAGCATACTGGCCTTCGAGTTCCATCATTTACTTGCAAAGTTCATGATGCTTATCTTTCTTTAACCACTTTGCATAGAACTCCATTGCGACAATCAGACAGGTGCAAGAGAATTCCTCCTCCTCGGCCTCTCAGATGATACAAGGGTGCAGCATATTTGGTATGTTCCTACTCATATACCTAGTCACAGTGCTTGGGAACCTCATCATCATCATGGCTATTATTTTGGATTCCTGCCTCTATACACCCATGTACTTCTTCATCTCCAACCTGTGCTCTGACATATGCATAAGCACCACCACCATTCCAAAGATGCTGGTGAACATCCAAGCACAGGATCAGAAAATCACATACACAGGATGCCTCACTCAATCTGGATTTGTCATGGGTTTGCTAGCAAAGAAAGTTGTACTCCTTGCAGCATGGCGTATGACCGCTATGTAGCTATATGCCATCCCCTTAGGTACACAGTCATCATGGACTTCCATTTGTGTAGCCTGCTCCTTCAATTATCCCTGCTCATTAGTAGTGTGAATGCACTGCTACTCTCTCTCACAATCCCGCAGCTGTCCTTCTGTAGAGACCTGAAGATCCCCCACTTCTTCCGTGCACTTACTCAGCTTGGGAATCTTGCATGTTCTGACAACTTCATCAGTAACATACTGAATACTACATATAGATATATATATATATATATATAGAATATATATATATATAGAATCGTGCATCTGTCATATTTGGTGGCATTCCTGTCAATGTCTTTGGTATCATTTTCACTTATTTGAAATGGTTCTCTTCTGATTTGGGAAATATCTTCAGTGTGAGGAAGGTACAAAGTCTTTTCCACATGTGTGTCTCACTTGTCTGTTGTTTCCTTATTCTGTTGGAGAGGGTTAGGTGTGTGCATTCTTTCCACAGTAAGTGATTCTCTGAGGAAGACTGAAGTGGCTTCAGTGATGTATTCTGTGGTCACTCAGATATTGAACCCCTTTATTTTCACGGCCCTCAGAAACAAGGACATGACAGGTGCCTTGAGGAAACTTAGGGGTAAGATGGCCTGTCCTTTTAAAAGTGCCATGTTTTGTTACTGAAATTAACTCACATTAATTAATAATATCTCACAGTATCAGAACACCTGACTATCCCTTCACTAATCCTTCTAAAGGAGAAGGTGTCATAAGGCCAAGAATGTTTCAGTTTATGTTTCTATATAAATTTTACAAAATTATTAGGAACAAGAAGAGATTTCAGTACATGCAAAAAAATGACTTGTGGTCAGAGTAATAGTCCAATCAACCACTTTAAATAGTAAACATCTACTATTAGTTTTGAGATCAATATGCATCTCCTTTTGAGATACAATGTATTATTGTGAACCAGTTTCCCTATTGGACTCTAGAACACTAAAAAATATTCCTCATATTAAAATGAACCGTAATTTTTAGCCATCATCTGCCCTATGTCAACACATCTTTTCCAAACTATATCGTGAAATAAACCTTTCTTTCCACATATGTATGAAAATATGGGTGATTTGTCATTCCTTGCATCATCTTTTTATTTTTAATGAATTGTTGTGATTCTCGTTGGCAAAATATATTGATAAAAGGGCCTGTAGGTCAGATGGGGGTTCATCCACTAAACCCTGGTTAACACACCAAGAGTCCCAACCTAAAAATGACTAGTAGCCATTGGTCCCAAGAGCTCCTCAGGTAACTTTGTCATTTCTTACATACCTGCTTACTCTAGGCTATGTTTTTAGTCTCATTTGAGTTTACGTGGGACTTATGCATTCGGTCACCATTGCTGTGTATTCATATGAGCTACTGAATAGCTGTCTAGAATACTTGCACATAACATGAGGTCTTCTATGCTTAGCCAGGTTGCTTTTAAAGATTATATGACAGTCCTTATGTTGGAATATGCTTCTCTCGTGTCTATGGCCTCTGAATTTATGTTAAATACAGAGTACTTTGTAAAACGACAGTCATGAAAATGTCTAACTTGCTTTATTATAACACTAGGAAGATTGCACGCCGACCCACCTCTCTTCACAGGACCTTAAAACTATGACCTAGGGGCTGGCGCGATGGCCTCGCAGTTAAGAAGCGCCAACCGCTCGTAAGCAGGACCCGGGTTCGATCCCCAGCACCCCATGGTGGCGGAGACCCGCGGAAACTCCAATTCACAGGAGAACTCCAGTCCAGGGGATCCGAGACCCTACTTCTGACCTCTGCAGGCATAGCACAACCACCGGTGCAACAGACCTGCATGCTCGCGTCACAAAAACAAAGAGCTGGAAGCAACCCATTTGGGCATTATGCAATACGGGAAAACAACAACAACAACACAAAAACAACACAAAAGGACTGCATCAAAGACCTGACTGAAACTGTGAAATTCTGCTCAAAACAGTCAACTTCCTATGGATAATGTTGAGAAAGACTGAGAAAGAGATAAAGCATGTTTGGGCAAATGCATGAGCTCTGGTGTTGTAGGGGAATGTGCGGAACACAGGTCTAGATTTGTTAAAAAAATTAAAATAAATAAAAAAAAAAAAGAACTTCAATTCCCCAGGTGTTTTGTAGTATGCCTGACCAAGCAGGCTGGAATCCAAATAGGTTAATTGTTCCCTTGTACTGGTGGGAACAAAAGTTAAAGATTAGAAAAAAGTAAAGATTGGAAGAAAAACAGCTTATCCCCCAATGAAAACTTGGGAGGGGGAGGGGTAAACCTACCATTACCCAGTCTCCTACTGACAGGGAGGGCTTAACTTCCATCTCGAATCCTCTGAAAAGATTTTAAAAATGTGGTCTCACTCAAGAGAGACTGGGGCAGGGGTACCTGACAAACATAGAAGTGTGTCTCACTCGAGACAAACACAGTGGAAATTGCCCAACAACAAGACAGTGTGTCTCACTTGAGAGATACAAATAGCCTGAAAACCAGAAAGTGTGTCTCACTTGAGAGATACATGGGGCAAAGAGCATGACAACCAGAAAGTGTCTCTCACTCGAGAGAGACATGGGTCAGAGAGCATGACAACCAGAAAGTGTGTCTCACTTGAAAGATACATGGGGCAAAGAGCATGACAACCAGAAACTGTGTCTCACTCGAGAGAGACATGAGGCAAGAGTGCCTTACTCCACTGAAGATGGGGGAAATCTTACCTATTTCCTTCTTGTCTTCTGAAAGGCTTTTGCTCCACGTTGAAGCACCAGGTGTAGCCTTTCGGTGCTCTTCTCCCCTTGACCAGGGCCCACAGATTCCTGGGAGCAGATTCCCTGGATTTGCTCTGGTCAGCCAGTCAGTGAATCCAGGTCTTAGCCCTGGAAGTGAGGGGGAGGGAGAAGGTACGGGGAAGCCGAGAACGGGGAGATGAAAGAAGAAATGAATGGACTCAAAGAAGGAGCTGGATAATTCCAGGTGGAATAGCGCAACTTTACTTTTACAACCCGGATTACTTATACTGGCCCTTGGGAGATGTGACTGGGGTTTAGGGCACAGGAATTTACAGGCATCAGCATATCTCCAGATCATCTACAGGAATTGAATGTTTGCCCAAAAGATGCAAAGACAGTGGGCACCAGGCAGAAGCTGGCGTCCAAAAAGTGAGCAGGAAATCCGCAGGACACTCTGGCCTGAGGGCTACGGGGTTGGGTTGCCGCTGACTTCCTACGTGCTTCGCCAAACAGAATTCCCACACTACAGTTCTGTGGGACGTGTGCATTTTATTGTGGACATATTGTTTTTTTAATATTTATTTATGTTTTTATGTGATTGTTGGTCATTTGGGTTTTATTTTGTTGTTTTGGTCACACGGGAAAATTCTATCTCTGATGTTTGTTTAGTTGAAGTTTGGTTCTGTTTATATGTTGATGTACCTTGGTTTCTTGGTATGAGTAGTTGGTGTGTGTTTTTCAGGTTCTCAATGATAGTAGGTTGTTCTGGTAGTAGACAAGATTATGGGAGGCAGATCAGGATGAGGGCCAAATTCAAGACAGGAGTGGGGACAGGCTATGGAAGGTCTAATAAATGAATCTGGATAACTGAGCTAATTTGGGTGCAGGGTATCATGACACCATGGTTGGGTCTGTACTAAGAGGATAGTCATGATATCTGGGTTGGAGAGAGCAGTAGTGAGCCTGGGCTCAAGACTAGAAGAGGGTCTAGACGTGGGGAATAGGATGGAGTTGCTCAGGTTGCAAAAGGATCAAGGCTAAGGGGGCAGGTTCTGACTTACAGGCAGGGTAGAATGCTGGTCTCAGGGAGTCTAGGGCACAGGTGAGTGGCGTGGAAAGTGTGAGGAGGGTTCTAACAAGTTAGTGGGAAAAAGGAGACTGTTTTAACTGCCAGCACAAGTCAGGATGCAGTGGGCAGGTTTGGACCGAGAGGGATATCCAGAGGTCTAATGGGGAATGAGCAAAAGTGAGTCCAGTCTAGAAGGGAGACCAGGAACAGTAGAGAAGGTGCAGCTCCTCAACCCACAAGGGACTCATTTGAAAGGATTTTTAAGAGATTAGAAAATATATTCATTATTAGGTCACAGTCTATATGTCTCTCTCCTTCTTCTCCAGACCATACCAAAATCTTCTGTGGGGTCCCTCAGGATGGTCAGGATGTTGGTCTAAGAAAGTTGTTCTATAATTTGTATTTCTCTTCACCCATGCAAGTTGTGAGCAAGTAGGAGAACAAACTGAAATAACATTTATTTTTTTTTTTGCTGCCTGTCTTGTGAATCTTGGCACACTGAGAAGGCCAGGGTATGTCATATGGTATGATGTGTGCCCATCTACCTCTTCTAAAATGCGTGCTTTCTCCCCATCAATTCTTTTATTTTGTTTCTTATATGACGGTACATCTACCTAAATGCTCCCTTTACTGAAAGGGTTCAAGTATGGTGACTGGGTCATAAGAGTCTCTCTACTATAATGCTCATCTGAACAGTAAATTTTTTTAAACTCCTTTTCTTTGAGATTTTAAAAACCTTTCATTCCAAATAATTATGAAATTTCTAAACTATAATCTTGATAATATATTTTCTAATATAAAGAATAAATTGTTGCAGAATTTTCATGGTTATATATATATAATATATATCTATTTCAAATGAAAAAATACCAGAAAATACTCAGTATCCCTAAAAAACAATCTTTCAGGAAATTTTGCATTCTGTAAGATGCTGATGTGTTATTTAAATAATTATTGTCATCTACATTAAAATATGTTTTTCTATACCCAGTACAAGACTGGGTAACTGGAATACTACTAGTTTTTTCTATAAGACTAACACTGACATTTATTTAGACAATGAGGGACTGTAATTCAAACATATCACTTATAGGTAGAGAGATATGGAAATGACCACTGATAAGCAACAAACTTTCAGTTTCCTATTCACCTGAGACTAAGTTCTTGTGGCTCTATCTGCCAGTTGCACCCTCTTCTCAGTTAATTTTTCCAGAACAAGTTCAGATAAACCCAGATCACGTCCTTGACATTTCCTTCACTTGGAATAGTTTATAACCTATCAGCTGTTGTTCTTCTCTACAGATGACCAATACAAAAATTAAGGGTTTTAGATGTACCCTATACTGCCGTATCACCTAACGGTCCAGGGGTTGCGATTTTCTGTTTCCAAATTGCCTTTCAAACTTATAAGAAGTCTTTCTCATTGTGTTGTCAGTTGTGTGGATATGCTTCAACACTTTCACAAAAATCTGTTGGTTGTTAAATCCTGTGGTTTCTGCATGGATTCTTCATCATGAATTATCTTTCTGAAACTAGTGAACTTTAAGGATTTATAATGTCTTCAGTTCAGTCCTTTTTTGTGAATACAACTTTCTTCTTTCAAGCCTATCATTAAAATGATATTTAGAGTTAATTTTGATTTTAACTTTTTTACAAACTTTTATGAATTTCTATCATATATTTTATACACACTCCCTTATTTACACTCTCTGTTTAATTTCTCTTCCCAAATTTGATGTATTTTCTTATGGCTATTAAGGCTTATAAAATCAAATTTGTGTTCTGAAATCCCCTGTGATTTAGGTCTGTTCTCTTGTGCCTGCCTAACATATATATATTATAATATTTATTATATATATATATCTATATAATGCCGCTACACACATTAACAGAAAAATAACTATCCCTTTCTCAAAGATGTCAGTACCACCCACTGACTATGCACACTTTATAACTGCAGAACACACCTACTTAGTTAGTAACGCATAAAACATTGTACAAAAGAGAACACATACTAGACCAGAGTGAAAGTCAGTGTGGCATGTGCGTGTGTGTGTGTGTGTATGTGTGTGTGTCTGTATATATATATATATATATATATATATATATATATATATATATATATATTTAGGCAGGCACAAGAGAACAGACCTAAATCACAGGGGATTTCAGAACACAAATTTGATTTTATAAGCCTTAATAGCCATAAGAAAATACATCAAATTTGGGAAGAGAAATTAAACAGAGAGTGTAAATAAGGGAGTGTGTATAAAATATATTGTATGAAATTCATAAAAGTTTGTAAAAAAGTTAAAAATCAAAATTAACTCTAAATATCATTTTAATGATAGGCTTGAAAGAAGAAAGTTGTATTCACAAAAAAGGACTGAACTGAAGACATTATAAATCCTTAAAGTTCACTAGTTTCAGAAAGATAATTCATGATGAAGAATCCATGCAGAAACCACAGGATTTAACAACCAACAGATTTTTGTGAAAGTGTTGAAGCATATCCACACAACTGACAACACAATGAGAAAGACTTCTTATAAGTTTGAAAGGCAATTTGGAAACAGAAATCCAACCTGGACCTTTAGGTGATACTGGCAGTATAGGGTACATCTAAAACCCTTAATTTTTGATTGGTCATCTTAGAGAAGAAACAGCTGATAGGTTATAACTCCAAGTGAGGAAATGTCAAGGACTGTGATTGGGTTTATCTGAACTGTTCTGGAAAAATTACTGAGAAGAGGGTGCAACTGGCAGATAGAGCCACAAGAACTTAGTCTCAGGTGAATAGGAAACTGAAAGTTTGTTGCTTATCAGTGGTCATTTCCATATCTCTCTACCTATAAGTGATATGTTTGAATTACAGTCCCTCATTGTCTAAATAAATGTCAGTGTTAGTCTTATAGAAAAAACTAGTAGTATTCCAGTTACCCAGTCTTGTACTGGGTATAGAAACATATTTTATATGTAGATGACAATAATTGATTTAAATACACATCAGATATTACAGAATGCAAATTTCCTGAAAGATTAGTTTTTAAGGGATACTGAGTATTTTCTGTTATTTTTTTCAATTTTGAATATATATATATATATATATATATACCATGAAAATTCTGCAACAATTTATTCTTTATTGAAAAATAATATTATCAAGATTTATAGTTTAGAAATTTATAATTATTTGGAATGAAAGGTTTTTAAAATCTCAAAGAAAAGGAGTTTAAAAAAATTTACTGTTCAGATGAGCATTATTAGTAGAGAGACTCTTATGACCACAGTCAACCATACTTGAACCTTTCAGTAAGGGAGCATTAGGATAGATGTACCGTCATATAGAGAAACACAATAAAGAATTGATGGGGAGAAAGCCGCATTTTAGAAGAGGTAGATGGGCACACATCATACCATATGACATACCCTGGCCTTCTCAGTGTGCCAAGATTCACAAGACAGGCACCAGAAAAAAAAATAAAATGTTAATTCAAGTTTGTCTCCTACTTGCTCACACTTGCATGGGTGAAGAGAAATACAAAGTCATAGAACACTTTCTTACCAACATCCTGACCATCCTGAGGGACCCCACAGAAGATTTTGGTATGGTCTGGAGAAGAAGGAGAGAGACATATAGACTGTGACCTAATAATGAATATATTTTCTAATCTCTTAAAAATCCTTTCAAATGAGTCCCTTGTGGGTTGAGGAGCTGCACCTTCTCTACTGTTCCTGGTCTCCCTTCTAGACTGGACTCACTTTTGCTCATTCCCCATTAGACCTCTGGATATCCCTCTCGGTCCAAACCTGCCCACTGCATCCTGATTGTCTGCATTAAAACAAGCTCAATTTTCCACACTACCTTGTTAGACCCTCCTCACACTTTCCACACCACTCACCTTGCCCTAGACTCCTGAGACCAGCATTCTACCCTGGTAAGTCAGAACCTGCCCCCTTAGCCTTGATCCTTTTGCAACCTGAGCAACTCCATCCTATTCCCCACGTCTAGACCCTCTTCTAGTCTTGAGCCCAGGCTCACTACTGCTCTCTCCAACCCAGATATCATGACTATCCTCTTAGTACAGACCCAACCATGGTGTCATGATACCCTGCACCCAAATTAGCTCAGTTATCCAGATTCATTTATTAGACCTTCCATAGCCTGTCCCCACTCCTGTCTTGAATTTGGCCCTCATCCTGATCTGCCTCCCATAATCTTGTCTACTACCAGAACAACCTACTATCATTGAGAACCTGAAACACACACCAACTACTCATACCAAGAAACCAAGGTACATCAACATATAAACAGAACCAAACTTCAACTAAACAAAATCAGAGTAGAATTTCCCGTTGGACACAAAACCAACAAAATAAACCCAAATGACCAAACATCAACATCAAAACATAAATAATATTAAAAAAAACAATATGTCCACAATAAAATGCACACGTCCCACAGAACTGTAGTGTGGGAATTCTGTTTGGCAGAAGCACTTAGGAAGTCAGCCGGCAACCCCTAGCCCTCAGGCCAGAGTCCTGCTGATTTCCTGCTCACTTTTGGGACCTGCCTGGTGCCACTGTCTTTGATTCTTTGAGAAAAACATTGTCACATTCCTGTAGTGATCTGGAGTATATGCTGTAAATTCCTGTGCCCTAAACCCCAGTCACATCTCCCAAGGGCCAGTATAAGTAATCCGGGTTGTAAAAGTAAAGTTGAGCTATTCCACCTTGGAATTTATCCCAGCTCCTTCTTGAGTCCATTCATTCTTCTTTCATCTCCCCGTCTCTCCAGGCTTCCCAGTACCTTCTCCCTCCCACTCCCTTCCAGAGCTAGGACCTGGTTTGCTGACCAGCTGACCAGAGCTATCAAGGGAATCTGCTCCCAGGAATCTGTGGGCCCTGGTCAAGGGGAGAAGAGCACCGAAAGGCTACACCTGGTGCTTCAACGTGGAGCAAAAGCCTTTCAGAAGACAAGAAGGAAACAGGTATGGTCTTGGACACTCTGTTCTATGTCTCCCTAGAGTGAGACACACTTTCTGGTTGTCATACTCTTTGCCCCATGTCTCTCTCGAGTGAGACACAGTTTCTGGTTGTCATGCTCTTTGCCCCATGTATCTTTCAAGTGAGACACACTTTCTGGTTGTCATGCTCTCTGACCCATGTCTCTCTCGAGTGAGAGACACTTTCTGGTTGTCATGCTCTTTGCCCCATGTATCTCTCAAGTGAGACACACTTTCTGGTTTTCAGGCTATTTGTATCTCTCAAGTGAGACACACTGTCTTGTTGTTGGGCAATTTCCACTGTGTTTGTCTCGAGTGAGACACACTTCTATGTTTGTCAGGTACCCCTGCTCCATGTCTCTCTTGAGTGAGACACAGTTTTAAAATATTTTCAGAGGATTCAGAGAGGGAAGTTAAAGCCCTCCCTGTCCAGTAGGAGACTAGGGTAATGGTAGGTTCTACCCCTCCCCCTCCCCAAGTTTTCATGGGGGATAAGCTGTCTTTCTTCCAATCTTTACTTTTTTCTAATCTTTAACTTTTGTTCCCACCAGTACAAGGGAACAATTAACCTATTTGGATTCCAGCCTGCTTGGTCAGGCAACTACAAAACACCTTCTGACTTTAAGTTCTTTCTTTTTTTTTTATTTATTTTAATTTTTTTAACAAATCTAGACCTGTGTTCCCGCACATTCCCCTACAACACCAGAGCTCATGCATTCTGCCAAACATGCTTTTCATCTCTTTCTCAGTCTTTCTCAACATTATCCATGAGGAAGTTGACTGTTTTGAGCAGAATTTCACAGTTTCAGTCAGGTCTTTGATGCAGTCCTTTCTGTTGTTGTTTTGTTGTTGTTGTTGTTGTTTCCAGTATGCATAATGCCCAAATGGGTTGATTCCAGCTCTTTGTTATTGTGAAGAGAGCATGCAGGTCTGTGCACCCGTGTTGTGCTATGCTGCAGAGGTCAGAAGAGGGTCTCGGATTCCCCTGGAACTGGAGTTCTCCTGGAATTGGAGTTTCAGACGGTTCTCAGCCACCATGTGGGTGCTGGGGATCGAACCCGGGTCCTCTGTAAGAGCGGTTGGCGCTCTTAACTGCTAGGCCATCTCTCCAGCCCCCTAGTCCTATTTTTAAGGTCCTTTTGAAGAGAGTTTTTTCTTCTTCAATCTTCCTAGTGTTATAATAAAGCAAGTTAGACATTTTCATGACTTGTAGTTTACAAAGCTACTCTGTATCTTAACATAAATGTCAGAGGACATAGACACGAGAGAATCATATTCCAACATAAGAATGTCATATAATCTTTAAAAGCAACCTGGCTAAGCATAGAAGACCTCATGTTATGTGCAAGTATTCTAGACAGCTATTCAGTAGCTCATATGAATACACAGCAATGGTGACCGAATGCATAAGTCCCACGTAAACTCAAATGAGACTAAAAACATAGCCTAGAGTAAGCAGGTATGTAAGAAATGACAAAGTTACCTGAGGAGCTCTTGGGACCAATGGCTACTAGTCATTTTTAGGTTGGGACTCTTGGTGTGTTAACCAGGGTTTAGTGGATGAACCCACATCTGACCCTACAGGCCTTTTTATCAATATATTTTGCAAGAGAATCACAAAAATTCATTAAAAATAAAAAGATGATGCAAGGAATGACAAATCACCCATATTTTCATACATATGTGGAAAGAAAGGTTTATTTCACGATATAGTTTGGAAAAGATGTGTTGACATAGGGCAGATGATGGCTAAAAATTACGGTTCATTTTAATATGAGGAATATTTTTTAGTGTTCTAGAGTCCAATAGGGAAACTGGTTCACAATAATACATTGTATCTCAAAAGGAGATGCATATTGATCTCAAAACTAATAGTAGATGTTTACTATTTAAAGTGGTTGATTGGACTATTACTCTGACCACAAGTCATTTTTTTGCATGTACTGAAATCTCTTCTTGTTCCTAATAATTTTGTAAAATTTATATAGAAACATAAACTGAAACATTCTTGGCCTTATGACACCTTCTCCTTTAGAAGGATTAGTGAAGGGATAGTCAGGTGTTCTGATACTGTGAGATATTATTAATTAATGTGAGTTAATTTCAGTAACAAAACATGGCACTTTTAAAAGGACAGGCCATCTTACCCCTAAGTTTCCTCAAGGCACCTGTCATGTCCTGGTTTCTGAGGCTGAAAATAAAGGGGTTCAATATCTGAGTGACCACAGAATACATCACTGAAGCCACTTCAGTCTTCCTCAGAGAATCACTTACTGTGGAAAGAATGCACACACCTAACCCTCTCCAACAGAATAAGGAAACAACAGACAAGTGAGACACACATGTGGAAAAGACTTTGTACCTTCCTCACACTGAAGATATTTCCAAATCAGAAGAGACAATTTCAACATAAGTGAAAATGATACCAAAGACAGGACAGGACTCCCACCAAATATGACAGATGCAATATATATCAGTATGTTCCTGATGAAGGTGTCAGAACATGCAAGATTCACGAGCTGAGTAAGTGCACGGAAGAAGTGGGGGATCTTCAGGTCTCTACAGAAGGACAGCTGCGGGATTGTGAGAGAGAGTAGCAGTGCATTCACACTACTAATGAGCAGGGATAATTGAAGGAGCAGGCTACACAAATGGAAGTCCATGATGACTGTGTACCTAAGGGGATGGCATATAGCTACATAGCGGTCATACGCCATTGCTGCAAGGAGACAACTTTCTATGCTAGCAAACACCATGACAAAGCCAGCTTGAGTGAGGCATCCTGTGTATGTGATTTTCTGATCCTGTGCTTGGATGTTCACCAGCATCTTTGGAATGGTGGTGGTGCTTATGCATATGTCAGAGCACAGGTTGGAGATGAAGAAGTACATGGGTGTATAGAGGCAGGAATCCAAAATAATAGCCATGATGATGATGAGGTTCCCAAGCACTGTGACTAGGTATATGAGTAGGAACATACCAAATATGCTGCACCCTTGTATCATCTGAGAGGCCGAGGAGGAGGAATTCTCTTGCACCTGTCTGATTGTCGCAATGGAGTTCTATGCAAGTGGTAAAGAAAGATAGCATCATGAGATTTGCAGCTAAATGGATGGAACTCGAAGCCAGTATGCTAAGTGAAGTAACACAGTCCCCCCAAAACAAACAGAGAATGGTTTCCATCATTTGTGGATGCTGGTACCAACCCCCAAATTTAAATAAAAGCTGAGGGCTGGAGAGTTGGCCTACCGGTTAAGAGTGCTGACTGCTCTTGCAGAGGACCCAGGTTCGACCCCCAGCACCCACATGGCAGTTGAAAACCGTCTGTAACTCCATTTCCAGGAGAACTCCAGTTCCAGAGGAATCCGACACCCTCTTCTGACCTCCGCAACATTGCATGACATGGGTGCACAAATCTGCATGCCGACAGTACATTCATACACATACGAAAATAAATAAATATAGATAAATTTTTTAAAAAGTAATAAAAGCTGAGCAATATTATTTTTATATTTCTTTCTATCTGAAAACAACTGTGATGTTATACTGTGAATATGTTAATGAGTCCAGTCCTAGAATTAAATTAGAACTTACTTTCAAACATGGTAATTAATGTACAAGGGCAGAAAGTATGTATTCAAATTTTAGAGTAATATAAAATAAAAAGAAAAAATGTTAACCCCTGAAAATAAAAAACGTGACTTCTGGGTGTTGAACCTTTGTCAGATGGGTCACTGGTGAAGAAGAGTTCCACTCTAAACTTGTTTTGGAATTAATCTAGAGTTTATTTTCAGAGTTTGTAATTTGGGTATACATATGGAATATATATATATATATATGCATATTTTGAAGTATTATAAAATTAAAGGGAACAACAATGACAAAAAAAGACTTGACAAAGAAATGAACAAAACTGTAAACTTCTGTATCAAAAAAGTTAAAAAAGAGTGAGAAAAAGATGCAAGACAGGACTTAATATGTATGGCAGAATGCATGAATACTGGTGACGGGGGTATGCATGGGGGAACAGTTATAAATTTGATAAAAAGTATTCTATGAAATGTACAAAAGCCCCCAAAAATTAAGGAGAAAAAGTAAAATATTTTATTTGTTAAAAAAAAGGAAATATAAAATTTTTCAAATGAAAAAAATCATAACAAAATAACAAGAATATGAAATACCCAAATTATATGTCTTCACCAACACTACCAATCCTGTAGAAGAGTTCTACAATAGGATCCCTTAGACATAACCCAGGTCAAGGAATTTAAAAGAACTATCATAAACATGAAAGAATTTGAAGACTATAAAAACAAAAAATTAAAGAACTAAAAGAAGATAGGGATAAACTTCTGACTGAGTTCACAAAAGAGACAGAAATACTGAAGAACACTCAAGCTGAAATGAAAAGGAAGTAGAAGACTCAATAAGCCATCTGGAAATGACAGGATAAAGATGAAGTAACAGAATGAATGAAGTATAAAATCCCGGGTGCTACAGTTGAAGAAGGGGACCACTCAAGCAAAGACTATGACAAATTTAAAAACACACAGGAGTGGAATATTCGGGAAATGTGGGACACCAGGAAAAGACAAAACCTACACATCACAGGCATAAAGAAAGGAGAAGAATATCAGGATAATGGTATTGATAATATCTTCAACAGGATTGTAGAAGAAATTTTCTCTGAATTAAGGAAAAACATACCCATCTGAATACAAGAAGCATATAGAGCACCAAATAGACAGTACCAGAAAAGAATTTCTGCAGGCCATACCATAGTAAAAGCACTATAAGTTAAGAACAAAATGAGAATAGTGAAAGCTGCAAAAGAAAAACAAGTCACATATAAATGAAAACCCATCAGAATTACATCTGACTCTTTGATGCAAACTCTGAAAGCCAGAAGAGCCTTGACCAAAATATTCCCAATTCTAAATGACTACAGATGCCAACCAAGAATACAGTCCCTAGGAAACTGTCTACTATAGTTGAAGGAGAAAGAAAAATCTTCCATGACACGAACAGGAGAAAAGAATTCATATCCAGATAGCCAGAACTTTAGAGAATATTTGAAGCAATACAAAGACTAGAAGAAAGGAATTACTATACCCTAAGTTAGAACAAGAATGTAAATAGTAACTATGATGATGGGAAGCAATACATATCTGTCAACAATAAGTTTAAATGTCAGTGTACTGAACTCAAACAAGAGACACGGGCTAGTGGAATGGATAAGAAAGAAAGGCCAACTTTTTGTTGTCTGCAAGAAACCAATCTCACCTTCAAGGACAGACACTATCTTAAGATTAAAGGGTGGAAAATATATTCCAAGCAAATGGGAATAAGAAGCAAGCAGAAGTTACTGTTCTAATATAGGACAAATAGACTTCAAATTAAAACTAGTCAGAAGACGAAAAGAAGGTTGCTTTATTCTTATAGAAGGAACAAGTAACCAAGAAGACATAACAATCATCAATATAGTCAATATATACACAACAAATTCTGGTGCACCCAACTTCATAAGCATGATACAACATGACTTTAATGCACAGACTAATATGAACACATTCACGGTACAGGCAGGGCTCTAGCAAAAGCCTACAGCATGGAGGCGGATGGATGTTCAAAATAAGCCCGATGAAGCAATGGCATCCTCTACAAACAGCCTTGAATCATTCCAGAGACAAATAAATTCTCTGGCCAAGGTGGTGATGCAACTGGCGGGCTCTGGACCTGCTGACTGCAGAATATGGAGGAACATGAGTGTTCATGGGGGAGGAATGTTGCTTTTATGTTAATGAATCTGGTGTGGAAAAGAAAATGTAAAAGCCCTTAAGGACCTTAGGAAGAAACTCTAGGTTAATTTCCCCTCCCCCTCCCCAAGCCTCTGTTTTCTGGTTTTCTGACCCCCTGACCATCTGGTTACTTTCCTTTTTGGGACCCATTTTCACCCTAGGGGTTCTCTTGATAATTTCACCTGTGTTCTTTGGTTTATTAAAAACTGAATTAATATTCTCACTGAAGTTGCAGCCCAGAGTGTCCTGATCCAATATAAAGCCATCCCTGAGAGTTCTTTTGAGGAAGATGACAGCACTGCCCCATTTTAATAAATATGAAGGGGGAGTTCTAGAGATGAGGACTTGTCTGGCTAGAGCAGGACCCCGCATCCCACCATCCTGAGAATTCCTTTGAGGAGCTGGGATGGGTGGCATTTCTATAATTCTCTCCACTTATCCTCGGGTTTCAGTTTTGTTTTTATTTATAGCTGAGGCATATTCTATTGTGTATAAGTAAGACATTTTCCATACACAATCGTCAGTTCATGGACATTAGGATGTTCATTTTCCTAGCTATGATTACACCATTTAGTGATGACAATGGAGTGACTGATGGGAAGAAAAAGGAGTTCAACGGAAAATTTCAGGGACACTATAGGATGGTGAAGAGAAAACATGTCAGCAATTCATTATGTATGTGTACAAAAGTCTTAAGGCTGCATTTTCTTTCTCAGCCATTAAGTTGGTGATACTCTGGCCTGTTGGAACATACAAATCCTTTCCCATAGTTAGTTTTAAGATTTGGGTTGCAAGGTTTTTTGACAAAAAGTTTTCATATCTATCTATATCCCCTTTTTCTATTTAAAGTTTTTATAACAATTAGTACTGTTTAAATACCTATATATCTAATTGTGTGTGCTTCATTAGTAGGATCGAAAGGCTATATATTATACTGTTTAATACCTAAAAATCTAATTGCATGTGCTTCATTAGTAGGATCGAAAGGTTATGCCTGGACAAGCTGGCAGCCCATGAAAGAAAACAGCCAGAACTGACTAGAGACCAAGACATCAGCTCCAGATAAAGTAGAGTGTTTTGCTTCTCATCCACCTGTGCCCCTTTTCTAAGCCTAGGGAACAATCTGCGGAAGAGGTAGAATGTAAGGGCTTCGATTGGGGTTAATGGTGAAACTACAACAATATAGACTGGACACTCATTTGATCAACTTGATTGAACATACAAGTGCCCCCCTGGTGGATGGTGGGACCCATGAGCTGTGTGGGTTTGGGCACAACTGCTTGCAAATTGGTTTTACATGAAGGATGCTTGTATTCACAAATTATCACTTATTGTTTAAAAAAATGAAAACAAAACAAAACAAAAAAGCAGAGAAAGATGCAGAAAACTTACAGCAGAATGCATGATCTGGGATGGGTACGGGTGGGGTGGGGGCAAGGGAAGGGAAGGAGATATATGCCTGAACTGAATTGGAAAATGTTGTATGAAATACACAAAGCATCAATAAAAAAAGTCTTAAGGAAAAATTTTAATGATATTGCAATATAGCAGAATTCATGGAATGTAGTAAAATGCTACTGAATACAGATATTTATAGATCTAAATGACGATAATTTAAAAAAGATATCTTAGATTAGGAAAATGTCTCATTTGGTAAATTGCCTTACACACAAGTATGAAGACCCAAATTTCACCTAAAAGCCAGGCTGGTCTAGGTCATCTTCTCTAATACCAGCATCAGAGGTTCAGCAATAAGGAGATCACAGAAGTTCCTGGGCTAGCTGAATGGAAATGTGCCACATCAATGGCAAACACTCTGCCAACCATAATGTGAACATCTATTGGAAAGACTCTGAAATGGCTTCTGGCTTCCAGGCACACCCGTACACATACACATGAACAGACTACGTGAGCATGAACATACACCATACATGAAAAAAGAAAACAGTAAGCTCTCAAATAATTTACACTATGATGACCTTCAAAATAATAAAGTGAAAAGAATAAGCCAATGTGGGAATGAAACTTTGTGTGTGGCTTGAAGCGAGAACTTGTAAGACCTGTCCCAGGAGATCTCCATTTATCTGATATCTCTGTGGGTATTCAGAGTTACCTGTAGCAGGAAGATTCGGGATCTTACAATAATTCTGCTTCCCTCTATCTCTGAAAAGTTCCAGACCCTTTCCTTTGAGGCATTGAGCAAAATGTCACACCTCTAGTTACCTGTTGCACAAACTGGAGCTCTGCAGCCCCCCAATTAGAACCAAGTTGGCTCACCACTCCCTTCTGCCTGCTCCCCACTTCCTTGCCCAAAGCACAGTAGTCTTAAATATATAGACCTCACTGCAGAAAATAAATGGAGTTTCTTCCTCCCAGCTCTCCTTGTGTGAGTCTGCTTAGTTCTCTTACCGGTGATCTCCAGCAGTTTTCCCTACCCTCTTCTTGCAGGAACGAGGCCTACAGACAGACAGCCTGCAGGCAGGAGGCAAGTCCTGGAGCTGAGCAGAGAAGGAAAGAACAACGTATGGAATTCGATCGCACATGACTCAAAGACATTGAACCACAAAAGACAACAACACCTGACAAGCCAATGTCAAATTTTGTGAAGGAAATAAAAATATAATCAGAGATGAATTAGTTAAATAAAAAAATTGAAAAGCTGGGTGTGGTGATGCATGCCTTTAATCCCAGCACTCAGGAGGTGGAGGCAGGCAGATCTCTACAATTTCCAGGCAAGCTGGGGCTACAGGGAGACCCTGTTTCCAAAACAACAAAAACAACAACAAAAAAAACTAATAAACAAAAATGTTGAAAAACATCAAAGGGCCAATGAACAAAGAATTTATTTTTTATTGCATTTCAGAACAAAATGAGAGCATATGAATATGGAAAAGGAGACTTTGGGGATTTGAAGTGGAGTTGATAAAAAAATGGAGATAAATCAGAAAGGGTACAGGGCATGAGTAATCATAATACATTTTATCATGTGTGAAAATGTCCACAGTAATGTAACAAAAGTAAATAAACAATAGAGTATAAATTACATTTAACAATACTTAGAAAATTAACAAAAAGAGAGGCAATACACAAACTCATAAACCTGGAAATGAAAATTTTGATATTGATATAGACAGCAATAAAATAATCAGATAATTAAGAGATATTTTGAAAACACACTAAAATGAAATTTGTTTTATATTTCAATAATGCTAATTTGAGATGTCCACAGTCCCTTAGCACTGCAATTATTAGTTAATTTTGTTATACATGTTAGCAGAATTCATGATACATTTTCACAGTAGCATAGACTGCGCCTTCATCATTTCCATTTCCTTCTGCCCACTCTTGCTCTCACCTTTCTCCTTTTCCCCTTTCCCCTAAGACCTGTCCTAAATTATCCATCTATTTTCAGGTTAGGGTTTTCTAGATACTTCATATAAAACAAATAAGCAAGCCAGGTATGGTGGCTCATGTCTTTAATCCTGGCACTCGGGAGGCAGAGGCAGGCAGATCTCTGTAAGTTCAAGGCCAGCCTGGTCTACAAAGCAAGTTCCAGGCCAGCTGGTGCTACGGGGAGATCCTGTCTCAAAAATTCTGAATAAAATAAAATAAAATAAAATAAAACAAATAAATGATACACATATTTCTATCCCTGTTTTTTTGCTTACAATGAAATCCCTCCTTTTCAATATTTTCCTCCAATAAAATTATTCATTCTTCTTTATGACAAGGTAATAGTTTATTGTATATATTATTTTTATATAATGTTTTATATAAGTCCATTTTTTTGTTTTCCCATGATTCTATAGCTTTGGTTTGTGAATAGTGAGTGTGATGGCTAATCCTGGGTGTCAATTTGACTGGATTAAGGAACAAATAAAAGAAAAAGGATCTTCGGATTGGACCACCTCAACCCGGATGGCCCACCCCAAATGTGGGCATTACCTTCTGCCAGCAGGCAGTATAAAGGACCACGGCAGAGGGAGCTGGTCCCTTTCTATTTCCTGCTGCTTGCCTGTCTCTCACTGGTGAGTTTGTCTTGCTGCTGTGATCAATCCTTCAGATCCCAGCGTGTACTGAGACTGGCAGATCTCCTGGAATCCACCGGGCCTTCAGCACCAGACTGGGACTACTGGGACATCCAGCCTTGCAGATTGAGCAGTTCCCTGGATTCTCGGCCTCTCCAGTGCGGCGCAGCTACTGTTGGACTACTTGAGCTCTGTCACATGAGCAAATCAATAAATTGTATATAGCTACATATTCATCCTGTTGCTTCTGTTTCTTTAGAGAACCCTAAATAATACAGTGAGAAAATAAAAATGCATGTGTATGTTCTTTTGTTTGCAGATTTTCCCTTCCATAAACTTTATTCACATTATGTTACAACTGGAACACATGGTAAATCATTTTTTTTTTATTTTCCCATGGAATCTTACACACTGTACGATAATTTCTTCATTAAATTATATTTTCACCGTAAACTGAATGAAGTTCATTTGTCCCCATTTTTTGAGGCAGGGTCTAAGTAGGTAGTACTTGATGGACTAAAACTCACAATGTAGATCAGGCTGGCTTTGAAATAGCAGAGATCTACTTGGCTCTGTCACTCCGGGATTAAAGGAGTGAGCTACCACAACCACCCTTTTTTTGTCTTTTTGAGACAGGGTCTCCCTGTAGCCCCATCTGTCATGGAACTCACAAAGATCCACCTGCCTCTGCTTCCAAGTGCTTGGATTAAAAGCATGCACCACCACGCCTGGTTCCACAACCACCTTTTATTCTATTTTCCTTTTGGTTCCCCCATATTTTTGATAAGTGCTTAAATGTAACACATTGTACTTTACTTGTTAAGATAAAAATCAGTTAAGACTTAGGCTCATGTACTATAAAAGCATTTTCATTCAGATGCTCATCATGTAAGTATGTCATTTATAAAATATCTGTTGCGAGACACAAGCTCTACACACTGTGTGTTGGAGTTCCCTGTACCAATGCACCCCAAATCAGCTCTGTTCCTTTTCTGTCTACTTCCTCTCAATAACTTTTTGAATGCTTCATCTCAATAGATATGCTAAACAATGTGGCTGGAAAGATGGGTCAGTGGTTAGCAGTACCTGAAAGACTTATAGAGGATCTGAGTTCAGTTCTCGGGACTGCTTTTCATGGCTCACAACCACCAATAATTCAAGGTGTAGAGGATCTATTACCTTTTTAGCCTCCAAGGCACCCACACGCATATGGAATACACTTATACAAATCAATACAAATAAATTATTTTTAACTCAGTAGGGTGAAAAAATCTATGAATTAAAATAGGCGTCAGACTTTTTTTACACTCCTTAGATATAGCAAATTTACAAATTCTGAAATCAAATTATAGGTCAATTGAAAAACCTATTTAGGGATTCACAGTTTAACTATAAGCTTGTATACAGGTAAAAATATAATTTTACATTCCTAAATTACATAGTGAGTTTATGTATATTTTAATGCACTGATGATTTTCTTAAGATTTGTTCTTTCTTGTAAATCTTAACATAATCTGGGATTGTTTATACCAATTATTACATATTCAATACACTGAAAAAATTTCATAATGAACATGACACAAAAATATAATCACTCAATATATTGAATACACAGTATAATATTGGATATCAGTCTCTAATTCTATCCATTTGCCTCCAAATTATATGATTTCATCTTTCTTTACCTCTGAGTAGATCTCCATTGTGTAAATGTACCACATCATCGTTATCCATTCGTCAGTTTAGGGACACTCATGTTGTTTCCATCCCTTTGCTATTTTGAAAAGAGCAGCAGCAAACATGAATGCACACGAATCTCTGCAATAAGCTGAGATCCCTGTGTATATGCCAAAGTCGGTATAACTGGGCCAAATGCTACATTCATTTATAGGTTTTAAAATGTTCTCCATACTAATAGTCTCATGGCCAAACACATGGGTGTGTAGTTGCTGGCTCCCACGACCAAATGAGCTGAAGAGCCAGCTGAGAGGTTCACAGCTCCACAATCAAGAACACATGCAGTAACAGCCTGGGAACCACATCAGGTAGTGCAAATCCATGAAAACGATTTATTCTATGTAGCAGGCAGTTTATATAGGTTTTGGGCAGGCAGCCGCTACATTGTGTGACATCATCTCCAAGTGGACAATCTTAGATCTCCACACGATCATGCGTCACCCACTTCATGAGGTGTATTCAGAAGAGGAGCATGTTGATGAGCAAGCTGACTCATGACTTCTGAGCATGTGATAGTTGAAAACAGATCATGCCCTGTATACTTTGTTCCATCTAGTGTGTTAAGAAGAGTGATAGCCTTTATACATTAAGATAATTCTGAGTCCAGGATTGCTGTCCTACAAGTTTGATCTTTTGATCCCTACTATCTTCAATATACATTAAAAACATTTAAATTCATATAATGATATAATGAAATGATTTTCTTCTTGATTCAATACCTGTGTTATTAACTGTGCTTCAATGTTCACATTTTATTTCACTTATTATTTATTTTCATTTTTTTATCTGAGAGTGTATTGTTTGCATGTAGTAATTGCACCCATGTTATGCAATGCATGCAGAGGTCAAAAGGTAGCACCAGATCCCTTAGAACTGGAGTTACAGGTGGTTGTTAGCTGCTGTAAGTGCTGGGAATCGAACCTGGGGTTCAGCAAGAGAATCCTGTGCTCTTAAAAGCTGAGCCACTTCTCCAGCTCCATTATTTTCAGAAAGAAATGCTCATATAGTCCAATTCACACTACCTATATATTCTTGGTGTGTGGTCATTTAAGGTAGAGTAGTGAGCCTACTAAATGCCTTACTCTTAATATAAACTGTTTCCACCAATATTGTAAAAACATTCCCCAGCACTGCTTTGTATGTTATAGTCTTTGTTTAAATAATCTTTTTTATTTTATTTAAATCTTTTTTATATGTTGCATTCTTGTCTAAAATTTTGCCAATGTTCCTTGTCTTTTAGGACAACTAAGAATGAAGGGTTATAGAGATAACGAAGTAAGCAAGATACAAGGACCCACTGATTTCCTAGAAGACCCAAGTTTCAATCTCTGCACCTGTTTGTACTTCAAGCTTCAGGAGATCTGAGGTCTCTAGTCACTGAGGCACCTGCATGAACATGCAAAATCCCAAATACACACACACACACACACACACACACACACACACACACACACAAATGCATGCTTGCACAACACAAACACAAAAACATAATTAAACATAATAATAATACATATTTTTAAAAAGCACCATAATAGTACTTTATGTTGGTTTCTTGGTTTCCATCTCAATGGAAAATTCTTAAAATTCTAAGAGTTTTAATATGAATACCAAAATTAGGCAACATACCCAGCAACTGATCCTCATTTGTTGCTACCAAAACGCACTGTATGACTACAGATATCTAAACTGCAATGTCATTTCTTGATTTTGAAATTGAGGCATGTCAATTAAAGTGTTTGAAATCCAATCCTAGCAAGGAAAACACTGATTTCTTGTGATATTTTAAAAAATGTTTTAAAACTCTTAGTGGGAAAGTCATTGTCCTGTTTATGTAATTTGTACTCATTATTTATAACACAAATAATTTGAAAAATAATGTGGTTTGCATGGCATATTTGTGAAATAAGCATGAGCCAATAATTGGTGATAATGAGATGTTACACACTTGGCCACCAGAGTCAGGGAATTATGTGTAAAGAATACATAGGGGACCAGAATAACAGAGCACTAGAATAGTGGGAAAATGGAAGCTTTAATTTTAAGCCCCATGAGCTACGGAGACTGCCTGCATTGACCTGTGATCTCGGTTAAAATGCTAGTCCACAAGCAGCTCTTGCACCTATGTTCTCAGAAATGTTGGCTCTTCAAAACCAGCCCTTGGACTTACTTATCCTTCCACAATTCTTGAGGACTGAAAATGTAATCTTTTAAATATTCAGGTGAGCTTTGAAAATTTAAGCAAATATATTCCTAGAATTTCATCCTGGGGCTCCATGAGGAGTCAAATAAATGAGAAAGATAGAAATGTAATAGTTAAGGTGTACTTGAGAGTTTTGAGGACCATATCTGTCATAATATAGAAATATTTCCATATCTGTTAGACACAATACTATTCTGTCTTATTTCATTATATCCTCAGAACAAGCGATTTTGACTCTTCTCTAACTTCTCGCCTGTCTTGTATTCCATCATATCTATTCAACCCAGCACTTACTCATCTCATTGTCTATCATCAACTCTGTGCAAACACAGGTCCGATTCTTCTCCATTGAGAAATACACTTTCTTAATCAAATTCACATTAAAATTCTGTGCCACTTTCTATATCTTTGGCAATAATGTTGGTTGGAGTTTTGAGAGTTCCTTAGTACTATAAGCAACCCTTAGGCATAAAGTGAATCTAAAATAAAATCCAGGAGTCCACCAGTAAAGTATCATTCTATCTAGAAGTTTCTTCATACATTCTGAAATGATTCTGCCTGACACCCATGTTCATGCTTTCAATTTTCTTTTTTCTTCATCTTTTGCAAAGACCCCATCAGAAATATGGAACTGCAAAACCACATAGCTGTCACAAAATTCTATCTCCTTGAACTGAACATAAACTGCTGCCTTTATCTTCAGCATGTTCTTGTCCATGTACTTTGTCACAGTTCTGGGAAACTTGCTAATCATATTAACCATCAGCTCTAGCTTCCACCTCCACACACTCATGTACTTCTTCCTCTCCATTTTCTCCATTAATGACATCTGTTTAATGACTCTCAACCACGATCCCAAAGATGCTGGTGAACATTGAAGCACAGGATGACAGCATCACAGAGAATGTCTTTCTCAGTGCTTTGTGACCATTTTTGCTGGCATGGAAAATTTTCTGCTGGCAGTGATGGCCTATGACCACTGTGTGGCCATTTGTAATCCTCTGAGGTACACTGTCATCATGAACCACTGTTACTGTGTCCTGCTAGTTCTGTTCTCACTATTCCTTAGCATTGCAAATGTTCTGATCCACAGTCTGATGGTGCTACACTTGTCCTTCTGCCAAGACCTAGAAATCCTGCACTTTTTTGTGAACTGGGTCAGATAATTAAGCTTGCATGTTCTCATAATTTTCTTAATGGCCTTCTGATATTTGTTGTAGCATTTGTGTTTGTGGGTGGTCCTGTCTGTGGAATCTTGCTGTCATATGTTTACATTGTGTCTTCGATCTTGAGAATGCCATCCTCAGGAGGAAAGCACAAAGCCTTTTCCACCTGTGCTGCTCGTCTCTCAGTTGTTTCCTTGTTCTATGGAACAGGTTTTGGTGTGATGATTAGCTCTGCAGTGACTGATTCTCCCAGAAGCACTGCAGTTGCTTTTGTGATGTACACTGTGGTCCCTCCATTGCTCAACCCATTTATTTATGGCCTAAGGAACAGGAACATGAAGGAAGCCTTGAGGAAAATTTGTTGGTAGAATAGCTTTTCTTATGTGAAAATTTCTTTGCCAGGTAAATGGCTTTCTAGAATACTTAAAATTAAACAAATATTATTGAGCCAAAATACTTGATTCACTACCAATATATTCTTTTTCTAAAATAACTACGATGCATTATGTGTTCTTTGACTTTAGTTTTGATGTTTCCCACTATATTATGTTCCACCTATTACTTTAGTTCTTGGACTACTCTTTCCTTATTTACAATACACAGATTGGCAGCTTAAAGTAGCAGTGGTCCTGTCATAATTATTCTGTTGATATCTCAAAAATATCTCGTTAATTTATACAGGATATGGTTACTACTTAAACAAAACTGCCATCCATGTGGTAGTATTGCAGGTGCCCTCAAAAGTACTATTGTAGTTGTTTGGATTCTCAGAATCTGGATTGACACTTAATGAAAAACTATTGTTTTCTTGCAATAAGACTTTCTATTATACTAAATGTCATCATTGTTAATATTTTCTTCATCGAAAAATAAGTGATTTAAATGCATAATACTTGAACCTTAATAGTAAGTGTGTCTTCAGTCTAAAAATAAAATTAATATTTTTCATTCCCATCTTCAATTATGAAGACATAGTTTTATTAGAAGTATATCAGCAGTACATAATATCACAGGTTATGTTGAATTGAATATAATTTTCTTCCCTGTAATGTTTCTCTATCCTAGGATTGATTCTCCTAGGAAACCCAGGCATTTACAGAATAAAGCTCACATCAAGTTGCCATAAAAACAAAGACCAAAATGTCAAGTCTTTCCTTCAGTACAGTGATGCTCAATTTAGGCTTAATTACCAGAATAATTCTCTGTTCTAGACTGATTGCTATGTCCAAAATGCAAGACAAATTTGTTTCTTTAAAAAGAGATTGAATTATTTCACTCAACATGATGTCCTCTATCTCCAGCCATTTTCCTGCAAAGCTCGTGATGTTGTCTTTCTTTACTGCTGCATAGAACTCCATTGTGTAGATGCACCACATTTTCTCTATCCACTTGTCAGTTGGGGGGCATTTGGGTTGGTTGGTTCCAGCTCCTTGCTATTGTGAAGAGAGCTGCAATAAACATGGCCATGCATGTATCTCTGTGGTGGGGTGAGTCTTGAGGGTATATGCCCAGGAGTGGTATGGCTGGATCAGGTGGCAAGTTCATTCCAAGTCTTCCAAGGGTTCTCCACACTGCTTTCCATAGTGGCTGTACAAGTTTACATTCCCACCAGCAGTGGATGAGTGTTCCCCTTTCCCCACAACCTCTCCAGCACTTGGTATCATTTGTTTTCTTGATCCTAGCCAGTCTTATTGGAGTAAGATGATATATTAAATTGGTTTTGATTTGCATTTCCTTAATTATTAGTGATGTTGAACACTTCTTAAGGTGTTTCTCAGACATCTCTAATTCCTCATTTGTGAAGTCTCTGTTCAGTTCTTTGCTCCATCTATTGAGGGGGTCATTTGTTTTCTTTTTTCTTTGTTTTTTGAGTAGTTTATATATCTGGAAATCAGTGCTTTGTCAGATGTATCTGCAGTGAAGGTTTCCTCCCACTCTGTGGGATTTCTCTTCACTTCTTTGATTGTTTCTTTTGTTGTACAGAAGATTTTGAGTTTATTGAGGTCCTATTTGTCAATTGTCGACCTTAATTCTTGTGCAGCTGGTGTCTGATTTAGGAAGTCTTTTACTACGCCTATGTCTTGTAGTCTGCTGCCAACTTTTTCTTCTATCACCTTCAGAGTTTGGGGTTTCAGGTTGAGGTCTTTGATCCATCTGGAGTTCACTTTTATACAGGGCGAGAGGTAGGGGTTTAATTTCATTCTTCTACAAGTGCTGAGTGAAGTAACACAGCCCCAGAAAAACAAATGGCGAATGGTATCCCTCATCTGTGGATGCTAGTGCCAATTACCTAGTTGTAAGTATTTCTTGTGTAGGGCCCCCTGAGCTTTTGTCCAAAGCAGGTGGACACATATTGGAAACAACAACAACAACAACAGAAAGGACTGCATCAAAGAACTGACTGAAACAGTGAACTTCTGCTCAAAACAGTCAACTTCCTCATGGAGAATATTGAGAAAGACTGAGAAAGAGATGAAAAGCATGTTTGGTAGAATGCATGAGTTCTGGCGGGGTGAGGGAATGGGCAGGAACACGGGTCTATATTTGTTAAAAAAATAAAAATAAATTTATGTAAATAAATAAAAAATAAAAAGCTAAAAAAAGAGATTAAATTATATGATAAATACTAAATATCAATGAAGAGCCTGTGAATTGAGACAAAAGCCCTTTCCAGGATTTTATTCTGCTGGCCTCCAAACTCATGTATACACACACACACACACACACACACACACACACAATTCAAGTAATGTACTTTTAGAATAAGAAACTTTCAGACATTGAAGAAATTGAAGATGATACCAGAAGATGGAAAGACCTTCCATGCTCATGGATTAGTAGGTTTTTATTCTGAAAATGACCACGTAATCAAAAGCAATCTATAAGTTCAATGCAATATGCACTCCAACACAATTCTTCATAGAAATTGAAAAATATCTCATTTTTAACAATTTATTGAGCATTTCATAAAATGCCTCCTAATCAAATTTAGTACAATCCCTCCATGCCCCAAACCATGTGAGAACTAATGCATTACATCATCCAAGTTAAGACTTATCTGCTCAAGCCTTTTGAACCCAGATATCCTTCTGTGCAAACTAGTCCCCTGGAATCTAGTCAGCACATCTAGAAATCCTAAGTAAGTCATATTCTTCCTCACTCATCAGTAATCAGTCTCTAGGACTTCTCCATCCAGGGCCATTCCTGGATCCACTCTGTTGCTTTACTCTCATACCTTGTCTGAGATGACAAGGATCCCGGGCCTGATGCCAACATTGCCACAAGTTCACATGTGAAAACTTCCAGTAGTCTTTAAACTCTTGCTTCCTTATTACATGCATGCACTAGTCCTGCCTTTTACCTGGGAGCTAATCAATACTTATCTAATTGAATTTAAACCCTCTCAATGGGAGTAATTCATGAGTGCCACTGTAAACTCAACCAAATGCTCATGACTGCAGAAGACATAGATCCTAGAGAAAACCCTATCAGTGTCGTATCTCTAGACAAACAAAATATCTTACCATATGCTAAATGTGGCATCTTACATTTACATACCACCATACCAGACACCATTCATCAAAGAAGCTTCTCTTTGCAGCAGACAAATACTGCTGCAGAACAATCTCAAATTTTATGTGGAAATATACACAAAACAAAGAATAGCCAAAATAGTTCTGAACAATAAAAGATGCCACCCCTGATATTAAATTATACTACAGAACTATAGTAACAAAAATAATATCATGCTGGCATACAAACAGACAAGTTTTTCAGGAAAATAGAATGAGGACCCAGGTGGAAATTCTTGAATTATATAGCTACCTTGCACTTGTTTGTTTGTTTGGTTGGTTGGTTGGTTGGTTGGTTGGTTGGTTGATTGGTCGATTTTTGAGACAGGGTCTCCTTATAGCCCCAGATAGCCTGAAACACATTATGTAGACCAAGCTGGACCCTATCTCACAGAAATCTACCTGCCTCGTCCTTCTGTGTTCTTGGATTAAAGGTGTGCACCACAACACCTGGCAACAACAACTTGATTTTTACCTTTAAAATGTACAAAATTTTAGAGTAATATAAATTAAAGGGAAAATTGTGAGCTCCTAAACATATAACAGAGTTAACATACAGTTTATAATTCTGGAATGTATATGATGTTTATATAGGCATATTTTGGAGCAATACAATTAGGAGGGAACCACAACAACATAAAGACTGGGTCAAAGAATGGACTAATATAGTTAAATACTGCCCAAAACAATGAACCTTTGCAGAGAATAACTTTTAAAAGACTGAGAGAAAGATGCAGGACATGTATGGCAGAATGCATATTCTGGGGTGGAGAGGGGGGAAGGAAAAGGGGGATATGTCTACATTGAACTGAACTGAAAAAATGATATCTGAAATACACAAAATTTCATAAAAGTATTGTATTAAAATATACAAATCATACATATATATGTATAATAACATGACATATCTATGTACAATATGGCTGGGATGGTTGATCAGCACTGTTCCCTTCCCATGCAGACTTTAGATTAAGGAGGATAGCATGAGAAAATGGAGCAAGAAACAGAAACATTATACACAATTACAAATGAGATTCAAGGACTTTGGGTGCCATGGAGACCAGGGATCTTACATTCTCCATCCTATCCTCACCAAACTTTTCCTATGCAATCTGAATGTCAGTAAGAGTTCTTAGTGACCAGTCAGAAGACAACTTCTTCCTCTAGCATACATATCAGCAAACTATACAGTCATTCTCAATGGTACTTCAGAATTTGTGAGGTGAAAGTGTAAGAGAGCACAGCATCTTGCTTTCTTTAAACAGTTCTCACCCTGGCCTTTACTGTCATTAAATAGCACCTGGCAGTAAGTTTCAAGCAAAACCGGTGACAACTAGAATGAAATGCTGGCCACAACATCCTTTCCTTCCACCTGTTCATAGATCAGCACTACTGCTTCCTTACCACCTCAGAGCTGAGTGAGTCCACCTTAGCTGGACAGACTTCTCAGTCTTCCTTCCCTAAATCTGTCCCTAGCTTCTGCCACAGTGAATCATCTGCTAAAAATCTGCTGCTTGTCTGTGCAATGGTACTGAGCCCTTGGGGACAGCTCAATTCACCCTTGTTTCTACTTGTTAACCATATCCTTAGCATCTGCTTTCATCTAGAGTATGAGTTCCACATGGGGATGACTGAGCACATTTCTTTAGGACTATCAAGCTCTGCTGCCAGAGGTCTGGGCTGTATACCCAGAAATGTGAATAGAGTTAAGAAACCTCCATGGCTATCTTCTTCAGCCTTTTTTTTTCTGTTTTTCCTTTAATCCTCATGAAGGCTAGGTACTTATGAGATTCTGCCTCCTGGACTTACAGCCTTCAAATTTCAAACTTTCTCCCCCATGTAGCATCCTCCTGGCTCCTTTCCTACTTTTACAGGGTTGGGTCTCACTATGGGCCTTCTTCACTTTTGTTTTTACGATGAAAAGCAGAGTTACAACAGGTATAAGGTTTTAGAAACTCGAAAAGACCAAAAAGAAAGATTTTAGAATCAGAATTATATTATACATATTTCTTTCTTTTACAGGTAAGGAAACTGAAATCTAGAGAGTAAAGACCCAGCTACATATATCACTCTTGCTAAGACTGAGGGGAACTTGAACCAAGATATTTTGACTACTAAACCAGTGTTATTTCCATTATCCCATAATACTTTCAAAAGCAATACACTGGAAGAGAGAAGATAGCCATTTTTCACAAATAAAACTTTACAACCTTTGAGAACCAAGGCAAATTGTAAGAGATACCCAGTAAAGGAGCTTATGTAGGCCCTGTAGTTTTAGGCAAGCAATTTACTTCTCTTTTTCTGAGGGTTCTCTAAACCCACCAGGATGGAATCATAGGGCACAGTGGCCTAAGAGAGAACATACATAGAAGCACATAAATCATGTCCCTTTCACTCTACTTTTCCACCATATCAGCTTAGATTTGGAACACTAAACCTGTCACACTACTCCAATTGTCAGCCCAACCAATTTGGGGACACTTCTTTCCAAAAGGAGATCTCACATTTTCCATGTTTCCCATAGAAGAAAATGTAGCAGGGCCTGGAGAGGTGGCCTAGTGGTTAAGAGTGCTGACTGCACTTGTGGAGGACCCGGGTTCAATCACCACCACCCACTTGGCAGATGAGAACCACCTTTAACTCCAGTTCCAGTGGAATCAGACACCCTCTTCTGTCCTCCTCGGCATTGCACAACACAGGTGCACAAACCCACATGCAGACAGGACACTCACACACATACAATAAAAAAGAAAAAGTTGCAGCATCACTCAGTCCTAGTTTTTCTATTTCTGGGCCCCTACCTGAATTATAGTGAGGGTCCGGGTGGTTTAATTTAACCAAATAAATGAACTCAGAGACTTTCTTCAACTTTTAGCCCTCAGAAAAATGTTTTCTCCAGCAGCAAACTGAACTCTGGATAGATGCCCATTCCCTGCCTAATGTATAAAAGTCCAGTGGGTGAGCAAGGATAGAAAAGGACCTCAGTTTACCCTACAAGCTTGCTGGTGAAGGGTGAAGACTTTCTCTGAGGCAGATCCTGTGGGGTAGGAATATGGTCACCAGTTGCTAGGTTCTTGTTTGTTCCTGCACTTGGCAGCTACTTATTCTGCATCTTAGCTTTGGCCATGTTGTAGTCTTCTGAGTCAAAGTACTTTTGCCGTTTCTGGAGTCTCTTCATGAGGAAGGACAAACTTCCAGGATCCTTTCCTAAGCTTGGATAGTTGGCCTTTAGCTTTGCCTTCTCACTCTCTCAGGGAGAATAATTTCTTTCTCCTGTGTGTCTTGCTTCTCTTTGCTATTCTCCTCTGAAGAGTTCTCTTCTTTTCTTTGAGACATGGTAGGACCAGGACTGTAGATTGTAGGGCCCAGGAATTAAGCCAGGGGTGGGTGGGGAGGAGGAGAAGAGGGGATAACCCAGAAGCTGCTTCAGCTCCTATCACTATGGTTGGTTGTTCAGTCAAAATCTGAATTTTGACAAAGAAGCTACAGACACACATGGGAGAAAACCCAGCATGTTCAACAGTCTTGATCCAACACTGTTTGTTGAACTGTGGTATGTATAAGAATAATACCAAATCCCTCACCATGCTTAAAACTCAACTCCAAATGGATCTAGGTCCTCAACCTAAGACCCAGTACCCTGAATCATATACAGGAGAAAGTAGGAACTTTGACATACAGGAGAAATCAATGGAACTTATAGGCACAGGAAAGGACTTTCTGAACAGTATCCTATAGTGCAAGCATTAGGCCCATCAACTGGCAAATGGGAGTACACAAAACTAAAAAAAAATTGTGCACCAAAGGACACCATAATTTTACTGAAAAAGCATCCTATAGGATGGGCTTAAGTTTGACTGAGGATTAATACCTAAAATATTAAAAGAATTCAAAAAAACTAAACATTACTAAAGCCCAATTAAAAATTGGGGCAAGGACATTAACAGGGAGTTCTCTAAAGATGAAACATAAATGGATAAGAAAGATTAACAAATATAAAATATCTAGATATAAAAATGCAAATGATGGGGCTGGAGATATAGCCTAGCAGTTAAGAGCACCGACTGCTCTTGCAGAGGACCAGGGTGCGATCCCCAGCACCCATGTAGCAGCTAAGAGCCATATGTAACTCCAATTCCAGGAGAACTCCAGTTCCAGGGGAATCTAAGACCCTCTTCTGACCTCCACTGCATTGCACGACACGGGTGCATAAACCTACATGCAGACAGTACATTCATACACATAGGAAAATAAAATTTTTAAAAAATTAAAAAAAAAGAAAATGCAAATAAAAACCACATTGATGTTTCATCCTACCCAAGTCATAATGGCTAAGATTCACAAAACAAACAATGACAAATGCGAGTGATGGTGTAGAGAAACGGGAACACTTATCCACTGTTGGTGGGAGTGCCAACTGTTGCAGCCACTGTGGAAATCAGTGTGGAGATGTCCCCCAAAGCTATAAATGTATCTATCATTTGATTCAGCCATTCCACTCTTGGGCATATACCCAAAAGACTCTATATCATATATATATATATATATTATATATATATGTGTGTGTGCGTGTGTGTGTGTGTGTGTGTGTGTGTGTTTATCCATGATCATTGTTGTCCTTTCCATAATAGCCAAGAATTGAAAACAACTTACATATATATCAACTGATGAATGGATAATGAATGTTTGGGATATATATATATATATATATATATTGCAATTTTTTTAGCTCTTGAAAAAGACAAAATTATGGGCCTAGAGAGATGACACAGTGGTTAAGAGCACTGGTTGCCAGTCTCTCAGTAGCTGTCTACTCAAGCTTCCCAGGAACTAAAAAAGCCAACTAAAAGACACAAGTGATGCCAGGCCAACTACCTGACTACAGTCAGTGTGGAATGCCTTGGGGCTGTTGACTAGAAAACCAGAACATGCTTGGGGACATATTCTTCACCCAACCTGGGTGACTGGCAGCTCAGCTCAGGAATGTACATCCTAGAGATGTCTAGAAGAGCGTCTGGAAGGCAGGCAGGCCATATTTTATTTCAGTTTATTCTTGCCTTCTCCCCCTCCTTTGACTTCCCTGGGTACTGGAGAGTGGCAAAGAAGGACTATGGCTCCTTTCTGTTGGATCTTCTTCCCATGCTGATGGAAGCCATCTCCTTTTCTTTCTCTTCAAGAGATGCCACCACTGAGGGCAACTGCCCCAACCTATGCCACAGCCCAGGGGATAGGATGCCTCCTCTGGGCTCTAAGGGCACTGCACCTGACAGAGGTGCATTTACATATATGTAGGCAAAAGTCTTCCACAAAGAATAAAAATAAATCAATAAAAAAGCTATATCTCTTAATCATTGCTGGTTAGAATGGGGTAAGATGAAATCTTAAAGTGGTTTGAATTTGCTTTTCACTAATTACTAAAGATGTTGAACAATTTTTGAGTTGTATCTCTATTCAGAATTATAGCCCATCTTTTAATTGGGTCATTTGTTTTCTTGACTCTTTGGAATTCTTATATACTCCTCTCTCAGATGTGTAATGAACATTTATTTTAATTCTGTGGGATTTCTTTTCATTTTATTGATTATACAGAAGGTGTTTAGTTGATTCTTTACCTTAGTTCCTGTGTGAGTAATGTTTGATTTAGAAAGTCCCTTCCTGAACTCAATTTTGTAGGGGACTATCTATGTTTTCTTCTAAAAATTTTAGTGTTTCACACTTCATGTTGAGGAATTGATCCATTTGGAGCTGACTTTGTATATTTGGATCTCATTTCATTCTTGTGTAGGTGGAGATCCAGTTTTGCCAATGCCATTTGTTAAGGATGCTGTCCCTCCTCCAGTGTGTGTTCTTAGAACCTTTATGAAATATCATGTCATGGAAACTGTATGCATTCATGTTTGCATCTGCTTTTTTGTTATGTTGTTCTACTTGTCGGTTTTTGTGCTAATACCATATTGTTTTTTCTTTTTTTTTAAATTTTTATTTATTTCTGTATGTGTATGAATGTACTGTCTGCATGCAAGTCTGTGCACCCGTGTCGTGCAATGCCACGGTGGTCAGAAGAGGGTGTCGGATTCCCCTGGAACTGGAGTTCTCCTGGAATTGGAGTTTCAGACGGTTCTCGGCCATTTGGGTGCTGGGGATCGAACCCGTGTCCTCTGAAAGAGCAGTCAGTGCTCTTAACCACTAGGCCATCTCTCCAGCCCCAATACCATATTGTTTTTATGACTATATCTCTTTAATATTGTTAAAAAACTTGAATAGTAATCCCCCCAGCATTGTTCATGCTCGGGACCACTTTGGCTATGCAAGGTCTTTGTGATACCATATAAAATTTTTAGTATGGATTTTTTTTTATTTCTGTGAAAAATGTCACAGGGATTTTTAATAGGACTGCACTGAATCTATAAATTTCTTTTGGTAGGGTTTTCATTTTTTTGAGAAAATAAACATAAATTGCATTTAAATATTATTTCTACATTCAAAAACCAGAGGCATTAATTCACAGTCAATGGACATAATAAATGAGATAAATGTACACACATGTATATGTATGCTTTAAAAAGAAGTGGAAATGGTAACTGGTTTCAAGATAGATTAATTTTATTGTATATTCCCGTGATGATAAAAAAACGTAATTCCACCTTTGTAGACTACAAAATTATGTCCTGAAATTTCATGATTAATATGACATTTCCAACTGGAAGGCAGATACAAACTTTAAGGAGATACAAGAAAATATAGTGAATAGAACCTAAAAGGATTACTTTAAATTTTGGAATTCTAAAAAGGTAGGGTTTTATTTTTACTAATTCTCCCAACCCAGGAGGTCTTTCCAACTTCTTCTATCTTCCCCAGTCTCCTTCTTCAAATATTTAACGTATTCATTGATGAGATCTTTAACGTCTTTGGTTAGGTTAATCCTAGATAGTTTTTCTTGCCTTTTTGAAACAGGGTCTCCTTGTAGTCCCAGCTGACCTGGTGTTCACGATGTAGAAAAGATTGGACTCTAACTCAATAACCCACCTGCCTCTGACTCCCAAGGGCTGGGATCAAAGGTGTGTGCTACCACACCTAGCTCTAGGTAGGTTTTCAAAACCATTGTGAGTGGAAGTATCTACCTGAGCTCCTTTTCTGATTGCTTGTTATTTGTATATTCAAAGGCTACTGAGTTTTGTAAACTGATTTGTAATCTGCCACTTTGCTTAAAGAATTTAACATTTCTAGAAGTTTTCTTGTCGAATTTTTTGGATCTCTCGTGTACAATATCATATCGTATGTAAATAGGGGTAATTTGACCTTTTGACATTTAGCATCCCTACACTTTCCTTATCTGATCTTATTTCTCTATCTAGAGTTTCAAGCACTATATTGAAAAGGAATGGGCATGGTGAACAGTTTTATCTGGTTTCTGGTTTTAATGGGAATGATTCAACATTTTCTTCACTTAGAGTGATATTTGCTATGGGTTTGTTGAAGTTAGTCTAAATTATGAAAAAGTATATTCCCTCCAGTCCAATTTCCTCTATGATTTTTATCATTAATGCACCTTGGATTTTGTCAAAGGCCTTTTCTTTTTTGCTGTTGTTCTTTTTAAGATAGGGCCTCTCCTTTAGTCCCAGCTGACCTGGAGCTTACTATGTAGAGCAAGCTTGCCTTGAACTCACAGAGATCCACCTGCCTCCACATCCCAAGTGCTGGGATTGAAGTCTTGTGCCACCAGAGCATCAAAGGCCTTTTCTATTGAGATGAGTGCAACTTTTTCTTTAATTCCATTTATTTTTTTTAATTTTGGGGGGAGTTTTTCTTTTATTGATGCTTTGTGTATTTCATACATCATTTTCCAATTCAGTTCAGGCATATATCCCCTTCCCTTCCCCGCACCCCAACCCTACCCATCCAAGATCATGCATTCTGCCATAACTTTTCTGCATCTTTCTGGGGTTTTTGTTTTGTTTTGATTTTTTTAACAATAAGTGATAATTTGTGAGTACAAGCATCCTTCAAGTAAAACCAATTTGCGAGCAGTTGTGCCCAAATCCACACAGCTCATGGGTCCCACAATCCAGCAGGGAGGGCTTGTATGTTCAATCAAGTTGATTAAATGAGTGTCCAGTCTATATTGTTGTAGTTTTACCATTCACCACAATTGCAGCCCTTACATTCTACCGTACCCCCTCTTCCGCAGATTTTCCCCTAAGCTTAGAAAAGGGGCACAGGTGGATGAGAAGCAAAACAGTCTACTTTCTCTGGAGCTGGTGTCTTGGTCTCTAGTCAATTCTGGCTGTTTTCTTTCATGGGCTGCCGGCTTGTCCAGGCATAACCTTTCAATCCTACTAATGAAGCACATGCAATTAGATATATAGGTATTTAAACAGTATAATATATAGCCTTTTGATCCTACTAATGAAGCACACTCAATTAGATATATTGGTATTTAAACATTACTAATTGTTATGGTAGGTTACTTAGGTATAGACACAGATGTTTGGATGGTAAGTTAGTCAATGAATTGCATTTTGTTCTATTAAGTATGACAGGGTCTTCGTGTGGTTTATAACATCTCCTAACCATTAGAGGATGTAAGCTTGTGGCATCAGCTGTGGGTTATTCCTCCAAGGAGAGAGCCAATAGCCAATTAGATTTGGGATATACAGACATATGGCTGCCACTGCTGCACAGTATTTCCAGGCAGATGAGGTGTAGCTGGTGCTGATGGAGGAGTCTTGATTGACGGTCAAGGAGAGACTAATTTTTTCTTATATTGGTTTAGTGGCCCTTTGGTAACACGCTCTGTCATTGAACCATATGACCATCGGTATGCTTCAAGTGGCGGTCCTGCGCGATATGCATACTGGTCCACCAGTTTTATATGCGAGGCAGGGGGTCAGTCGAACAGCAGGTGCCGTATGGATGGAGCTGGAGGACATTATGTTGAGTGAAGTTACACAGTCCAAGAAAAACAAAAAAAAACGAAAAAAAAAAAAAAAACGAATGGTATCTCTCATAGGTGTATGGCTGGTACGAATACCGGCAGTTTATAAATAGGTTCTTGTGTAGGATGGATTCATAGTAAACAAAAGCACAATAGAAAGACTGCATCATAAAATTGACTGAAATGGTGACGCGGGAAGGGTGGGAAGGGTGGAAGAGGGACACGGGAGTGGATATATTCGATTGGTGCATATTTAGTTGATGTGGGTTCAACAAGTATCCAGTTTTGACCAGACTCTGAGTCGACGAGGAACATGATATTTTAGTACTTAGTAAAAAAGTAAAAATATGTGCATATTAACAACCATTGGTTATAAAGGCCTGTAAGAACCGGTAAAGCTCTATTTATTGGTGATATGGAAATTGCTGTTGTCCAACGATTGCTTTAAATTAAAACTTTAAAAGTAACAATTACTTTGGGATTGGTAATAAACAAATGTTTTCCTTTAATTTTTGCGGTGTCATAAATAGTATCACCATGGTAGCAAATCGAACAAAGTTTTGCTGCACCTAGGTGAGTTTAATTTAAAGAATATAGTTTGAGGTTGGGGTTCCAGTGGTAATGCAATACAGTACCCAAACGGCTGTGTGGGTGAACTTGATGAAATCGGTGTACCGGTTGGTTCCACCTATAGGGAATGAATGTAATATAACTGGGGGACGAGTATTAATTGAGACAAGCCTGAGAGGTCAAAAATAGAAACCTAGAAATGGAAAAACGGAGGAGTAATAAATATATACAAAAACGTCTTGTCAAGAAAACATGTGTCGATCAAAGTCGTATACTAAAGCTATGGGGGAAAGGGTTTGTATGTTCCAGCAGGCCAGAGTAATAAAACACCAACTATGAATTGACTGAGAAGAAAATGCAGCTTTTGCAGTGAGTAGGAATTTACGCAGAAAAAAGTGTCCAGAGCAGAAGGATTGACTCCTTTTGGCATTGAAGGGAAGAAATGGCTCAGATTGCAGCAGTCTCAGGTCTCCTCTGGCATGAGAGTCGCGTAGACTAGTAAACCGATGTTTAAGTGTAATCCGTATGAGAGGTGGCGTATCTTCTAGGTGGCTGGCAAAGGTGTGTAAATACAAAGAATTTCTTACTCCCCCCATAGAATAGAAAGAGAAGATGGATGGGATGATTAGAGTTTTGTGTCTCCAGCTGTGATTGGAGCCAGCAGTTATGTAGGTATTCTCTTGTAAAATCGGTAAAACTGCCTTCTTTAATTGACTAATGGACATAGAAACTGTGAAAAGGATTATTCTCTATTCAGAACCAAATATAATGCTAAAATCTCCTTAAGCTATGCACTTAAGCAAAATATATTAATACAGGAGCTCTGTCATCAGCAATGGATTATTCTACTGAGGAGATGTTGGCCGGGGGATCCAAGCCCCCACAAAAGGTAAAGGCTCCTTGCCTCCAAACTGGGATATCTGCAGGAAGAGAGGCGATAAGGCCTTGCTGTTGAAGTCCATTTATATGATTTATTACATTTATTGACTTATGTATATAAAATCATTACTGTTTCTCTGTAATAAAGTGAACTTGATCATGGTGTATTCTTTTCAATGTGTCTGTATGTTGTTTGCAAGTATCTTTTTGAGAATTTTTTGTCTATGTTCATTAATGATAAGGGCCTAAAGTTTTCATTTTGTTGTGTCTTTACCTGGCTTTGCTATGAGATTAATGGTAACTTTTTTTTCTTTTTTTTAATCTTTTTTTTAATTAAAAATAATTTTTAATTTTTCTGTGTCTGAATGTACTGTCTGCATGCAGGTCTGTGCACCCATGTCATGCAATGCCGCGGAGGTCAGAAGAGGGTGTCGGATTCCCTTTGAACTGGAGTTCTCCTGGAACTGGAGTTTCAGACTGTTCTCGGCCTTAGGGAGTTTTCCCTCTGCTTCTATCTTTTTGAATAATTTAAGTAGTATTCGTTGTAGAATGTTTGCAACTCTATGGTGAATCAATCTTGGCCTAGAATATTTTTTAGTAAAGAGGCTTTGTATTACTGTTTCAATTTCCTTTTTGTCATGGGTCTGTTAAATTTGGTGATCACTTCTTTGATTAATTTGGTGGCTTCAATGTTTTAGACATACATCCATTTCTTGTACACTTTCATATTTAGTAAATATAAGTTTTGAATTATGCCCAGGCTGGAGAGATGCCTCAGCAGGTAATAGCAATGGCTGATCTTGCAGAAAACCTGGATTTAAATCTCAGCACCCACATGGCAGCTAACAACTGTCTGAAACTACAGTTCCAGGGAATCTGATGCCCTCTTTTGTCATCTGCATGTATTGCACAACATGAGTGCACTTACATATATGCAGGCAATATGCATCAGATAAAAATAAAAATAATACTAAAGCATACCCCCGTAGTGAACAGTCTGGATATTTTTGGTGTGTGCTCTGATGTTTCCCCTTTCATTCCTTATTACTTGATTTGTATTTTCACTTTCTTCTGGGTAGTTGTATTGTCTTTTCAAAGAACCATCTCTTCCATTTACTGATTCTTTGTATTGTTTTCCTTGTTTCTAGTTCACTGACATTTGCCTTGATTTTTTTTCCATCTGCTGGGTTTGGGTTTGTTGTTTTGTTTATTTTTTTTTCCTTACCCAATACTTGAGTTGTGTCATTAAGTCATTTATTTGAGCTCTATATTTCCTTCTTAGGAATGCTTTTAATGTGTCCAAGAGAGAGAGAGAAAGAGAGAGAGAGAGAGAGAGAGAGAGAGAGAGAGAGAGAGAGAGAGATTTGTCTGTTAGTTCCAGGAATGCTTTTATTTCTTTCCTGGTTTCTTCAACCCATTCATTAATAACGATTGTCTTCTTTAAATTCCATGAGTTCATGTCGGAATGAAACTTTGCCTGGCTCGAGGCAAGGAATTCTAAGACCTGCCCCACAAAACCTGCCAGAGTTATCTGATATCTCTGTGGGCATTCAGTCGTCTCTGTGAGTTATCTGTAGCTCCGGAAGGTCTGGGACATTGCAATGTTTTCTTGTCTCGCCTATCTCTGCAAAGCTCCAGAACTGGATGGCCCTTTCCCTTGAGGAATTGAGCAAAATTTCGCACCTCAAGTTTACCAGTTGCACAAACAGGAGCTCTGCAGTCCCTCTCCCTGCACCCACAGGAGCCAAGGGGGCTCACCCCTCCCTTCCACCTGTCCCCCAATTCCTTGTTCAGAGCACAGTAACTTTTGGTATATAAACACACTGCTGGCATGAATAATGAGAGAGTTTTGTGTCTGTCTTTCTTTTCCAATCAGGTAACTTTCTAACAGTCCCCTCCTTTCTTCTAGCCAGAGTTAATCCTAGAGACTGTCTGCCTGCAGACAGGAGACAGACTTGAAGCTTGCAGTACTGTAGAACTGCCACCCTGGTTCTAGGAGGGAAGAATATCATGTGGATTGCATCCTGTGATTAAAGGAACATCAGACAATAGAAATGAACCACAAGTTACAGCTGTTACTAGAGCTTCTTTGGATGTTAGTTTTAAACTTTCTTGTATTGTAGTCCAATCAAATATGAAAAATATTTTTTCCTATTTGCTATAGTTAGTTTTTCCACAGTATGTGATCTGTTTTAAAGAAATGTCCAAATGCTGCTGAGCATAACCTGTAGTTTTGGTGCGTCTATGGAATATTCTGTAGATGTCTTTTTGGTACATTTGACTTGAGATCTTTAATTCATATGTTTCTCCATTTATTGGGTTTCCCAGTTGACCAGTCTCTTGTAGCAATATGGGTATTGAACCCATCTACTCTTACTAAGTTGAGGTTATTTTATGTCCTAAAGTCCAGTAGTAATCTTTTTATGAAATTGTCTGCACCAGAGTTCAGTGCATATATGTTCATGATTGTAATATATTCTCAGTCATTTTTCCCTTGATCAGAATGCAGTGATCTTCTTTATCTCTTCTGATTATTTTTAATTAGAAATGTTTCATCAGATATAACAATTGCAACCCCAGTGGGAAATGGTGGCATACTCCATCAGTCCCACCACTCTGGAGGGGAGGCAGGCATATCTCTGTGAGTTCAAGGGCAGCCTGGTTAACATAGCAAGTTCTAGCCATCTGAGGCTACAGAGATACCCTGCCTCACAAAGACCAAAGAAATAAAAGAATTGTAACTCTTCCTTTGCTCTTGGTGCCCTTTGTTTGGAATAATTTTTTCAACTGTCCAACCTTAGGTGGTGCCAGTATTGAAGGAAAAATAAGTTCCATTTTTAAAATATTTATTTATTATTTTGTTTTATTTGTATGAGTATATTGACTGCATGTACATAAGCATCCATGTCTTGCAATGCCTCAGAAGTCATAAGAGGGCATTGAACTACCTGGAACCAGGATTAAGGGTGGTTTTTAGGTATCAAACAACTGTTGGGAATCAAACCCATGTTCTCTGCAACAGAAGCCAGAGATATTAATTGTTGAGCCTTCTCTACAGCCCCAAGATGAGTTTCTTGAACACAACAGATGGATTTTTCTTGATCTCTTCATCTAGTCTTTGTTTTTCACTGGGGAGTTTAAGCCATGAATATTTAAAGTTATTAAAGTGTGTGTATTGGTTACTTCATTTTAATTTCTGTTCATGTTCATCCTATTTTTGTTGTAATTGTAATTTCATTTGTTTTCTTTCTGCAGGATGTTGGGTAAGGTCATTTCTTTCCTTATTCTTTTGTGTTACTTAGAATATTCTCCATAGGTGTGGTTTGGTGAACATGAATTCTTTTAGCCTATTTGTATAATGGAAACTTTTAAAATTTTCTATTCAACTATAATACGCATTTTTACAGTGTGAATAATTCTGAGCCAGCATCTGTGATCATATGGAACTTGGAATATATTGCCTCAAGCTCATCTGGCTTTCATAGTTTGCAATGAGAAATCATCTGTAATTCTAATGTGTTTTCCTTTATATGTAACTTGTTTTTCTTTTGTAGCTTTCAGTGCCCTCTCTTTGTTCTGGACATATAGTGTTTTACTATAATATACCATGGGGAGTTTCTGTTCTGGTGCTCTCTATTTGGTGTCCTGTTTGCTTATTGTATCAATCTGGGTTTATATTTCCTTGAGTTAGGGAAATTTTCTCCCATAATCCTGTTGAAGATTTGGTCTATGCCACTGCACTGAGATTCTTGCCTTTCCTCACTGTCTGGAATGCATAAATTTGCTCTTCTCATGATCTACTACATTTCGTCTATATTCCATTCCTGTATTTTAAACATGTTTTCATATCCTTTGCATTGGTGTTCTAATTCTTCTACTTCATTGTCCACACATTCTATTCCATTTTCCATAGTTTTCATTCCATTGATGAGGCATTTTCCTGTCATTTCAAATTGACTTACTGCATTTTTCAATTCCATCTTCACTTCAGCCTGAGTGGTTTACATATTTGTATTACTTTTTGATTTCCATTTTCAAATCCTGAATTGTCTCTATTTCACTCAGTCATATATTATATTTTCATGATATTCAATTAACAGTTTTCTATCCTCTGAGTTCTTTGAGTTGTTTGCTCTTTAAATGCATTGATTTCTTGGAACATGTTTATGGTTTTGCTTTAAAATTCCAGGTCTTTGTGTTCCTCTGGATAGTTCTCATTGTAGAACACCTCGATAGAACTAGTAGAGTTATTTAGGACATATTACTTTGGGTTTTCTTCATTGTGGTTTGTGTCTATGGATTTCTTTCCTTGGTTGTCTCTGAAGTTTGATTCTTTTCAGAGTGTTGCTGTAGCATGTTTGCATTTTTATCAGCTATGGTCTGTGCCTGAGTCTCTGCCCAGGAAGCCTCCCAAACTGTGCTGTGCCTGTTGGCTTGTAGGGGCCAAGACCTTAGAATGTACCTGGGAAATATCTGATTGATACTCAACTTGGGCCTCTGGACTAGTTCCTGATTAGCTGGATGAGAAACAGCTGGTTTTGTTAATACAAACAGAAGAATAAGAATAAGAATAGAATAAGAAGAATAAGAATAAAAAGAAGAAGAAGAAGAAGAAGAAGAAGAAGAAGAAGAAGAAACAGAAACCTAGACCAACCAACTTTTCATATCTAATTAGAAGACAACAAAGGCATGTGAATAATATGAACAAAGTCAATCTTCAACTCAACAAAGGAAGATGTGAGTTTTATACCAGAATCACAAACAATAAAAGGATTCCACACATCAAAAATATAATGAAAAATAATATTTGGAAAAACCCAAATAATTAGTCTTGAGTAAATACTGCCAGACCTTCATAAGAGTTGTACAATGAGGAAACCCCCCCCCACCTAGACATAACTCGGGGCATAGAATTTAAAAGAAAAATCATAAAAATGATCAAAGAATTTGAGTAATTTAAAGAGCATACAAACAAATGAATCAAAGAACTACAGGATAAGTAAAAACTTCTTACTAAATTTATGTAAGATACAGAAATACTGAAGAAAACTCAGGCTGAAATAGAAAAGGAAGTTTAACACTTAATAAGCCACCTAGAAATAATGAAAAGCCTCAGTAACAGAATGAATAAAGTAGCAAATAGGATATCAATACCGGAAAATTAAGTTGAAGAATTGGACCACTAAAGCAAAGATTATGAAAAAATTTAAAAATCATGGGAACGGAAAATTCAGGAAAGTTGAGACACCATCAAAACACGAAACTTACACACTGTAGCCATAGAGAAAAGAGAAGAATCACTGGATAATGGTATTGACCACATTTTAAACAGAATTTTAGAAGAAAATTCCCCTGAATTAAGGAAATACACAGCCATAAAAATACAAGAAGCAGTTAGAACACAAAATGGACAGGAGCAAAAAAGAAACTCCCACAACATATCATAGTAAAAAGCACTAAAATTTTCAGAACAAAGAGAGAATACTGAAATTTGCAAAAGAAAAATAACACATTACATATAAAGAAAAACCAATTAGAATTATAGCTGACTTTTCATTGAAAACAATGAAAGCCAGAAGAGCCTGGACCAATATACTTCCAGTTCTAAATGAGTACACATGACAACCCCGAATGCTTCATCCAAGAAAAATGTCTATTACAGCTGAAGGAAAATAAAAATCTTCCATGACATGAATATGCTGAAAGAATTCAAATCCAGAAAACTTATCCTTCATAGAATACTTGAAGCAATACAAAGAGCAGAAGAAAGGAATGACTATACCCAAACAGCAACAAAAGGAAATGAAATGAAGGTATAAATGTGGAAAAACTAAGTTAGACCAAGAATGCAAACAGAAATTAAAAGGATGGGAACAAATATGCATCTCTCAATAATAACTTTAAATATCAATGGACTGAACTCCCTAATGAAGAGACAGAGGATAGTAGAATGGACTACAGCCGGGCGTGGTGGCGCACGCCTTTAATCCTAGCACTAGGGAGGCAGAGGCAGGCGGATCTTTGTGAGTTCAAAGCCAGCCTGGTCTACAGAGTGAGTTCCAGGACAGCTGGGGCTACAGGGAGACCCTGTCTCGAAATAAAAAAACCAAAAAAAAAAAAAAAAAAAGAATGGACTACAAAACAAAATCCAGATTTTTTTGTCTCCAAAAACATCTCAGCTTCAAAGAGGGGCACTAACTTAAGGTGTAAGCATGGAAAAACTATTCCAAGAAAATGGCATTAAGAAGCAAGTAGGAGTTGCAATTCTAATATAGAACAAAATTGAATTCAAACTGAAATTATCTGGAAGAGATATAGAAGGCCTTTTCATTCTTATCAGAGGAACAATAAACCAAGAAAATATTACAATGTACGTGTACCAAATACAGGTACACCCAACTTCATAAACACAATACTAAAGGACTTTAAGGCACAGATTAATCCCAACACACTTGTAATAGGGGACTTCAGTACTCCACTCTGTCCTTTAGATAAGTCAACCAGACAATACATAAGCAGAGACATCTGAATTAAACAATATGATACATCAAATAGACTTAACAGATATCTAATTAATAGTCCACCCCAGCACCAAAGATTTCCCATGGAAATTTCTCCAAAATTGACCATATACCAGAGAACAAAAGAAATTTCCAACAAATTTCTAAAAATTGATTTATTCCATACATTTTATCAAACCACAATGCAATAAAGCTTAATATCAGTACTAGAAGAAGCCCTAATAACACAAACTCATGGAGATTAAATAACACACTCTTGAAGAAGAAATTAAGAAAGAAATAAAGTACTCCTGAAATTAAATGAAAAAGAAAATAAAACACAATGAAACATCTGAGACAGCTGAAAAGTACTCCAAAGAGGGAAATTTGTAGCTCTAAGTGCCTACATTAAAAAATCAGAAAGAGCACAAATAAATGATGTGAGTTCAAGGCCAGACTGGTCTACATAGCGAGTTCCAGGCCAGCTGGGACTAAAGGGAGACCCTGTCTCAAAACTACCCAAAAAATAAAAAAGAACACAAATAAATGACTGATGATTGCAATTCAAGACACTTGAAAGAAAACAAATGAAACCCAAATCCAGCAGAGAAGAAGAAATAACAAAAAAAGAGCAGAGATTAATGAAATAGGAACAAACAGCACAAAGAATCAATGAGACCAAGAGGTACTTCTTTGAAAAGATAAACAAGAGAAACAGACTCTTAGCCCAGTTAACCAAAAGAAATAAAGAACACATTCAAATAAAAAAAATAGAGATGAAAGGGGAAACATCCCAACAGACAACATAAAGATCCAGAACATTATACAGGAATATGTTAAAAGGCTATTCTATATTGAATTTGAAAATCTGAAAGATATGGATGAATATCTGAAATTCCGGGCATCAGCAAAGCTTAACAAGGAATACATCAACATATTAAACAGACCCATGACATATATAAGGAAATGGAAACAGTAATACAAAACCTCCTACAAAAAAAAAGCAAAACAAAACAAAACAAACAAACAAAACAAAAAAAAAAAAAAAAAAAAAAAAACAGGCCGAGACAGATTTAAGTCAGAATTCTACCAGATATTTAAAGAAGATCTACAACCAATATCACTTAACTTTATCAAATAGTTATAAACAGAGGTAGAACACCCACATGCCTTTTATGAAGTCAGCATCATTCTAATACTGAAATCAGGCAAAGATACAGCCAAAAAAGTAGTCAATAGACCCACATCCTTAACAAATTCTTAACAAATACAGATGTAAAAATTCTCAACAAAATACTTGCAAACCGCATACATCCACACATCAAAAAGGTCATCCAACATGATCCAGTTGGATTTATTCCAGAAATGAAATGATGGTTCAATATACATTAGTCAATAAATTTTATGAATCTTATAAATGGACTCAAAGACAAAAATCACATGGTCATGTCAATTGATGCATAAAAGGCCTTTGATAAAATTCAGTATTCTTGTGTTTAAAGTCTTAGATGGAATTGGGCTGGAAGGAACATACCTCAACATAATTAAAGCAATATAAAGTAACCCACAGCCAACCTCATTCTAAATGGAGAAAAATTAGAAGCATTTGTCTTAAAATCAGGATCCTGGAAAGGCTATCCACTTTCTCCATTCCTTCTAAATATAGTGCTTGGAAGTTTTTCTAGAGCAATAAAACAAGAGAAGGAAATTAAAGGAGTAATAATTAGAAAATAAAAAAGACATCAAACTATATCATTTTGCAGACTACATGTTATTATACCTATGGGAGGCCAAAAATTACTCCAGAAAACTCCTGGAAAGGATTAACATTTTCAGTATAGTGGCAGGTTACAAAATTAATCTATAAAAATCAGCAGCTTTTCTAAATGCCAGTAACAAGAGATTGGAGAAATTGTATATGGATGGAAACCTTTCAATTCAAAATATTCTCAAATAAATATCTCAGAATAAACCTGATCAAAGACATTAAAGGTCTCTACAATGAAAAACTTAATTCTTTGAAGAAAGAGATTGAGGAAGACATCAGAAGATCGAAAGACATCTTGCATTCATGGATTGGATGAATCAAGACAGTAAAAAATGACTTCCTACTCAACATAATGTATAGATTCAATGCAATCCCAGTCAAAATCCTCATGATCTTCTTCACAGAATTGGAAAAAAATCCTAAAATTGACATGGAAACAAACACAGACAAAAAAAATCTCTGAAGAGCCAAAGCAACCCTGAGCACAAAGAACAATACACAAGGTTTTCCTACCCCAGATTTCAAACTATTTTACAGAGCTACAGTCACAAATACAACATGGTACTAGCACGAAAATAGCCCCATATATTTAAGGAAAATAATTGAAAACCCAAACTTGAGTACATGCAATTTCAGCCACCAGACAAAGGGACCAAGAACACTCAGTGAAGGAAATGCAGCATCTTCTGCAAATGGCACTGGCAAAACCAGATCTCCACCTGCAGAAGAATGAAACTAAACCCTTATCTTTCACCTTGCACAAGAGTCAACTCTAAGTGGATCAAAGACCTCAATGTGAAACCTGCAACTCTGAAAACTGTTAGAAGAAAGCATAGGCAGCATACAAATATAAGAAACAACATCAGTTGTTTCAACCTACAGCATACGAATATAAGAAACAACATCAGTTGCTCAGGAAATAAGGTCAATAACCACAAAGTGGGACCTCATTAAACTAAAAAGTGTCATACAGCAAACAAACAATCAAAAAAGTGAAGAGAAAAGCCATAGAATAGGGAGAAATCTTCACCAGTGGAATATCTGACAGAGTTTTAACAACCAGAGTATATAAATTACTCAAAAAAGACCAAAAACACAAAAGACCAATTAAAAGCTGAGCTAAGGAGACCTTCGTGGTGGCACACATCTTTAATCCTAGCAATCAGAAGGCAGAGGCAGGCTGATCTCTGTGAGTTCAAGGCCAATCTGGTCTACATAGTGAGTTCCAGGCCAGCTGTGGCTACAGGGAGACCCTGTCTCAAAAAGACTAAAAATGTTAGCTACGGTACTATAAAGATGACTAAGAAACATCTTAAAAAGTATTCACCATTGTTAGTAATTAAGAAAATGCAAATTAAAACCATTTTAAGATTTTATCTTTCCCCAGTAAGACTGGCTAAGATCAAGAAAATAAATGATACCAAATGCTAGAGGGGTTGTGGGGAAAAAGAATTTCACTGCTGGTGGGATTGCAAGAATGTGCAAGCCCTATGAAAAGTAGTGTAGAGGATTCTTAAAAGACTAAAAATGAACCTACCATTTGCCCTGGTCATACCACTCCTGGATGTATAATCAAAGGATTCATCTTATTCCAGAGATACTTGCACATCCACAATTATTACTTCTCCTTTCACAATAGTGAAGAGCTGAAAGTAATCCAAGTATTCCTGAACTAATGAATGAATGGTACACATGTGGTACATTTACACAATAGATTTCTACTCATCAGTAAAGAAAGACAAAAATCATGAAATTTGCATGTAAATGGATATAAATAGAAGCTTTTATGCTAAGTGAAGTAACATATGCTCAGAAAAATAAAGATGTTATGTTGGCCCTCATTTGTGGCTCATAGTAACAAATTCTTATATGTAAGTTTATATCCTGATGTTACAACTGCAGGAAAAAGTAAATGAAAAGGAACCACAAGGTAAAGGGAAAGAGGGAATCCTGAAACAGAATTCTAATGGGTGACAGGTGTTACATATGGAGAAATGGAATAAAAGCAGCATATCTAAATGTGACAGGAGAGGAAGGGTTACAGAATGAAAGGTGAAGATAAAGGAATAAAAGAAGCCCAGGAGAAATGGGGTCATAGATGGCTGGGTATGTCAAGGAAGAAATTAGGTTATGCTAAAGTGAGAAGACATGGAGGGAAGCCTGGACAGGTAAGAGAAGAGAGGAGATATAAATAATGCATAGCTGGGGTGAAAAACCTGAGAGAATCATATTAGTCTACCAATCTATTGTCACATGATACATACAATATCTACATGTGTCCACGTGCATAGATGAAGGCTTCATGACAAGAAATAGTAGAGACAGGACAAAGATTTCATTAAGTCATTGGCCAGGGTAGTCCAAGATACTGCCAAAATCAGACTATTTCCATAGCCCTTGGTCACCTCCCAGAACCTGAAGTGAAGAACCTATTGTTGAAGACAGGACATAATTAAAAGACTGGATTTGGCAGAGTGGAGCTGGAACTGACCTGGAAGCAACCTCCCTTGAAGGCTAGCTCTCATAGTTTTTGAGAGCATTATGGAAGCCCCTAAGGGAGAACATAAAATTCACCCATGCTGTTTTGGGTGACTATATATGATTAACTTGGGAAGCAAACTTAATTTTTATGTTAAATCATCTTATAGGTGTAAGAGAATGCTAGAAGATGATATTGTACAACAGAGAAATTATAGAGAACATTTGTATGTGCCAATCCCAAAGATATTGTTCTACAGTTTTTATGTAAAACAAATCTGGACAACAGCGATTTATATCTCCACTTAACTCAGATGCATGATAGAAGAGAAACTTGGCAGCAGACTACAAGACATAGGCGTAGGAAAAGACTTCCTAAATCAGACAGCAGCTGCACAAGAAATAAGATCGACAATTGACAAATGGGACCTCGTTAAACTCAGACGTTTCTGTACATCAAAAGAAACAATAAAGGAAATGAAGAGAAAACCCACAGAGTGGGAGGAAACCTTCACTGCAGATACATCTGACAAAGTATTAGTTTCCAGAGTATACAAGCTACTCAGAAAACAAAGAAGAAATAAAACAAACGAATCACTCAAAAGATGGAGCAAATATCTGAATAGAGACTTCACAGAGGAGGAATTAGGAGATGGCCGAGAAACATCTTAAGAACTGTTCAACATCTCTGATAATTAAGGAAATGCAAATTAAAACCACTCTGAGATATCACCTTACTCCAATAAGACTGGCTAGGATCAGGAACACGAATGATACCAAGTGCTGGAGAGGTTGTGGGGAAAGGGGAACACTCATCCATTGCTGGTGGGAATGTAAACTTGTACAGCCACTATGGAAAGCAGTGTGGAGAACCCTTAGAAGACTCAAAATGAGCCTTCCATTTGACCCAGTCATACCACTCCTGGGTATATACCCACAAGACACAACTTACTGCAAAGATACATGCACAGCTATGTTTATTGCAGCTCTGTTCACAATAGCAAAAAGCTGGAACCAGCCCAGGTGCCCCTCAACTGACGAGTGGATAGAGAAAATGTGGTACATGTATACAATGGAGTTCTATGCAGCGGTAAAGAGGGACAACATCATGAACTTTGCAGGTAAATGGATGGAGCTGGAAGACATTATGTTAAGTGAAGTAACACAGTCCCAGAAAAACAAACGACAAATGGTGTCCCTCATATGTGGATGCTAGTACCAACAACCCAGATATAAATATTTCTCATGGAGAGGGAGGCATAGTAAAAGAACAACAGAAAGACTGCATCAGAAAATGGACTGAAATGGTGAATTGGAAAGGGGGGATGGGTGGGAGAGGGACACGGGTGTATATTCGATTAAGGCATATTTAATTGACGTGAGCTCAGCAAGTACCCAGTTTCGCCTAGACACTGTCTACAGGACACATGGTGTTTTAGGACTTAGTAAAAGTAAAAGTAAACATGTGTATATTAAACAACATTGGTTTACAGAATCTGATAAAAATGGTAATGCATCTGAATTAAATGGAGATATAATTCGCTGTTGCCCACATTTGCTTTACATAAAATCTGTAGAGCAAGAACTTTGGGATTGACACATACAAATGTTCTCTATAATTTCTCTGTTGTACAGTATCACCTTGTAGCATTCTCTTTAAGATGATTTAACGTAAAAATTAAGTTTGCTTCCCAAGTTAATCATATATAGTCACCCAAAACAACATGGGTGAATTTGATGAAATCTGTGCCTTGACTCCACCCTATAGTTATGTATAATACAACGGTCTTCTGGAGACTCATATGCAAAAAAAAAAGGGGGGGGGATACAGAAAGACATGAAACCTTTTCATCAAACCCTTGCAATTCAAATCTTAAAACTAACTATGGGAAAAGATTTGTTTGTTCCAACAGGACAAAACGTCACCAACTTAACGGCTGAGAAAGAAAAGATACAGGTTTGCATTGAGTAGGATGTACCAAAAAGTGGCAACGGAAAGGCTGACCCGTCTGAACATTCAAAGGAAGAAAAGCCTCAGATTGCCATAAACATCGAACCCCTCTGTGGATCCTACATGTAACAACTAGTTATAATGAGTCCTAATGAAACTTACCTTCTAGGTGCCACAAAGGTTCTGATATGAGAGACTTCCTTGCCTTCCCACCCATAGAACAAGGAGAAATATGACAATGATGAGGTCGCTCCCCAACTGTAAATTGGAGACAACTATTGTAGAGGTAATCTCTTATAAAACCGGTAAAACTGCTTTCTTTAATTGACTACTAGACATGGGAACTGTGGAAGGGATTACTCTCTGTTCAGAACCAAATATAATACTAAAGTCCTAGGGCTATGCACTCAGGCAAAATATATTAATACAGGAGCTCTGACATCAGCAATGGATTGTTCTACCAGGTGGATGTTGGCCAGGGGATCCAAGGCCCCACAAAAGGTAAGGGCTCCTTGCCTCTAAGTTGGGATACCTACAGGAGGAGAGGCAATAAGACCCTGCTGCCGAAGACCTGACGTTAACATGGGAGGGATGTATTGAGACCACACATGCAAGTGTACAGATGGCCTCTGGAATGCCAGAGAGTGTTACCAAAGGCCACTAAACCAATAAAGCAAATATGGGTCTCCCTGAGTCAAGCAAGACTCCACCGTCAGCACCAGCTACACCTCACCTGCCTGGAAATACTGTGCAGCAGAGGCAGCCATGTGCCTGTATATCCCAAATCTAATTGGCTATTGGCTCTCCCCTTGGAGAAATAACCCATGGCTGATGCCACAAGCTTACATCCTCTACAGGTTAGGAGATGTTATAAGCCACAGTAAGACCCTGTCATATTTAACAGGGGGGAAAATTGTAATTCATGGATTAACATATCCAAACATGTGTCTATGCTAAAGTAACCTACCATAACTATTAGTGCTGCTTAAATACCTATATATCTAATTGCTTGTTCTTCATTAGTAGGATCGAAAGGTTATTCCTGGACAAACTGTCAGCCCATGAAAGGAAACAGCCAGAATTGACCAGAGTCCAAGTCAACAGCTCCAGAGAGAGTGGACTGTTTTACCTCTCATCCACCTGTGCCCCTTTTCTAAGCCTAGGGAACAACCTGCGGAAGAGGGGGCGTGGTAGAATGTAAGGGCTGCGATTGGGGTGAATGGTGAAACTACAGCAATGTAGTCTGGACACTCATTTGATCAACTTGATTGAACAAACAACCTGTCACCCCCCACTGGATGGGGGGGCTGTAGGGGATTGGGCACAACAGCCTGCAGATTGGTTTTGCATGAAGGATGCTTGTACTCATGGATTATCACTTATAGATAAAAATTAAAAAAAAAAACTGAGAGAAAGATGCAGGACAGTTATGGCAGAATGCATGATCTGGGATGGGGTGGGGGTGGGGAGGAAGGGAAAGGGAAATAAGCCTGAACTGAATTGGAAATAATGTATGAAATGCACAAAGCATCAATAAAAATTAAATTAAAAAAAAAGACCAAATGTCCATTTCAGTGACCAACACAGCATACAACATTGGTACAATGGTGTCTCCTTATCTTGGGGGCAAACAATGCTAACTAATTGGACCTAAAGCCCACTCAGTCAGAGGAAACTGATATGTGGTGCTGTAAACATAGCTGCATGCACACAACTGGAGAGGTAATAGATCTCAGAGAAATCCCCAAGGTTGACACATAACTAGACTAACTCACTAACTGCACTAACTCACTAACTGCAAAATAGTTAACCTTATATTTACAGACAATTATCCCAAACACTACTTGAAAAGAAGATTCTGTTGCATAAGAAGAATAGTAGAGTATACCACAACTGGACACACACAGAAATGGTTCGTGAGTTTCTCATGCCTACCTGATACATTTAAAATGCAACCTCTACACACCATGGAGCTGCAGAAATGGGTAACAGACCCAATCTTTGCTAAAGAAATATTGGCAGCTGGTTGTGGTTGGGTGAGGAAGAACTGGCCTTCTTTAGGAGAGGAGCTCCTGATGGGTTGACTAGAGCACAGGAAATGAGCTGTCAGGGAGGAGTGGGTTGGGAGAGTAGTTTGGCACAATGAACCCTAGAACAAATGACAGAATGTGTGACCTCCTCTGGGGACCTAGTGGGAGGGTGCCAGTGGAGAAGTGGATAAAAAATCAATCAAGACTAATTGAAAAATTATGTATGAAATACACAAAAAAACATAAAAATATAATAAAATATTTGTATCTATTTACTTAAGTACTTATGTATGTTTTTGTGTGATTGTGTGTCCCTGAATATGTGTATGTGCCACAGTATACCCTGGAAGTCAAAAGACAAGTTTAGAGAGTTCCCTCCTACCATGTGGATTCTGGGGATCAAACACAGGTCACAGCCTTGCTGACAAGCACCACTACCCACTGAACCATCTTCAAAGCACTAATTAACATTTTCACAGAGTGTAATTTGCTTTGGTAGACAGTGGACCATTGAGCAATGTATATTAAATGCACATGAATAGTAGAATTTTAAAATAATTTACAATTCAAAATTACAAACCTATTACACATGTAAAATTTGGAGAGCATGGTGGCACATGACTGTAATCTTAGCACTCAGAGGATTGACAAGAAGGATACTGAGTTCCATGCCAGCAGGAGCTACCTCATGATATGGTCTTTAAAAATGTTTAATGGCCAAACTCGCCTCATCTTTTTGTTATCTTTTTATGTGTATTTCATGTGTATACTTCTGTGTTGTGTACATATATATGTTCGTGTTCCTATTTTCAGGAGTCCAGGTGTGTGTGTGTGTGTGTGTGTGTGTGTGTGCATGCATGTGTGTGTGTGTGTTTAAATAGAATACCTAAGAGTTCACCAATTTTCTAGAATTCTGGTTTTATTGGAGCATTGCAGGTTTTTCATGACTCATTTTATTGAGTCTTTGGGAAATTCATACATGGATTTTAATTGTATTTACTCACTTCCCTTAAATTCTTCGAGGTCTACCCCCTTTCCTTACCCATCCAATTTTGTGTCCCATTTTTTTATAGTTTCTCATATTTTATTATTTTTGTTTTTGTGTATGTGTGCATTGCTTTCATGTATGTAAGGGACCCTGTGATATAAAAACACCATAAGTTCAGTAAACAGCATCAGACTGTCCTAGAACTGGAGTTATAGATGGTGGTTAGCTGCCATCTGGGTGCTGGGAATCAAACCTGTGTACTATGCAAGAGCACCAACTTCTCTTAACTGCTAAGTCACCTCATCAGCTCCATCTTCTTTAAAAAATTATCCATCTAGTCCAGATTGTGCTACCTATATACTGTTGGGTGTGTGGCCATTTAATGCAGAGTAGTCAGCCTACCAACTGTCTCACTCAAAGAAAATTGACTGTCTCCAATATTGTGAAAACATTCCCCAACAATGCTCTGTATTATGATAATATACAGATATTATCATAATTTAAACAACCTCTTTTTCAAGAATTGTATTTAGATCTTATCTTTATATTGTTATGTTGCCTAAAATTTTGCTAATGCTGCTTGTCTTTTAAGATAACGGAGAACAAAGTTTATAATGATAACTAAGTAAGCAGATACAGCCTGCTGATTTTCTAGAGGGCCTATGTTTGATTCTCAGCACCTGTATCAGAGAGTTTGAACCTATTTGTATCTCCAGCTTCAGGAGGTCTGTGGTCTCTAGACACTTAGGCTCTTGCAGGTACATGGTCAATCCCAAATACACACACACACACACACACACACACACACACACACTATCAAACTTAAACTCTAAAACATAATAAAAGTACTTTAAAAATTATGATCATAGCTGGGCATCGTGGTGCACACTTTTAATCCCAGGACTGGGGAGGCATAGGCAGGCAGATCTCTGTGAGTTCAAGGCCAGCATGGTCTACAGAGGAAGCTCCAGGCCAGCTGGGACTAAAGGGAGATTCTGTCTCAAAAATACCCAAAAAATTATGATCATAGGATATTTTATATTGGTTTCTTGGTTTCCATCGTAGAATCTAAATTACTAAGAGTTTTATTATAAATAACAACATTAAGTAATATCCCCAGCAACTAATCTTTATTTGTGGCTCCCAAAATTCACTGTATGATTAGAGACATCTGAACAAAAAGATGTTGTAATTGAGAAATATCAATTAAATATTTCAAATTCCATCTTAGCAAGGAAAATTCTTTGGCTCATTGTGATAGTTTTTAAAAAATGGTTTAAAACTCTTAACCAGAATGGCATTGTTCTGTTTATGTAATTTTTAGTCAGTATTGATAACATAGTTTGAAAGGTAATATATTTTTGTTCATAACTGTGAAATAAGAATGAGCTTATAATTAGAGATAATGGGATGTTACAAACTTGGCCTCCAGAGTCAAGGAATTAGGGAATACTACTCTTCTACAGCATTGTTCTTTAAAAAGATGAACATATGGGACCAGAATAATGAAGCAGTAGATAACTGAGATAATTGGAGCTTTGCCTTTGAGCCCCATGAAATCTGAAGACAGCCTGCATTGGACAGTGATCTCCAATAAAAATGCTAGTCTCCAAGCAGCTCTTACACATATGTTTTCCAAAATATTTGCTCTTAAACACCAAAACTTGGACTTAGTTATCCATCCACAGTTCTTCAGGACTGATATGTAATCTTCAATATTCAGGTGAGCTTTGAAAATTAAAGCAAATACAATCCTAGAATTTCATCCTGGGGTTCCATGAGAAGTCAAATAAGTTAGGAAGATAGAAATAGTTAAGGTGTACTTGAGAGTTTTCTGTTCCATATCTGACACACTATAGCCACTTTTTCATATCTTCTATACACAATATTATTCTGTGTCTTATTTATTTTATTTTATTTTGTACAAGCTCTTTTGACTCTTCTTTAACTTCTCATCTGTTTGATAATCTATCCTATCTGCTCAGCCAACGTTTACTCAATTCTCATTGCATGGCATCATACTCTATACAAGCACAGGTCCACTTCTTTTCCATTGAGAAATATACTCCTTCTTAATCAAAATAACCATTAAAATACTATGGCATTTTCTATACTGCTTTCAAAGATATTGGTGGAGGTTTTTGACAATTACTTAAGTACTATAAGCTACCATAGTAGGCAAATCCAAAATAAAAATCTACCAGTAAAAATCATATCTACAAGTTTCCTCATTCATTCTCATCATTCTCTCTGACACCCATGGTCATGCTTTCACCTTTCTTTTTGCTTCATCAAAGTCCTCATCAGAAATATGGAACTGCAAAACCAAACAGATACCACAGAATTCCATCTGCTTGGACTGACAGATGATCATAAACTGCTGCCTCTGGTCTTCACCATGTTCTTGTCTGTGTACTTTGTCACAGTTCTGGGAAACCTGCTAATCATATTAGCCATCAGCTCTAGCTTCCACCTCCACACACCCATGTACTTCTTCCTCTCCATTTTCTCCATTAATGACATCTGTTTAAGTACAACCACAATCCCAAAGATGCTGGTGAACATTGAAATACAGGATGACAGCATCACATACACACAATGTCTTTCTCAAATCTGCTTTGTGGGTGTTTTTACTGGCATGGAAACTTTTCTGCTAGCAGTGATGGCCTTTGACCGCTATGTGGCCATTTGTAATCCTCTGCACTACACTGTCACCATGAAGCATTATTACTGTGTCCTGCTGGTCCTATTCTCACTATTCCTTAGCATTGCAGATGCTCTGCTCCACAGCCTGATGCTGCTACACTTATCCTTCTGCCAAAACATAGAAATCCCTCACTTCTTCTGTGAACTGGTCAGATTATAAAGCTTGCCTGTTCTGATACATTTCTTAATAATCTTCTGATATTTGTTTCAGCATTTGTGTTTGGGGGTGGGTCTGTCTGTGGAATCTTGCTGTCATACATTTACATTGTGTCTTCAGTCTTGAGAATGCCATCCTCAGGAGGAAAGCAAAAAGCCTTTTCCACCTGTGCCTCTCATCTCTCAGTTGTTTCCTTGTTCTATGGAACAGGTTTGGGTGTGTACATTAGCTCTGCAGTGACAGAATCTTCCAGAAACACTGCAGTAGCTTCTGTGATGTACAGTGTAGTCCCGCCATTGCTCAACCCATTTATTTATAGCCTAAGGAACAGGGACATGAAGGAAGCCTTGAGGAAACTGCTTGGTAGAAGAGCTTTTCTTATGTGAAATTTTCTTTCCCAGGTAAGTGGGTTTCTAGAAAAATTAAAATTAAACATAAAATATTGAGCCAAAATACTTGATTCCCCTTCCAATATACTTTTTTCTAAAATAACTACAATATATGATAATGTGTTCTTGACTTTAGTATTGATGTTTTCCACTGTGTTCTATTCCACCTATTACTTTACTTTTTGGACCACCGTTTCGTTATTCACAATACACAGAGTGCACCTTAAAGTAGCACTTGGCATGTCATAATTACTCTGTCAATGTCTTAAAAATATCTGAAGTTGTTAATTTATACAAGATAAGATTTCTACTTAAACAAAACTGCCATCCCTGTGGTAGTATAGTAGGTTCCCTCAGAAGTACCATTGTAGTTGTTTGGATGCTCAGAATTTGGATGGACACTTAATGACAAACTATCATTCTCTTGAAATAACAATTTCCATTATATTAAATGACATAATTAATAATATTTTTCATTGGAAAATATGTGATTTGAATGCATGATACCTGAACCTAAACAGTGAAGGTGTCTTCATTCTAAAAGTACAAATTAATATCTTATTGCTATCTTCAAATGTGAAGACATATTTTAATTAAAAGTATATCAACAGTAATAAATACACTGGGTTATGTTGAATTGAACATCATTCTTTTCCCCATAATGTCTCCCTACCCCAGGACTGATTTTCCTAGGAATCCCAGCATGTTTACAGAAAATGCTCACATCAAGTTGTCTTAAAACCAAAGACCAAAATGTACAGGCCTTTCCTTCAGTACACTGATACTCAACTTAGGCTTAATTACCAGAATAATTCTCCATTCTAGACTGATTGCTATGTCCAAAATGCAGGAAAAATTTGTTTCTTTAAAATGAGATTGAATTATATGATAAATACTAAATATAATTGAGGAGCATGAGAATTGAGACAAAAAACTTTTCTGGGTTTTATGTGCTGACAGAATTATTATAACACCACTCAATGAAAAAAAAACTTTAATACAAGTACTCAGGTGGCAGTGGCAGTGGATCTCTGTGAGTTCAAGGTCTGCCTCGTCCACGTAGTATGTTTCCTGAGGCTATAGGGAGATGCTATATCAAGAGGAAACAACAACAACAACAATAAAAACAGAAGTTACTAAGACAATCAGGATGAATATTAATCATGGAGAAGGTGTTTGAACTTAGGCGGCCAGTTCTGAAGCAAATAAGCAAGTCTCAGTTTCAAAGTATATTAATATAGTTAAACAGCCTCAGAATTCTGTCTGGGAAATTAATTTAATAAATTACTTTTGTAAAGCTTGTTTTGTGCTTTTATTGATGTTTTTTGTATTTTTGTATTTCAATTCAGTTCAGGCATAGTCCCCTCCCCCCCGCCCCCCCAAGATCATGCAATCTGCCATAACTGTCCTGCATCTTTCTCTCACTTTTTTTTATGCTTAGGAACTCACATTTTCCTCCATTAATTTTATATTACTCTAAAATATGGATACACACTCTTCACCCATATACAGTAATTACAGAGTCTAACATAAGTAGTGGGCGGAATCCAGAGCCCGTTGAGAGATTCACATTATAACAACATAGTTGCTTTCAGAAAAACAGAAATAGAACAATAATGTTGTTCAGCTTGCCTTTCATCTGGGGGATTTGGTGTTAGCATCCACAAATTAGGGAAACCATTCCCGGTTTGTTTTTCTGGGACTGTGTTACTTCACTCAGCATAATGGCTTCAAGCTCCATCCATTTACCTGCAAGTTCATAATGCCATATTTCTTTACCACTGAATAGTACTCCATTGTGTAGATGTACCACATTTTTGTCATCCACTTTTCTGCTGAGGAGCATTTGGGTTGGTTCCATATCTTCCCTATTGTGAAGAGAGCTGCAATAAACATGGATGTGCATGTATCTTTGTGGTATGATGAGTCTTTTGGGTATATACCCAGGAGTGGTATTACTGGGCCAGGTGGTAGGCTCATTCTGAGTCTTTTAAGGGTTCTCCACACTGATTTCCATAGTGGTTGTACAAGTTCGCATTCCCACCAGCAGTGGATGAGTGTTCTTTCTCCACAACCTCTCCAGCATCTGTTGTCTTTTGTTTCCTTGATTTTAGCTGGCCATATTGGAGTGAGATGATATCTGAGAGCTTTTTAAATTAAAACTTGATGGAAATTATCCATATCTTCCTAGAATACTTATCACTGTACTCAAAATTCAAACATATTGTTTCCTGTTACTCACTTCTTATGAATGCTGTGTGTGGAAATATACGCATAACGAGATTAAAAATGCCAAACCTTTCAGATGTTGACAAAGTTTTTTCTATCTGCATGCCATTGAAATGGTCTCTATGATTTCTGAAGGAAATAAAAGAGAATTTTATACTATTTTGTGATTATCAGCTCCAATACTTGAATCATTAACTTTTATTATTTCCAAAGTGATTTCCTAAGTAACACACATACACAAACACACTCATCATCATCATCATCATCATCATCGTCATCATCATTATCATCTTTCTGTTAGAAATCCATGGTCTTCTGTCTCTTCTCTTCAAAATATCTTTGTGTATACTGACAATAAAATCAGTAGAAACACTGACTTTGATTCACATTTCTCTTCATGTGAATTTGATCATGATTTGTATATAATGTGCCAAAATTTCTCTTCCTATGATGTCACTATTTTTAATTAAAATCAAGTTGTTTACACATACAAAATAAATGTTACTTTTAATATCACACAAATATATATATATATATATAGTATAGTATATATATATATATTATTCCTAATCTTAACTTTAGTAGTGATTTTCATTTAAAATAATTTTTAAAAATTATATCCAGAGGCTTATATTTATTATTATTATCACTTTTGTTTCTCAATATTTCCTTCTATACTAATTAATTCTGACTATGTCTAGATATTGAAACCTGTATTGTCTTTGGTGAAGAAATTGTGTGGTTAACATTTCTGAGATCATTAAGGCCTAAAATTTCATTGTGAATTTGCTATGCCAAAGAAATTGAAATTACCTTTATTTTATTAACATCTCTTATAAGAATCTATCCTATCCTCTTATTTTGAAGTAAATTCACCAATAAAGAATGAGAGATCTATTGAGTGGTGTGTTTCTGGCTTTATGTGAAACAATAGGCTTGCTGTACCTTCACTTCCAATTTTTTTACACCTACCTTATTGCAGTGAATCAATTAGCTAAAATGACATTTTTAGAGATACCCACTAGCCCTAAATAATATTAGTTACAACTCCAAAGTGATGGTCTCTTAAAGATTAATTGCATTTACCAACTAACAATTTTAGCATTTATGCAATACTAATGTTAATTAAAACAAACATATATGTATAATATATTCAAGATGATAACAGTAGACAGATTCAGTGTCACATGTGCAGCTCTGAAGACAACCCTGACAGGAAACCTTTCCCCAACATGGCACACAACAGTGGCATATATTAAGATACCCATGGGCGATTAACTCATCACTTCAAATTTACACTAATGGACATAACTGTTAAAAGTGTGTGATGTGAATGCCTAATTCATAGCCCTTATAAAATAATTTAATCTTTTAATATCAGTAATGTCCCAAAGCTCAATTTTCAAATAAAGCTCCAGTAGGGTCAATGGGAATTTATTATGATCATTACAGTTCCTAACTTGATATGTGATAATATCCATCTCTAAACACCAAATGCTGGGAAATGAAATGCAATAATTTTAAGCGGTTTTTTTCTGGCTGCCAAGTGCTGAAGACAGTAAATTTTCTCATTATTGGGTATCTTACAAGTTCTCTCTAAAGATCAATAATGAGCCGTTGTCTTCCTCTGAGAGTTCCTGAATTTGCTGCAAAGGTAATGAACTGTGCCACATGAATTCCACATGACTGCTTATGTCCTGGAATAGTGGTCTCCACAAACATGTTTGCTGGAATTTTGGGATGCTTTAGAAAAACAAAGTTCAAACAATGTCCTAATTTCTGAATTTGATTATGTGTATAAGGCAGCACCTACTATTTTTACATATTGTTTAATTATTGCAATGTCAGAAGTTAATTCAAATCCACAGCACTTTAAACAATGGTTTCTTTAAAATAGTAAATTTGCTGGGCTGGAGAGATGGCCTAGCGGTTAAGAGCGCCGACCGCTCTTACAGAGGACCCGGGTTCGATCCCCAGCACCCACATGGCGGCTGAGAACCATCTGAAACTCCAATTCCAGGAGAACTCCAGTTCCAGGGGAATCCAAGACCCTCTTCTGAACTCCGCGGCATTGCACGACACGGGTGCACAGACTTGCATGCAGACAGTACATCATTCATACACATACAGAAATAAATAAAAAAAAATTAAAAAAAATAAATAAATAAAATAAAATAGTAAATTTGCTTGGTCTTTGAAATGGCCATACATGCATTCAATGTATCTTGATTATACCCACGCATGATGGCTTATGCCCTAATGCCCCTGGAAACACCCAAACTTGTTTTTTTCTAGATTCTTTATGATCTTTTAAATTAGGGTACTAGTAATTGTATTAGAATTCAAACAATTGAGTGCAATTAGTGCTTCCCATGGCTGTGATATCATCCTCTGAAGCAAATGCAACCCACCATTTATGATGTCATTCCCACTAGAGCAGCTTTTCAAGGTCATAGAACCTCAGCTAGGACAGGGACTTTCCCATCTACACTGAATATATTACCTGGCTGGATCTTCTTCAGGTGAAAAATCACTATGACTCCATGTTCAAAACAATCCTGTCAGTGCCAGAAAAATGCAGATGTCCTCTCTAGCCTCTGATTCATATCCTCTTTGCACTTTTCTCCATGATGTTCCCTGAGCCTTGGTGGGAAGTTTGATAAAAATGTTCCCTGTGTGGACTGGAGAGGTGGCTCACAAATTAATAACACTTGTTGTTCTTGCAGACATCCTGGGGTCAAATTCCAGCACACAGATGGGAGCTAAAAGCTGTTTGTAAATCCAGTTCTAGGAGGCACAAAAACCTCTTTTGTCATCCGTGGGCATTACACTACACAGGTGCAGTAACATACATGCAGACAACATGTGCACACGCAAAAAAATAAAATAAAGACAATTTAAAGTAAATTTTCTTTTCAAGCCTGAGTACTCAGTCACCAAGGCAGGGATTGCCTTGATACCTTAGGTAATCCTGACCATGGACAATAAAATCTCTTATAATTCTGCAGTAAAAACCCCAAGTCTGAGACCAAGGATCCCAGTACCCCCAATTCTAAGGGCCACTGTTTTGCCATCACCTATTAAGGTAGAATTGGTGATTTTGACAACCGTCTGGGTGGAACAATGGATGCTTGCCTCATCTAAATTTATAGCTTTGGAGTACTTAGTTGCTATGCCAAAAAAAAAAAAGTGCAGGGCATATTGGATACTCCATTAGTCCATGGAATAGCCCTGTTTTTGTAATTCAAAAGAAACAGCAGGAGAAGTTTGGTATGCTCCATGACCTTAGGGATATTAATGATACAATTTTAAAAAATGGGAGCTACCCAACCTGGACTTCCACAGCTCTCAGCTATAAGAATGGGCACACACATTATGATTCTTGATATTAAAGTTATACCCCCCAAAATATTTTTAAAAAGCTATACCCCTGCATCCTGAGGACAGACCGTGCTTTGCATTTACTGTCACCCTGGGAACCACTCTTCCCCTAGGCAGAAATATCAATGGAATGTCCTGCCACCAGGTATGTAAAATAACCCCACACTCTGTCAGGTTTTTGTTGTCATGTTCTAAAAACTTTCTCTAAATTACCAGTGGTAGACATCATCCACTAAATGAATGATATTCTCATAGCTCAATTTGATAGGGTGGTCTTGGACTCCCTACTCTTGCAAATCTTAGAGGCCCTTGATACCAGCCATTCAAAGGTCTCCCAGGAGAAAATTCAACTCGTCCTTCCCTGTGAATTTTAGGGATTAGTTCTAGAAACTAAGTTAATTCGGCCTCAGAGGCCAATAATTAAACTCACTGAGATGTTGCCCCTTAACCATCTCCAAAAGGCTTTGGGGGCTATTAACTAGATGTGCCCATGACTTCATATCTTCTTGGAGGAGATGTGTCCTTTTTTGATTTCCTGAGGGGCCCTCCAGAACCTTATTCACTCCACTGTGTAACTTGAGAAGCAAGCCTTATTCCTCAAAGAATCAATGCTGCTCTTCCTCATGTCTTCCCTGTTAGATTGACACCTCTCTCCCTTTATTGGGGATAATCCTAGCTACAAGACATTGTCAGGTGGGGGCAGATGACAGTCTCGTGTGTCTCTGGAATGATTAAACCCTGCATATCATAGAGTACAAAAACAGAAAATGGAGGCCTATACACCCTCCCCCAATGATGTAGTGTGCAGAGCACTCTTTATACAAACTATCTGTCAATTTTGAAACCAGACATGATAACCCCAATCCACAAAGCATTCCAGCCCTCTGAGAGGACATAACAAGGCACTATTGGTACTTTGATGAGATCCAATGTTGGGACAATGGAAGGGTTCAGACCCCCTGTCAACAATGGAAGAGGGTTTGCTTGTGTCTTCCCATAGGCAGATCACCATGCCATTTGGATCCAGCAAGAAGATTACTCCTCAGACTGCAAGAGACAGAGCAGGAAGCACCAGCAGAGAAGCTGGATGAACTTATTTCCTTCTGAACTAATGTCTGATTAGAAAGTCTTTTCTAATACAGGCTACTGCAGATGATTTCTTCAAATATTTTCAGAGTTTCGCACTTCACATTAAGGTCTTTCATCCATTTAGAGTTGACTTCTGTGCAAGGTGAAAGATAATCATTTCGTTTTATTCTTCTACAGGAGGAAATACACTTTCCCCAGCACCAATTGCTGAAGATGCTGCCTTTCCTCCACTGAGTGTTCTTTCCCTCTTTGTCAAATATCAGTTTGCTGAAATTGCATTAACTCAAGTTTGGGACTTTAATTATGTTCTGTTGATCTACAGATCTATTTTTGTACCAGTACCATGCTGTTTTTATGAGCATAGCTCTGTAATATAGTTTGAAATCTGTTATAGTAATCACCCTGTATTGCTCTTTGTGATCAGGGTTGCTTTTCACTGTCCTCGTCTTTTGTGTTTCCATATTAATTTTACAATGTTTTTAGCAATTCTGTGAAGAATACCATGGGGATATTGATTGGAATTTTATTAAATCAATGTATTACTTGGGGTAGGATGGTCACTCTCAATATATTAATTTTTCCAAACCATGAATGTGAGACTTACTTCCATCTTTGGTTATTTGAATATAGAAAAGCTACTCATTTTTGTTGGTTAATTTTGTAACCCGCCATGTTACTGAAAGTGTTAATCATTTGTATGAGTTTTCCCATGGAAATTTTGGCATCCCTTAATTATTACAAAATATCATTTGCAAAGAGAGATAGTCTGACCTCTACTTTCATAATTAGTCCTCATTTAGTTTCCTTCTCTGATCATATTTCTTTGGCAAGAGTATTAAGGTTGTTATTTAAAAGGAGTGGGGATAGTGGAAAGCCTTGCCAGGTCCGTAATTTTAAGAGAAATGGTTCTAATTTTTCTTCAGTTAGAATGATGCTGGCTGTGGGTTTGTTGTATATAGCTTTTAACTATGGTGAGTTATGTTCCCTCCAGTCCAATTCCCTGTAGGATGTTAATTTTTCCTTTGACCCATTCATTATTGAGGAGTATGTTATGTAATCTCCATGATTTCATGTGGTCACTAGGACTTATTCTGGTGTTGCTCTTAAGCTCTATTGCATTGTGGTCTGACTGTATGCATGATTATTTCAATTATTTCTATTTGTTGAAGTTTATTTTGTGCCCCAGTATGTGGCCAATTGTGGAGAAAGTTCAAGGGGATGCTGAATAGAAGGTATATTCTTTATTTCTTGAATAGAATATTTGTTAGATGTCTGTTAGGTCCATTTGATGTATATTATTATTCAATTGAGATGTTTCTTTGTTTATTCTTTGTCCAGTTGACCTGTCTAAATGACACAGTGGAGTAATTAAGTCCCCTACTATGAGTGTGTTGGGATTAATCTGGATTTTTTTTTTACATATTCAACTATTTATTGAATTGTGTTTTTAATAATACATTGATATGACATATGAAAACAGTTTTTTTCATAATTTTTCCATTTTGCATGCTTGAAGTTAGTTTCTTTTTTTTTATTTTTATTTTATTTTTTTTAATTAATTTTTATTGATGCTTTGTGCATTTCATACATTTTTTCCAATTCAGTTCAGGCTTATTTCCCTTTCCCTCCCCCCCACCCCCACCCCATCCCAGATCATGCATTCTGCCATAACTGTCCTGCATCTTTCTCTCAGTTTTTTTTTTCATTTTTAGCTATAAGTGATAATCCATGAGTACAAGCATCCTTCATGCAAAACCTATCTGCAGGCTGTTGTGCCCAAACACCTACAGCCCCACCATCCAGTGGGGGGTGACAGGTTGTTTGTTCAATCAAGTTGATCAAATGAGTGTCCAGACTACATTGCTGTAGTTTCATCATTCACCCCAATCGCAGCCCTTAATTAATCTGGATTTTAAAGTCTTGTGTTATTGTGTTTAAGAAATGCAGTGCACCAGAGTCTGGTTCATATATATTCATTATTATACTGTCTTCTTCATTAGCTATTCCTTTGATACAAATGAATTGAGCTTCTTTATCTCTTCTAATTAATTTTAGTTAGAAGTCTATTTTGTCAGATAGAATATCAAATTCTGCTTGCTTCTTAGTGCCATTTCCTTGGGATATTTTTTCCACCCTTTCATCTTTAAAGTGTCTGTCCTTAAAGGTGAGCTGAGATGTGTTTCTTGTAGACAACAGAAAGATAGACCTTGTTTCTTAATCTGTTCCAATTAGCTTGTGTCGTTTTTCATTGGGGAGTTCAGTGCATTGTTAAAGTTATTGTATAGATACGTGTATTGCTTCCTATCATTTTAGGTTCTGTTTACATTCTTGGTCTAGCTTGGTTTTTCCACAATTATACCTTCATTTAACTGTGCCAGTTCTGGCAGTGCTTGTGTATATATGTTCCTTTCATTAGCTCTTTGTATTGTGTCAAGTGTTCTCTGAAGAGCTTGTTTTCTGGATATGAATTATTTCAGCTTACTCATACCATGAAAATTTTTCTTTCTCCTTCAACTATAGTAGATATTTCTGATAGGTGAACTATTCTGGATTGCCATCTATAATAATTTAGAACTGGGAGAATTTTGTTCCAGGATCTTCTGGCTTTCCTATTTTGCACTGAAATGTCAACTATAATTCTGATGAGTTTTCTTTTATATGTGACTTTTTTCAGGTTTCAGTACTTTTCAGGTTTGAGTATTCTCTCCTTGTTCTGAACAGGTTGTGTTTTTACTATGATATGGTATGGGAAGTTTCTTTACTAGTCCTGTCTATTTGGTGTTCACTGTGTTTCTTGTACTTGTATCAATATTTCTTTCCTTCATTTGAGGAAATTTTCTTCTACAATCCTGCTGAAGGGCTATTCAATAACATTATCCTGATATTCTTCTCCTTCCTTTATTATTGAAAAAATTTGAAATAATCCCATGCATTCTGTCTCCCACATTTACTAAATATTCCATTCCTGTGTGTTTTACATTTTTATTAGTTTTTTTTTGAACTTTCTAATTCTTCAACCTTATCATCCAGTCTTCATATTCTATTTTCTACTTCATTCATTCTGTTACTGAGTTTTTCTCCCCTCATTTCCCGATGGCATATTGAGTGCTCCACTTCCTTCATTTCCGGCTGAGTTTTCCTCATGAATTCTATCTCTTTTGCGGGGGAGCCCTGATGGGGGCTGATGCACACCTGGCTCCCTTGAAGCCAATAATTAAACTTCAGAGATATTGCCCCTCATTCAGCTCCAAAAGGCTGTGGGGACTATAAACTGGCTGTGTCCATTACTTCCTATTTCCTCAGAGGCGATGCATCCCTCACATGATTGACTGAGAGGCCCTAAAGAACCCTCTTCACTCTAATGTGTAACCTGAGAAGCACACATTGTTCTTCAGAGAATAAATGCCGCTCTGCCAAGCCTTCACTCTTAGGTTTGACTCCTCCTTCCCCTTAATGGGGATAAGTCTCACTCCAGGAGATTGTCTGGTGAGGGCAATATGACAGTCTCATGGGTCTCTTGAATGCACCCTGCATATCATAGAGTAAAAAAGCAGAACAGGGAGGCCTATACACCTTCCCTCCATGATGCACTGTGCAAAGCACAATTACTATAAAATCTCTGTACATTTTGAAACCAGATATGATAACCCCAGTCCAAAAGCATTGGATTCCTCTGACAGGGCATAACCAGGGACCATTGGTACTTTGGTGAGATCCAATGTTGGCACAATGGAAGGGTCCAGACACCCTGTGGACAATGGAAGAGGGTTTGCATGTGTTTTCCCATAGGCAGAGAGCCCCATGCCATTTGGGTTCCAGCAGAAAGCATTCCCCCTTGGACTGCAAGAGACAGACCAGGAAACACAAGCAGAGAAGCTGGCCCCTTTGAACATTCTGGAACAAAAGGAGAAATCCAAGAAAATCCCATTGATCTGGAGGCCTTGGCACGGGGTGACAAGGGGGACCTCAAGGCACTGGAGCCACAGCTGCCAAGCCTGAGTCCTCTGGGATTGGCGCCAGATGTGCCCAACCCAGTTTCTGGTGGGATCCTCTTTAATTAATGCCCTGCCTCTCATTTTTGGCAACGAATCTGCCCTTAATCCAACCATGGGCCCTAAATAACACCTCACAATCAATTTGTTTTAGTGAGAGTAATTAACTCCAATCAATCTGTTAATTGATATGAAGGACTTTTCACCCTCTCCTCCCTGCTGTGAGCGGAATCAATGATTATGACAATGACTTCCTACCAGAATTGCCACAGTTCTCTCTGTGTTTCTTAACACTAACTCACCTGAACTGACATACATGGAAATTTCCACAGTCATATTTCTAATTGTATTATACCCCACAATGTTACTGACTTTATTTATATCCTTAGGACTAAAGCAGTCTCGTGGTTGCTAGTGAATCTGGCCACAACGTGGGAAGAGCATACCAGACTGGAACAGCAACTCACCCTTCATCATCATAACAAAAGTTTTGTCTAGGCTGTCATCCTTGGCTACAGATTCAGTTGCATCAGGGGTACAAATAACAACCACATGCATCTGCAGGAAAATGAGCTTCAGCAAAAACTGACTGATCTTTTATTTAATTAGCATGTTTGTGTATGCAAACCTCTCCAACTAGACTTGAGAACCCTGGGTTGTACAAGAATTGGACACAGATGCTTACTAATTGGGTTTACATTGAAATTGCTTACGTTTATTGCTTATGTTTTCTAATTGGTTTACCCCATATTCGGGTTTCACATGGGAATAGATCATTGTAGATCCTTATTGCTTTTACAAAATAGTCATGACCACTGGAGACCAACAGAGGCAGTTAACCACCAAAACCATCATGCACTCTAGGCTGGGGCAGTCAAAAACAGAAGGAGGAGATGTGGGACAGCAATCCTGAACAAAGAAATATCTTTTTTTATTTGTTTATTTTTAAGGGATTCTACAATATAAGAGCACAGTTGTTTTCAGATCTCACTGACATTGCTCAGTTTGACATACAATTAGGTAATTGGTGCTATCATTCACAGATGAGGGACACCATTTGTCATTTGTTTTTCTGGGACTGTGTTACTTCACTCAGCATGATATCTTCTAGCTCCATCCATTTACATGCAAAGTTCATGATGTCTTCTTTCTTTACCACTGCATAGAACTCCATGGTGTAGATGTACCACATTTTCTCTATCCACTCGTCAGGTAAGGGGCATTTGGGTTGGTTCCAGCTCCTTGTTATTGTGAAGAGAGCTGTAATAAACATGGTTGTGCATTTATCTCTGAAGTAAGATGAGACTTGTGGGTAGATACCCAGGAGTAGTATGGCTGGGTCAGGTGGCAAGTTCATTCCAAGTCTTCCAAGGGGTCTCCACACTGCTTTCCATAGTGGCTGTATGAATTTACATTTCCATCAGCAGTGAATGAGTGTTCTCTTACCCCACAACTGCTCCAGCACTTGGTATCATTTGTTTTCTTGATCCTAGCCAGTCTTATTGGAGTAAGATTATATCTTAAACTGGTTTTAATGAGCATTTCCTTAATTATTAGCAATGTTGAAAACTTCTTAAGATATTTCTCAGCCATCTCTAATTCCTTAATTGTGAAGTCTCTGTTCAGCTATTTGTTCCATCTTTTGAGTGGGTCATTTGTTTTCTTTCTTCTTTGTTTTTTGAGTAGTTTATATATTCTTGAATTCAATGCTTTGTCAGATGTATCTGCTATGATCATTTCCTCCCACTCTGTGGATTTTCTCTTCACTTCGTTGATTGTTTCTTTTGATGTACAGAAGCTTCTGAGTTTAATGAGGTCCCATTTGTCAATTGTCAACCTTAATTCTTGCATAGCTGCTGTCTGATATAGGAAGTCTTTTCCTACGTCTATGTCTTGTAGTCTGCTACCAACTTTTTCTTCTATCACCTTCAGAGTTTGGGGTTTCAGGTTGAGGTCTTTAATCTATCTGGACTTGACTTTTATACAGGGCTAGAGGCAAGGGTTTATTTCATTCTTCTACAAGTGGTGATCCAGTTGTGCCAACACCACTTGCTGAAGATGCTGTCTTTCCTCCATTCTGTCTTCTTGGCCCCCTTGTTGAATATGAAGTGGCTGAAATTACATGTGCTCAAGTTTGTTTCTTCAGTTTTGTTCGATTGATCAACAGGTCTGTTTTTGTGCCAGCACCAATCTGGCTTTATGACTACAGCCCTGTATTATAGTTTGAAGTCTGGTATAGAGATTCCCCCCTGTATTGCTCTATTCAATCAGGGTAGCTTTGGCTGTTTTGGGTCTTTTGATTTTCTAAATGAAATTAACGACCTTTTTTCCAAGCCTGTGAAGAAACTCTTGGGAATTTTAATTGGAATTGCATTGAATCTATACAAGAGTTTGTGTCAATACACATTTTACTATATTAATTTTTCCAATCCATGAGCATGCGAGATTTTTCCATCTTCTGATGTCTTCTTCAATTTCCGTTTTCAGGGGTCTAAATTTTTTGTTGTAAAGATCTTTGGTGTCTTTAGTTAGGCTTGTTCATAGGTAGTTTACTGTTCTTGAGGCTATTGTGAGTGGGAAGTTCTCCTTAAATTCCTTCTTTAGTTACTTGTTGCTGGTGTAAAGAAAGGCTACTGATTTTTCTAGGTTAATTTTGTATCCTGACACTTTACTGAAAATGTTAATCATTTCTAGGAGTTTTCTGGTGGAGTTTTTAGCGTCTCTTAAGTAAAGAATCATATCATCAGCAAACAAAGGATAGCTTGACTCTTTTCCAATTAGTACTCCTTTAATTTCCTTTTCTTGCCTTATTGCCCCAGCAAGAGTTTCAAGCTGTATATTGAAGAGGAGTGGTAATAGGAGGCAGCCTTGCTGAGTTCCTACCTTTAAAGGGAATGCTTCTGTAGTTTCCCCATTTAGGATGATATCGGCTGTGTTTTTCCTGTATGTGGCTTTGATTACATTGAGGAACGATCCTTCCAATCCAATTCCCTCTAGAACTTTAAGCATGAAGGGATGTTGGATTTTGTCAAACGATTTTCTGCATCAAATGAGATGATCCTGTGGATTTTGTCTTTCAGTCCATTTGTATGTTTGATATTTATTGATTTTCATTTGTTGAACCATCCCTGCATCTCTGGTATAAATCCAATATGTTCATGATGGATTATCTTCTTGATGTGGGTCTGTATGCGATTTGCCAGTATCCTGTTTAGAATTTTGGCATTGTGTTCATTAGTGAGATGGGTCTATAATTCACCTTTTTGCTTATATCTTTGCCTGGTTTTGATAATAAAGTAATGCTGACTTCATAGAAGGAATTTGGGAGAATTCCCTGTTTGTATCCTTCTAAACAATTTGTGTAATAATGGTTCTAAGTCTTTTTGAAATGTTTTATAAAATTCTGCCATTAAACCATCTGGGCTTGGGCTATTTTTAGTTGGGTGGTTTCTTATTACATCTTCAATTTCTTCAGATATTATGCATCTGTTTAAGTTATCAATCTCTTCTTGGATGAGCTTTGGTGATTCCCAGTATTTTAGATATTCATCCATTTCTTCTAGGTTTTTAAACTTAGTAGAGTATAGGTTTTTGAAGTATCCCTGTATGATTTTCTGGACCTTATCATTCTCTTTCATGACATTTACCTTTTCATCACAGATCATAGTGATCTGGAGTTGTTCCTTCTTTCTTTTGGCTAACTTGGCTAGAGGTCTGTCTATCTTGTTTATTCTCTCGAATAACCAACCTTTGGATTCATTGATTTTTTTGTATTGTTTTCTTTATTTCTATTTCATTGATTTCTGCTCTGACTTTTGTTATATCTTCCTGTCTGTTGCATTTAGGGTTCATCTGTTGTTGTCTCTCAAGTGTTTTTAGCTGCAGTGTTAGATCATTCACTTGTGCTCTTTCTGTTTTTTTTAATGTAGGCACCCAGGGCTATAAACTTACATTTAGGACTGCTTTTAAAGTATCCCATAGGTTTTGTTGTGTTATATTATCATTGTCATTCAGTTCCAGGAACACTTTTCTCTCTTTCTTTATCTCTTCCTTGACCCATTCCTTATTCAGGAATGTGTTGTTTAGTTTCCATGTATTCTTGTAGATAGTAGGGCTTATCCTGGTGTTGCTAATGAGCCATATTGCTCACTATGTGGTCTGATAGAATGCCTGAAATTATTTAAAACTTTTTGTATTTGTGGAGGTTTCTTCTGTGTCCCAGTATGTGGTCGATTTTGGAGAATGTTCTGTGGGGCGCTGAGTAGAAAGTGTATTCTCTGGTATTAGGGTGGAATATTCGGTAGATGTCTGTGAGGTCCATTTGGTGTATCATATCATTCACTTGAGATGTCTCTCTGTTTATGCTTTATCCAGTTGGCCTGTCCAAAGGGTTCTGTGGGGTAGTGAAGTCTCCTCCTATGAGTGTACTGGGGTTAATCTGTGCCTTGAGGTCCTGGAGAATTGTCTTTATAAAGTTTGGTGCACCAGAGTTTGATATATATATATTCATGATTGTGAAATCTTCATGGTCAATTGATCCTTTAAAAAATGTAATTGCCTTCTTTGTCTATTCTGATTTCTTTTACTTTGAAGTCTATTTTGTCTTATATTAAAATAGCAACACCGACTTTCTTTTTGGTACCATTTGCTTGGAATATTTTTTCCATCCTTTCACTTTAAGGCAGTGCCTATCCTTGAAGGTAAGATGTGTTTCTTGTAGACCGCATATAGCTGGGCCCTGCTTCCTAATCCAATCTCCCAGCCTATGCCTTTTAATTGGGGAGTTTAGTCCATTAATATCTAAGGTTATAACTGATAGGTGTAATGTTGTTTCCTTTCATCTTATTAACCATTTGCGTTTTTGGTCTAGGTTTCTATTTCTGCAGTTATGTTTTTATTAATTTCTCTTTCTAGGTGCCTGGGAATAGTTGCTCCTTTCTTCTGTCTTTGAATTGCTTCAAGTATTCTCTGAATTGTTGGTTTTCCGGACTGTATTCTTTCTTCTTGTTTATGTAATGGAAGACTTTTCTCTCTCCTTCAACTCTAATCGACATTTTTGCTGGGTAGAGTAACCTGGGTTGGCATCTATAGTCCTTTAACACTGAAAATGCTTTGCTCCACGCTCTTCTTGATTTCATAGTTTGCACTGAGAAGTCACTTATAATTCTGATAGGTTTCCCCTTATAAGTTACTTGTTGTTTTTCTCTTGTGGCTTTAGAATTTTGTCTTTGTTTTGGGCATCTAGTGTTTTAACTATGATATGGCGTGGGAAGTTTCTTTTCTGATCTTGTCTGTTTGGAGTTCTGTATGCTTCTTGTATTCGTATTGATTTGTCTTTTTTAAGTTTGGGGAAACTTTCGTCTATTATTCTGTTGAAGATGTGTTCAATACCATTCCCTTGGGATTCTTCTCCTCCCTCTATTCCTATGATGCAGAGGTTTGATCTTTTCATAGTGTCCTACAATTCCTGGTTGTTCCATTTTTTTGTATTTTTAAATTTTTCATAATCCTTACTTGAGGCTTTTAGTTATCTTTCATGTCTGATATTCTTTGTTTTACTTCCTCCATTCTACTTCTGAGGCTTTTTCCATTCTTTTTCTCTTGATTAGATGAGTGTTTGATTTCCTTTTTCAATTCGTCTTGTGATTTATTTAGTATTTCCACTTCCTTTTGCAGCTTCTCAATCTCTTCCTGTAGCTCTTTGCTTCGCTGGTTGGTTTCCTTATCTTTTTCAACATGGGATCTTTTCTTTGTTTCCACTTCCTTCCAGAGTTTGTCATTCTCTCTCTCTAGGTCCTTCTTGAGTTTTTCATTCTCTCTCCTTAGTTCTCTGACTTGTTCTTTATAGTCTTTGATTTCTTTGAGTATGTCCACAATTGTTCTTCTGAGATCTGTGTCCTGGGCCACGCCCAGCAGATCCCATTGTAGGAATCTCCCAAAGGGTTGGTAGAGCTTGGTGTGGAATTATCCTTCATCTTTCCCATGTTGTCCATTCTTTGTGTCCCTGGCATGTGGGTTTCTCTTTGCCTGTATTTCAATGAGGATCCCAAATGACTCTTCACTGTGTTGATTGCCTCCTTCAGATGCCTTCGTTTTCTTTTCTTTTTCTTTTTCTTTTTTTTTGGTTGTTTGTTTGTTTTTCTCCTTGTTAATGGAATGTTGTCTTGTCTAACTTTTAGGCTTTCTATTGAAATCTAACTCACTCTTCCCTTTCTGTTCTGAAGGGTCTCCGAAGAATCCACTTGGACACTTCGTTGGGAATTCCAGTTGGCAGGGGACAGGGGGTGGCTAACGCCTGTTTAGCCAGAGCCCCAGTACTCTGTGCTGCAGGGGTCCTGGGAAATCCCCGATCTAAGGTCTGTGCACTCAAGTCCACCTAGAAATATCTTAAGCATGTGCAGGCTACCAATCTGCTTAGCACACTAGGGTGAGCAAAGGATGCAGGGCACACTCTGTTTTCAGCTAGCATGCACTCCTCAGAAGTCATGACTCAGCTTATTTGTCAGCTTGCCCCTTTTGTGAATACACCCCATGAGCTAGGATGACACATGTTTGTGTGGAAGTCTAAGATTGACCACTGGGTTTTGATATCATGATGTAGTGGCTACCCACCCTAAATCTAAATAAGCTGCCTCTTACATAGAATAAATGAGATTTTCACAGATTTGCCACACCTAACATGGTGTTACTGAATGCGTGTTTGATTGTGGGGCTACTAACCTGGCTCTTTGCCTCCTGTGGCTCTGGGAACCTCAGTCCTGCAGCTGCATGCTTGGGCTTAGGACCATCAGCCCCACATTTCTGCCCTCCTCATCCTGTCTAACCAGAGGGTCAACAGAGTTACACAGCAGCAGTGGACTGATTCATTTAATATTATCTATTATATGAAACAGAATGTATGTTGTTACTTAAATTTATGCTTCTTACATTAATAAGACTGATACTTGAGAATTTTGAGTGTTTTTATATTTATATATTTATAGTTAATTTGCAACAGACTTCTGTCTCATTTTTACTTTTTTGGTGTTTTTGAGACAAAGTCTCACTGTAGTCCTAAGCTGCCCTGGAACTCACTATGTAGACCAAGTTGGCCTCTAACTCACAAAGATCTGCCTGCCACTGCCTCCCAAGTGCTGGGATTAAAGGTGTACACCGCCATGCCTGACTTTTTAAATATAGAGAACAATTTGCTTTTCTAACTCTCACTTTTAATTTTATTGGCTAATATATATATATATATATATATATATTTAATTTTATTTATTTTTATGTGTATGAATATACTGTTGGCATGTAGCTTTGTGCACCCGTGTCATGCAATGCAGCAGAGGTCAGAAGAGGGCATTGGATTCCCCTGGAACTGGAGTTAAAGATGGTTCTCAGTCACCATATGGGTGCTGGGGATCTGGGGATCAAACCCAGATCCTCTGCAAGAGCAGTCAGTGCTCTTAACTGCTAGGCCATCTCTCCAGCACCGAGATTTATATTTTTGCATATTTTTGTTATTAAACTTTTCATACATCATTTCTCAGTCCAACTTAGACTCATTTCCCTTTCCATGTTCCCCACCCCATCTGAGTTCTTGCATTCTGTCATATATGTCTTCCATCTTTTTCTGAGTTTTTCCAAAGTCTTTTCAAAGCAGAGGATTATTGCTATCGAGAGAACTTCAAATGGTGCTGGCAAAACTGGATCACCATTTGTAGAAGAATAAACTTATACGCCTACCTCTCACCCTGTACAAAAAGCAACTCCAAATGGTTCAAAGACATGAAACCTGAAACTTGAAGGTGATAGAAGAAATGTTGGCATCAACCCACAAGACATAGGTGTAGAAAAAGAATTTCTAAATCAAGCAACAGCTGCCCAGGATGTAAGGTCAACAACTGGCAAGTGGATTTTATATTAAGCTCAAAAGGTTCTGTATAGTGAAAGAAACAATCAATAAAGTGAAGAAAAATCTCACAGAGTGGGAGCAGACCTTCACCAGTGATACATCTGACAGAGCATTAACACCCAGTATATACTATATAATATATATTAGTATGATGAGGTAGTATGAGTGAATATATATTACTCAAAAAACAAAGAAGTAAGAAAACAAATGGCCCACACAAGAGATGGAGTAAAGAGATGAACTGAGACTTCACAAGTGAGGAAATAAAGATGGCTGAGAAAAAAGTGTTCCACATCATTTATAATTAAGGAAATGCAAACTAAAACCACTTTAAGATATCTCACTCTTATAAGACTGGCTAAGATCATAAAAACAAAAGACACAAAATGTTAGGGACTGCTCATCCACTGCTGGTGGGAATGTAAACTTGTGCATCCACTATGGAAAGCAGTGTGAAGAACCCTTAAAAGACTCAAAATGAGTCCCTGACCCAGTCATACCACTCCTGGTTATATACCCGTAAGACTCATACTACCACATCTATGTTTATTGCACCTCTCTTCACAATAGAGAAGAGCCGGGACCAACCCAAATGCCTCCTCAACCAATGAGTGGATAGAGAAAATGTGTTGCATCTACACAATGGAGTTGTATGCAGCAGTAAAGAAAGATGACATCATAGACTTTGCAGGTAAATGGATGGAATTATAAGACATTATGCTAAGTGAAGTAACACAGTCCCAGAAAAACAAACGAAGAATGGTATCCCTCATCTGTGGATGGGAGCACCAAATACCTAGTAGTAAGGCAAACTGAGCAATTATTTTTTACCTGAAAGCAACTGCAACTTTTAATGTGAATTCCTTAATGGGATCTAGAATTAACCTACCACTTACCTTCAGACTTTGTAACTGTGGTATATGGGGGGGGGTTTATGTATGTGTACATTAGAGTAATATAAAATTAAATGAGAAATATGTGAATTCCAAAAATGTTTACCCTCACCAAATTTGCTAACACCAAATCCCCAGTTCCAAGGCAAGCTGAACAACATTATTGTTATATTTATTTTTATCTGAAAGCAAATGTACTGTCATAATATGAATCTCTTAATGGGCTCTAGAATTGATCTACCACTTATTTTCAGACTCTGTAATTACTGTTTGTGGGTGGAAGGTAGATATTCATAACTTAGAGTAATATAAAATTAAAGGGGGAAATGTGAATTCTTAACATATTTTGGAATTAACATACAGTTCATTCTCAGAGTTCATAATTTTTATATATATGTAATGGTTACATAGGCATATTTTGGAGCAATACAAAGGGGAGGAAACAACAACATAAAGACTGGGTCAAAGAACTGACTGATAAAATTAAAGTCTGCACAAAACAACAAGCCTCTGCAGTGAAAAATTTAGGAAAGACTGAGAGAAAGATGCAAGACATGTATGGCAGAAGGTATGAACTGTGGTTGGGTGGGGGGCAGGGAGAAGGGAATGTGTATAAATTGCACTGAAGGATGATATATGAAATGTACAAATAATCAATAAAAATAAATTAATTAAAATAGAGGTAATGAATTCCTCTTGCATTCTTGTTTTATGTTTCATGAGACTTATGTGTAGAGCTTGCATTGTAAATGTGTTGCATAAGCATGAGCAATTCATAGACCATGTCTGTGTGTGTCCATTTGTGAGATTCTGTACTATTCTTCCTCTTCTACAAAAGAAGTTTTTTATTGATGTCTGGGATATTTGTCTGTAAATATAAGGATACCTCTTTTGTAGTTAGTAAGTTATTACCTTAGTCTAGGTATATGTCAACCTTGAGGATATCTCGAAGACCCATGATCTCTCCAGTTTTGTGCATCTGGCTATGTATACACATGAGTGTCCTATCACTGAGTGGGCTTTAGGTCCAATTAGCTAGCTATTGATTTCCCCCAAGATAAAAGTGGGACTATTGCACCAATGTTGTAGGATCTTCTGATCATTCATGGATATTTGCTCTTAAACCTGGTGTCTTATCATTGACTGATATTCTCTCTTAAAGGCGTGCATAGTGTTCTCCAAGTTTATGAGAGTTAGCCTTCAGGGAAAGTGGCTTTCAGATCAGTTACAGCTCCATTCCTCCAAATCCAATCTCAAAAATATACTGTCTTCGGCAATAGGGTCTCACGTTCAGGTTGTAGGAGGCAATCAGGATCTGTGGCAATAGACTGATTAATTATGAGATTCTCTTGGACTACCCTTCAAAGGAAGGTTTCTCCTTTCTGGCTCTGATTCTTTTCATGTAGACTTCTTGTTTGCTCATGGACAAATGTAGAGATACTGTATGTGTAATTTGTCAATAGATTGTTAAACTTATATGGCTATCTCAGCTTTTACCCCTGCTAGATATTATTTCTTTCCTCTCTCCCTTTAACTGTCTATCCACCCCTCCATTGTTGTCTCTATTTAAATTACCCCCATTTTTCCCTTGATACTGCCAATCTCCTATGGCTCCAATTCTGTTTGGCTTTTTTATTCCCTGTCCTTCCATAACCCTTGCTCTCCCCACCCACTTAGATATCCTGATTTTATCCAACACCTATAACCTACTAGTCTTCTGTCTTGGGTTCCCTCTTTCTCTGTACATTCCTGGTTCCTTGGCATTTACCTCATACCGACATTTACATTAGTCTATGTACTTACATGTAAGGATTTGGTACAAGGACCCACAAATGAAGGACAACAAACGTCACTTGTTTTTCTGAGTTTGTATTGTTCACTTAGCATAACAATTTCTAGTTCCATCTATATACCTGCAAATTTCATGGCGTCCTCTTTATACCTGAGTATAACTCCATTGTGTAAATAAACCACATTTTCCTTATGCATTCCTCAGTTGAGGGGCACATTGGTTGCTTCCATCTCTTCAAGACTGTGAAAAGAGTAGCAGGAATAAGTGTGGACATGCAAGTGTGTCTGCAAAGGGATGAATTCTTTGGATATACACCAAGAAGTGGTATGACTGAGACTAATGGTGCTGTAGCCTAGACTGAGTTAATTTAGAATAATATGGAATTCAGGAATTTCCTTGCTAGTAACTCAGCCCAGGCAGGGAAATGGGCTACTAAAAGAACAGCTCATTTATAGCCCTGTTACTAGAAAAACCTGATGGGATGCAGCTGCTAAGCTCTAAATTTCTTTGTTCCATAAGAAAACCATCCTGGGACAGTGTCCATTTGATTTAATATCTATTCCTCCTCCTAGTTAGTGCTTTCTGCTAATTAGTGCATACATTAATTAAAATGAGTACATAATGTTATTGTTCAACTGTCTTTCATGCTTTTAACAGGATTTATGTATGCTCTTAATGGTTAACTGCCTTCCTCCAAAGTTGTTAATTCACCTAAGTCTTGTCTCTTGGAGTTCTCTTCCCTCATCTTCTTTGGAAGGCATATATTCATATTTTAGAATAACATGAAATTAAAAGGGGAAAATGTAAATTCCTAAACATAAAAAACCTAGCCCTTTTTGCCTGCTTTCTGAGAGCTGTGTGTTCTTCTGAGACAATTTGTAGCAAAAGCAACAGTGACATTTGCTGAGAGAGATTTGCTTACACCACATCAAGAGAAACTTAGATTAGAGAGGTTTGCTTGAGACTCATACAGGACTTGCCTGATGCTTGCTAACAGAGGTTTTGCAGTACGGGGAAATCTCCCAGGGGCTGCCCTAATGGCCTTCATGCCACTCTTGCCATTACACATGGGAAGTGAGGCATGGGTATGGACCACCACAAGTGTTAGGTTCAATTTTAGTCCTTAAAGAGTGTTCTCCACTGCTTTCCATAAGTTTCACACAAATACACAAACACACCAGCAGTGAATGAGTATTCTTCTTTCCCCACAACCTCGCCAAAGTTTGGTATCATTTGTTCTCTTGATCTTAGCCAGTCTTACAGAGCAAGATGAAATCTTAAAGTGATTTTAATTTGCATTAACAATTACTAATGATGTGAACACATTTTAAAATGTTTCTCAGTCTTCTTTATTTCTTCCTTTGAGAACTCTCTGTTCAGGTCTTCAGCCCATTTTTAAATTGGTCACTTCTTTTCATGGTCCTTTGTTTTTTTAAGTACTTTATATACTCTGGATGTTACACCTCTGCCAGATTTGTCACTGGTGAATATTTCCTCCTACATTGTGGGTGTTCTCTTCACCTCTTTGATTGTTTCTGTTGCTTTTTAGTGTAATGAGGTCCCACTTGTTGACTATGGACCTTATTTCCTGTTCAACTAATGTCTGGTTAGAAACACAGGTTAGTGCAGATGCTTTCTTCTAACATTTACAGAGTTTCAGGTTTTACACTGAGGTCTTTGATACTTTTAGAGTTGACTTTTGTGCAAGGCGAAAAGAAGGGTTTTGTTTTATTCTTCTACAGGTAGAAATCCACTTTTTACAGCACCATTTGCTGAAGATGCTGCCTTTCCATCACTCAGTGTTTCTGGCCATTTTGTCAATATCAGTTGCTGAAATTGCATGAACTCAAATTTGGGACTTCAATTATGTTCCGTTTATCTACTGGTCTACTTTTTTGCCAGTAGTGCCAGTGCTAATTTAATAATTAGCTCTGTATTATAGCTTTAAACCTTAATTTAATGTGGAAAAACAAAGGACCCTGAATAGCCAAAGCAACCTTCAGGGAAAAGAGAAATACAGAGGGGTCTCTATACCAGCCATCGTAAAAATTTCAGGAAATGAACATTAAAACCACTTTATGATATCATCTCACTCTGATGTCCTCTTTCTTTACAGCTGAGTAGAACTCCATTGTGTAAAATACCACATTTCCTTAACCACTCCTTAGCTGAAGTACACTTGAGTTGCTTCCATCTCTCAGCGATTGCAAAAAGAACAGCAATAAACATGGATGTGCAGGAATTTCATAGGCTATGTTAAAGAGGAGGGGAGATAGTGGACAGCATGTACTGGTCCCTAATTTTAAGGGAAATGCATGAAATTCTTCTCCATTTAGAGTGATGTTGGTCGTGGGTTTGTTATATAGAGCTTTAAATGTGCTGAGGTATGTTCCCTCCAATCTAATTCCTTCTAAGTCTTTAAACATAAAGGCATTTTGAATTTTATTAAAGGACTCTCCTGCATCAATTGCGATGACCATGTGATTTTTGTCTTAGAATCCATTTACATGATTGTAACATTTATTGACTTTCATATATTGAATCATCCCTGTATCTCTAAAATAAATACTATGCAATTATGGTGGACTACCTTTTGGGTGTCTGCCTGTATACAGTTTTCAAGTACTTTTTTGAGAATTTTTGCATATATATTTATTAAATATATAGGTCTATAGATTTCTTTGTCATCCTATCTTTATTCACTTTTTGTATTAGCCTGATGCAGATATCATAGAAGGAATTTGGGGTTTCTACCTCTGTTATCTCTCTCTCTCTCTCTCTCTCTCTCTCTCTCTCTCTCTCATCTTTTCCAGACAGGGTCTCCGTGTAGCCCCAGCTGTCTTGGAACTCACTCTGTAGACCAGGCTGTCTTTGAGCTTGTAAGACCTGCCCGGAATATCTCTGGTTATCTGATATCTCTGTGGGCTTTCAGAGTTATCTGTAGCAGGAAGATTCGGGATATTACAATGATTCTTGCTTCACCCTTTCTCTGCAAAGTTCCAGGCCCCTTTCCTTGAGTCATTGAGCAAAATGGCATGCCTCTAGTTACCTGTTGCACAAACTGGAGCTCTGCAGACCCCCGATTATAACCAAGGTGGCTCACCCCCACTTCCTTGCCCAGAGCACAGTAGACTTTAATGTATAGACCTCATTGACAGAAAATAAAGGGAGTTCCTATCCTCCCCGGCTCTGTGTGTGAGTCCGTTCATTTCCACGGGTGATCTCCTGTGGTTTTCCCTCCCCTCTTCTTGAGTGAGAATAGCCTAGAAACTGTCGGCCTGCAGACAGGGGAAAAGTCTTGGAGTTGAGCCAAGAAAGGAAGGACAGAGTGTGGAATGCAGTCATGCATGACACAAAGACACTGAACAATGACAGGTCTTTATTTCTTTTTGTTTACTGGGCTGAGGATACCTTTGTTTTGCTTATCTTTTCAAAGAATCAGGTCTTGGACTCTGATTCTTTGTATTGTTTGCATTGTTTCAATTTCATCAATCTCTGATCTGATATTTGTTACTTCCTCTCTACTGTGTTTGGGTTTTATTTGTTGTGTTCAAGTCTCATGAGTTCAAATATTCAGTCATTTGTTTGTAATATTTTTGACTTTTTAGTGTTGGCACTTAGAGCTATAAATTCCCTCTGAGGTCTGCTTTTAAAATGTTGGAAAGATTTGTTGTGTTCTGCTGTCTTTTTCTTTTAATTCTAGGAACACTTTTATGTCTTTCTTTATTTCTCTTTTGACCCATTCTCTCTTCAGGAGTGTGTAACTTATTCCCCCATGAGTTCATGTACTTATTATACTGTCTTCTGGAACTGATATTAAGTTTTATTGCATTGTGGTCTGATATAATGCATGGAATTATTTCAATGTTTTGTATTTTTGGAGGTATTTTTGTGTGTGTGCTCCAGTATGTAGTCAATTTTGGAGAAAGTTCCATAGGGAGCTGAATAGAAAGTTTATTCTTTGTTGCTTGGGTAGAATATTTCGTAGATCTCTGTTAGGTCCATTTGATGTGTGATATTCTTTAATTCAGGAATCTCTCTATTATTTTCTAGTTGACATGTCTAATGGAGACAGTGGGGTTTTGAAGTCCACTATTACAAGTGTGTTGGGGATAATCTGTATCTGAATGTCGTGTCCTTTGAAGGTTTGGTCAATACCATTTCTTGAGATTCTTTTCCTTCTTCTATGCCTATGACAAATGAGTTTGAATTTTTCATGGTGCCCCATATTTCCTAAATATTCAATTCCTGAATTTAAAAAAAATTTTTTTTTCATAACCTTTGGCTGAGTTGTCCAATTCTTCAACTTTATTAGTCAGTCTTGATATTCTGATTTCTACTTCATTAATTCTGTTGCTGAGTCTTTCTCCCATTTTTCTGATACCTTATTGAATGTTTCACGTACTTCTTCATTACAGCCTGAGGTTTCTTTCGTATTTCTATCTCTTTTGTGAATCCATAAGTTTATCCCAATTTTGTTTTAGTCCCTTGATTTATTTGGTTGTATGCTCTTTAAATTCATTGAATTCTTTAAACATGTTTGTTATTGGTCTTTTAAATTGTTTATCCTGGGTTATGTTTAAGGGGTCCTCATTGTAGAACTCTTACATAGGACTGGCAGTGTTTAGTGCAGCCATCTTGTTGGGGTTTTCATATTATTACTTTTTCATTGTGATATTGGCATGTGAATTTCTTTCATTGTTTGTGAGTCTAGCATGAAAATCCAGTCTTCCTTTGTTGAGTTGAAGACTGACTTTGTATTCTTGATGTGCCTTGGTTATTTTCTTATTAGGTAAGAAAAGCTGGTTGGTCTAGATTTCAGGTTCCAAATTTCATTTTCTATTGGAGGCACCCACTGGTTCTCATCTAGCTAGCCTGTACCTCCTGCAGAGGTCCAACTTAAGCATCAATCAGATATTCTAAGGCTTCCTTCTGAGGACTTAACTCCTAGTAGTCAGACAGCACAGCACAATTTGGTACCCTTGCTAGATAGAGGTTTGATTCAAATGCTCTTCGGCATTTTGCTTCAGCAGTCTGCAAGGGTCTGTAACTGTACTAAAACTCAAGGGTTCTGATCACAGGGTAGGGACTTGTGGATGGTGCAAGTGGGGAAGCTTGAACCACAGGGAATTCAACTTAAGGTACACTGAGGCAGACTAGAATCAACTGGACCACCAACCACACAGAGATTGGCTTCAGAGACACACGGGGGACTGGAAACTTCCTGATTATATCTTTATCTTTACTGTTTTATTGTTTGAGAAGTTCGTACGTGCTGGTGCTCACTCCAGAGACTGTCTACTGCCGTGTGTCCACAGTGCTCTATGTTTCTATGTCTGCTACTGGAAGAAAAAACAATCATTAACCATACTCAGGTGGAGTGCTTTTAACTACAGTAACTGATGGGACAAATAGGCCCACCAGTGCAATAGTTGTGGAGATATGTTGAGAGTGACCAGCCACTCTTTAATTAAACTGAAAGTCTGCTTCCTAGGAAGGAAGCACAATACGCTGGTTAATACACACCAGAGTATTTATGACAATACAGAACAAATGTGCCATAATGTGCCCAATGTTGAACCACTGCTGTTGGGTACAGTTATTATGTGCATAAAATTTCCTCTTTTCTATATTTTGTAGAAGATATGTTTATATTTTCATTTTTCCAAAGTATTTTTTGAAATCAGGTCATATATAGAGAATAGATAGTGGAATTCTTCAGATACTCATATAATTTTTGTTTCATGTTTATTGAAATTTTGCATTTCTTTTATATTTAACTGAATTTTTGCAATTTTCATATATTAGTCTGATGGTATTTAGATTACCCTCTCTGCACCTCCATCCACTCCCCCAATGGAAATTTTAATACATATCTTTACACACATATTTTATATTTATTTCATAATGGTCTACTTATTATTTTGCTTTTTATATGAGTATATTCCTTAAATGCCCTTGTGTTAAGCAATGCCTGCGGAGATAGAACAGAGCATCAGATTAGCCTGGAACTTGAGTTATGGATGGTTGTTAGCTGCCATGTGAGTTCTGGGAAGCAAACTCTGCAAAAGAAGCAACTGCTCAAACTACTGAGCCACAACTGCAGCTCTTTAAAAAGAAAAACTAGTCATCTACTCCTGTTTATGCTCTTGGATGTGTGGACATTTAATGTAGAGTGGTCACCCTACCAAAAGCCTCACTTTTAAAGAAAACGGAGCATCTCCACCAATATTGTGAAAGGATTCCCTAGCACTTCTCTGTATTGCAATAGCATCTGCTTAAACAACTGCTTTTTGAAGAAGAATTATATTTAGATCTTCTTTACACGTTGCTATATTGCCTAAAATTTTGCTAATATTCCTTGAATTTTAAAAGAACTAAGAATACATGCATATCTAAGTTTATTGTAGCTCTCTTAATAATAACAAAGAGCTGAAACCAACCCAAATACCCCTCAACTGATGAGTGCATAACAAAAATGTGGTACATCTACACAATGGAATTTTATGCAGTGGTAAAGAAAAATGACATCATGAACTTTGCAGGTAAACAGACAGAAATTGAAGCCATTATGCTAAGTGAAGTATTACAGCCCCCCCCCGCAAAAAACAAAAGAGAATGGTTTCCCTCATTTGTAGATGCTAGTACCATATCCCCCAATTGAAAAGCAATTTGAGCAATTTTGTTGTTATATTTCTTTCTATCTGAATGCAACTGTGATATTATTATAATATGAATCTCTTAATGAGACCCAGAATTAACTTACCACTTACTTTCAGACATGGTAATTAATGCATATGTACAGAAAGTATATATTCATATTTTAGAGTAATATAAAATTAAAGGGAAAATGTGAACTCTTAAACATACATTGGAGTTAAAATGCAGTTTATTCCTGGAGGACATAATTCAGGTACATATGTTACATTTATATAGGCAAGTTTTGGAGCAATACAATTGGGAGGGAACCACAACAACATAAGGACTGAGTCAAATAATGGATTGATATAGTTAAATTCTGCCCAAAACAATAAACCTTTGCAGAGAAAAACTTTAAAAAGACTGAGAGAAAAATGCAGGACATTTGTGGCAGAATTGGGTTGGGGTGGGGAGAAGGGAAAGGGGAATGTATCTAAATTGATTTTCTAGAAGACCCAAATTTGATTCCCAACCCCTATGTCAGAGAGTTTGCACCTGTTTGTAACTCAGGCTTCAGGAGCTCTGATCTGAGGTCTCTAACCACTCAGACACCTGTAGACACATGCCCAATCCCAAACATACTACACACACACACACACACACACACACACACACACACACACACACATGCACACACACAGATATGTATCCATGAACATGCACAAACACAAACATATTTAAACATAATAAGAATACATATTTAAAATGTACCATTATAGTATCTTATGTTGCTTCTTAGTTTCCATCATTAAGTCTGAAATGCTCTGTTTTAATATTAATACCAACATTAAGCAACATGCCCAGCAACTAATCAATTTCTGGCTACCAAAATGCACTGTTGTGGGTTGTCATCTAATATATATATATAATATATATAATATATTTATATATTATATTTTTTTTTTTTTTTTTTTTTTTTTTTTTTTTTTTTTTTTTTTATGTATGTATGTATATAATCTGTTGGTCCTTTAATCACACATGGCTGCAATCCACATGATATTCTTCCCTCCCAGAACCATGCTCACAGCTTCACAAGGTTTCAAGCCTCAGAGCTGTCTCCTGCATGCAGGCCAACATTTCCTAGGATGACCTTCTAGTAAGGAGGTGGGAGGGAACCATGGGAAATCACCCGAAGACAAAGGAAATGGACTCAGAGAGACCTGGAAAAAGACTCAGTTTTATTCATGCCAGCAATGTGTTTATATACTAAAAGCTACTGTACTCTGGGCAAGGAAGTGTGGGGCAGGAGGAAGGAAAGCAAAAGCCACGTTGACACCTACAGGGGCAGCAGAACTCCTGTTTGTGTGAACAGTAAACGACAGGTGTGACATTTTGCTCAATATCTCAAAGGAGGAGGCCATCAGGGTCTGTAACTGTGCAGAGATAGGCAAAACAAGAAATATTGCAATATCCCCACCTCACGGGTTACAGATAACTCACAGAGGCAACTTAGTGTCCACAGAGATATCAGATAACTCATGGAAGCTGTAGGACAGAGTCTGCAGTTCCTTACCTCAAGCTAGACAAAGTCTCATTCCTATACACTGTATGATTAGAGACCACTAAATAGCAAAGGTACTTTTTGATATTGTAATTTGGACACATCAATTACATATTTGAAATTCAGTCCTATCAAAAGAATCTCTTTGGTTCCTTGTGCTAGTTTAAAAGAAAAGTTTTAACCCAGGCATAGTGGTACATGCCTTTAATCATAGAGGTGGAGGTAGGTAGAGCTCTGTGAGTTCAAAGGGCATCCTAATCTACACACCAAGGTACAGGCCAGGTTAAGCTACAGGAAGACCTTATCTCAAAAAATGACTGAAAAAAAGGAGAAGGGTTTTAAAACTCTTAACCAGAAAGTCATTGTTCTGTTTATGTAATTTGTACTTACTTTTGACAAAACAGTAAATTGAAAAGTAACAGGTCTTTCTGTTGTTGTTCTTTTACTATGCATCCCTCTACACGAGAAATATTTATATCTGGGTTATTGGTACTAGCATCCACATATGAGGGACACCATTTGTCGTTTGTTTTTCTGGGACTGTGTTACTTTACTTAACATAATGTCTTCTAGATCCATGCATTTACCTGCAAATTTCATGATGTTGTCCCTCTTTACTGCTGCATAGAACTCCATTGTATACATGTACCACATTTTCTCTATCCACTCGTCAGTTGAGGGGCACCTGGGCTGGTTCCAGCTTTTTGCTGTTGTGAACAGAGCTGCAATAAACATAGCTGTGCATGTATCTTTGCAGTAAGATGTGTCTTGTGGGTATATACCCAGGAGTGGTATGACTGGGTCAAATGGAAGGCTCATTTTGAGTCTTCTAAGGGTTCTCCACACTGCTTTCCATAGTGGCTGTACAAGTTTACATTCCCACCAGCAATGGATGAGTGTTCCCCTTTCCCCACAACCTCTCCAGCACTTGGTATCATTCGTGTTCCTGATCCTAGCCAGTCTTATTGGAGTAAGGTGATATCTCAGAGTGGTTTTAATTTGCATTTCCTTAATTATCAGAGATGTTGAACACTTCTTAAGATGTTTCTCGGCCATCTCTAACTCCTCCTCTGTGAAGTCTCTATTCAGATCTTTGCTCCATCTTTTGAATGATTCATTTGTTTTCTTTCTTCTTTGTTTTTTGAGTAGCTTGTATACTCTGGAAATTAATGCTTTGTCAGATGTATCTGCTGTGAAGGTTTCCTCCCACTCTGTGGGTCTTCTCCTCACTTCCTTTATTGCTTCCTTTGATGTACAGAAGCTTTTGAGTTTAATGAGGTCCCATTTGTCAATTGTCGATCTTATTTCTTGTGCAGCTGCTGTCTGATTTAGGAAGTCTTTTCCTACACCTATGTCTTGTAGTCTGCTGCCAAGCTTCTCTTCTATCACCTCCAGAGTTTGGGGTTTCACGTTGAGGTCTTTGGTCCATCTGGAGTTGACCTTTGTACAAGGTGAGAGGTAGGGGTTTAATTTCATTCTTCTACAAGTGGTGATCCAGTTTTGCCAGCACCACTTGCTGAAGATGCTGTCCTTTCACTCCCATATGTGTCTTCCTGGCCCTTGTCAAATATGAGGTGGCTGCAATTGTATGACTTAGGTTTGGATCTTCAGTTTTATTCCATTGGTCAATGGTCTGTTTTTGTGCCAGTACCAGGCTGTTTTTATGGACATAATGCCTGTATAGTTTGATGTCTTGTTATAGGATCCCCCTGTATGGCTCTTTTCTCAGGGTTGCTTTGGCTATTCGGGTCTTTTGTTTTTTCCAAATGAAACTGAGGATTTTTTTTCCAAGCTGTGAAGAAACTCTTGGGAGTTTTGATTGGGATTGCATTAAATCTGTACACTAGTTTGGAAAGACTGCATAGAAAACGGACTGAAATGGTGAATTGGGAAGGGGGGAGGGGTGGGAGAGGGACACGGGTGTATATTCAATTAATGCATATATAATTGATGTGAGTCAACAAGTACCCAGTTTTGCCTAGACACTGTCTACAGGAAACATGGTGTCTTAGGACTAGTAAATAAATATGTGTATATTAAACAACATTGTTTACAGCTCTGATAAAAACGGTAATTGCATCTGAGTTAAATGGAGATATAAATCGCTGTTGTCACCATTTGTTTTTTACATAAAATGTGTAGACAATAACTTTGGGATTGGCACACACAAATGTCTCTCACATAATTTCTCTGTTGTACAGTATCACCTTGTAGCATTCTCTTAAAATGATTTAACGTAAAAAATTAAGTTTGCTTCCCAAGTTAATCATATATAGTCACCCAAAACAACATGAGTGAATGTGATGAAATCTGTCCTTGATTCCACCTTATAGTATGTATAATACAACTGTCTTCTGGAGATTCATGGGTTAAAAAAAGGGGGGGGGTACAGATAGACATGAAACTTTTTGTCAGAAACCTTGCAATTCAAATCCTAAACTAACTATGGGAAAAGTTTTGTGGGTCCCAAAGGACAAATGCACAACTTAATGGTTGAGAAAGAAAAGATACAGCTTTGCATTGAGAGGATGTACCAGAAAGTGCCAAATGAAAGGTTGACCTATCTGAACATCGAAGGGAAGAAAAGCCCCAGATTGCTATAAACACCGAACCCTTGTGGATCCTACTTGTACAACTATTTTAATGAGTCCTAATGAAACTTACCTTAAGTGCTGCAAGATTTTTGATGAATGAGACTTTCTTGCCTCCCCCCATAGAAAAAGGAGAATATATGATGCATGATGATGATGATGAGGTCGCTCTCCAACTGTATATTGGAGAACAACTATTATAGAGGTAATCTCTTATAAAACCGGTAAAATGCCTTCTTTAATTGACTAATAGAATGACTGTGAAAAGGATTATTCTCTGTTCAGACCAAATATAAACTAAAGTCCTTAAGCTATGCATTAAGCAAATATTAATAAGGAGCTCTGACATCAGCATGGATTATTCTAACCAGGAGATGTGGCCAGGGGATCCAAGGCCCCACAAAAGGTAAAGGACCTTGCCTCTAAACTGGGATACCTGCAAGAAGAGAGGCGATAAGGCCCTGCTGCTGAGACCTGACGTTAACATGGAATATGTATGAAACCAACATCCAAGTGTACAGATGGCCTCTGGATACCAGAGAGTGTTACCAAAGTCTTCTCACCAATAAAGCAAATACAGGTCTCCTGAGTCAAGCAAGACTCCATCTTCAGCACAGCTACACCTGCCTGCCTAGAAATACTGTGCAGCAGAGGCAGGCATATTTCCTGTATATCCAAACCTAATTGGCTATTGGTCTCTCCTTGGAGGAATAACCATGGCTGATGCCACAAGCTTACATCCTCTCAGTGGTTAGGAGATGTTATAGCTACAGTAAGACCTGTCATATTAACAGGAAAAAATGTAATTCATGGATTAACATATCATCCAAACATATGTGTCTATACCAAAAGTATAAATAACTATTAGTGCTATTTAAATACTATATATCTAATTGCTTGTGCTTCATTAGTAGGATCGAAAGGTTATTCCTGGACAAACTGTCAGCCCATGAAAGGAAACAGCCAGAATTGACCAGAGTCCAAGTCAACAGCTCCAGAGAGAGTGGACTGTTTTACCTCTCATCCACCTGTGCCCCTTTTCTAAGCCTAGGGAACAACCTGCGGAAGAGGGGGCGTGGTAGAATGTAAGGGCTGCGATTGGGGTGAATGGTGAAACTACAGCAATGTAGTCTGGACACTCATTTGATCAACTTGATTGAACATACAACCCCTCACCCCCTGCTGGATGGTGGGGCTGTGGGGGTTTGGGCACAACAGCCTGCAAATTGGTTTCATATGAAGGATGCTTGTACTCATGGATCATCACTTATAGCTAAAAAATGAAAAAAAAACTGAGAGAAAGATGCAGGACAGTTATGGCAAAATGCATGATCTGGGATGGGGTGGGGGTAGGGGGAAGGGAAAGGGAAATATGCCTGATCTGAATTGGAAAATGATGTATGAAATGCACAAAACACCAATAAAAAAAGAAAAAAAAAAGAAAAGTAACAGGTCTTTTGTATCATATCTGTGAAACAAGGATGAGGCAATATTTGGAAAAAAAATGGGATGTTACATATTTGGCCTCCAGAGTCAGGGAATTTGGCCAGGAAAATACTGCTGTTCTATAGCATTGTTCTATAAAACTTGAACATATGGAGCCAGAATAATAGAGCAGTAGATAACTAGGCTAATGGGAGATTTCCTTGGGAATCCCCTGAGATATTCAGACTGCCTGCATTGGTCTGCAATCTCTGTTTAAAGTGCTGGTCTGCAAGTAGCGTTTGCACTTATATTCTCAGAAATCTTGGTTCTGAAACATCAGCCCATGGCCTCATTTATTTAACCACAGTTCTTGAGTACTGATAAGTGATCTTCAATATTCAGGTGAGCTTTGAAAATTAAAACAAATCTATTACTAGATTTGATCCTGGGCTTAGATGAGGAGTCAAAGAAATGAGGAAGATAGTAATATGATTGGTAACGTGTCCTTGAGAGTTTTCAGGTCCATATCTGTCATAGTGCAAAACTTTTCATACCCACTAGTCCCAATATTATTCTATGCCTTACTTGTTTCATTATCTGTACAAGCCTTTTTGAGTTTTCTTTAACTGGTATCTGTTTGATATTCTATCATATCTACTCAACAGCACATTTACTCAAGTCTCACTAACTGGTATCACATTCTGTACAAACACAGGTCTAATTCTTCCCCATTGACAAATACACCACTTCTTAATCAAAGGAACTGTTAAAATAATATGGCATGTTTCGATACTTCTGGCACTAATGTTGGTGGGAATTTCGAGAGTTACTTAAGTACTTTAAGCAACCATTATGCATTAGGTGAAACAAAACCAAAGTTCCAGGAGTCTACCTTTAAAATATCATCATATCTAGAAGTTTTCACATATATTCTCAAGTGATTCTGCTTGATACCCATGTTCATGCTTTCAAATTTCCTTTTCTTCATCTTTTGCAAAGTCCTCATCAGAAATATGGAACTTCAAAACCAAACAGATGTCACAGAATTTCATCTCCTTGGACTGACAGATGATCATAACCTGCTGCCGCTGATCTTCAGCATGTTCTTGTCCATGTACTTTGTCACAGTTCTGGGAAACTTGCTAATCATATCAGCCATCAGCTCTAGCTCCCACCTCCACACACCTATGTACTTCTTCCTCTCCATTTTCTCCATTAATGATATCTGTTTAAGCACAACCACAATCCCAAAGATGCTGGTGAATATTGAAGAACAGGATGACAGCATCACATACACACAATGTCTTTCTCAAATCTGCTTTGTGACCATTTTTGCTGGCATGGAAAATTTCCTGCTGGCAGTGATGTCCTATGACCGCTATGTGGCCATTTGTAATCCTCTGAGGTACACTGTCACCATGAACCACTGTTACTGTGTCCTGCTGGTCTTATTCTCACTACTCCTTAGCATTGCAGATGCTCTGGTCCACAGTCTGATGCTGCTACACTTGTCCTTCTGCCACGACCTAGAAATCCCCCACTTCTTCTGTGAACTGGATCAGGTTATTAATCTCGCCTGCTCTGATACATTTCTTAACAACATTCTGATATTTGTTGCAGCATTAGTGTTTGGCGGTGGTTCTGTCTGTGGAATCTTGCTCTCATACGTTTACATTGTGTATTCAGTCTTGAGAATGCCATCCTCAAAAGGAAAGCACAAAGCCTTTTCCACCTGTGCCTCTCATCTCTCAGTGGTTTTCTTGTTCTATGGAACAAGTTTTGGTGTGTACATTATCTCTGCAGTGACTGATTCTCCCAGAAACACTGCAGTAGCTTCTGTGATGTACAGTGTTGTCCCTCCATTGCTCAACCCATTTATTTATAGCCTGAGGAACAGGGACATGAAGGAAGCCTTGAGGAAACTTGTTGGTAGAGTAACTTTTCTCATGTGAAATATCCTTTGCCAGGTAAGTTGATTTTCTGAAAAATTAAAATTAAGCAAATATTATTGAGCCAAAATACTTGATTCTCCTACCAGTAAATGTGCTTTATTCTAAAATAACTACAATGTATCAAAACATGTTCTTTGAATTTTGTTTTGACATTTCCTATTGTCTGTGTTGTGTTCCAAATATCACTTTAGTTCTTGGACCACTGTTTGTTTATTCACAATACAGAGTGGAAGCTTAAAGTAGCAGTTGTTATTTCATATTTTCTCTGTCAATATGTCAAAAGTCTCTGAAGTTGTTAATTTATACAGAATAAGATTACTACTTAAACAAAACTACAATCCATCTGGTAGTATGGTAGGTGCCCTCAGATGTACTATTGTAGTTGTTTAGATTCTCAGAAGCTGGATGGACACTTAATGACAAACTATTGTTCTGTTGCAATAAGGGTTTCCATTATATTAAATGTCATCATCAATAATATTTTCTTTATTGGAAAATATGTAATTTAAATGCATGGGAATTGAACCTGTACAGTGAATGTGTCTTTGGTCTAAAAATAGAAATTAATATTTTTCATTGACATCTTCAGTTATGAAGATATAGTTTTATTAGAAATATATCAGTAGTAAGAAATACACCATGTTATATTGGATTGAACATGATTCTCTTCCCCATGTATTCCTACCCTACAGTTGGTTCTCCTAGGTCACTCAGGTGCTTACACAAAATGTTTGCATCAAGTGGTCAAAAAACAAAACACAGAAATATACAGGCCTTTCCTTCAGTACACTGGTGCTAAATGCAGGACAAATGTGTTTCTTGAAAAGAGGATTCAATTACATGATAAATACTAAATATTAGTGTGGAGCCAGAGAATTGAGACAAAGGGCCTTTCCTGGTTGTTGTTTTGCTGCTGCTGCTGCTGCTGCTGCTGTTGTTGTTTTAGTGTGTCTGTGTGTGTTGACAGAATTATTATCATATCACTCAATAAAAAATATATTTGCACTTGGGAGGCAGGCAGATCTTTGTGAGTTCAAGGCCATCCTGGTCTACAGAGTGAGTGAGTTCCAGGCCAGCTGTGGCTACAGGGAGACCCTGTCTCAAAAAGACCAAAAAAAAAAAAAAAAAAAAAAAAAAAAAAAAAAAAAAAAAAAAAAAAAAAAAACAAAATACATTTGCCAAGTTGTGGGCATGTGCCTTTAATCCTGTCCATGGGAGGCAGAGGCAGGGTGTAATCCCTTAGAGACAAAGTCAACCTGGCTACACTGAGTGGGCGTATGACTAGTGAGTCACTGTCGAAATATAAAGGATTTTAAAAATATAGTAAAAAAAAACCCACACCTTTATTCCCAACACTCTGGTGGCAGTGAAAGTGGATCTCTGTGAGTGCAAGCCCAGCCCAATGTACATAGTGTATTCCAGGCCAATCTGTCCCCAAAAAAGACAAAAAGAAAAAACAAAAAAAAACAGAAGTCACTAAAACAGGATGCATATTAATCTTGGAGATGGATTTTGAACTGAGGTGGCCAATACTGAAGCGAGGATTCAATCCGGTCTCATTTAAAAACACAGTAATCTAGTTTACCATCCTCAGACTTTTGTCCAGGAAATTTATTAAATAAGTTTACTTTTCTAAAGCTTCTTAAATCAAAACTTAATGGTAAACAGCCATATCTTCTTTCGATGTTTTTCATTGTACTCAAAATTCAAACACATTTTGTTTTCGTGTTACTTAGTTGATAGGAATGCTCTTTGTGGAATTATATGCATGATGGCATTAAAAGTGCTGAACTTTTCTGATGTTGAGCAAGTTTTTCTCTATCTCAATGCTATTGAAATTGTTTCTATTCCTTCTGAAGTGATTATCAGCTCCGAAACCTCGAGTCACTATTTTTTTATTATTTCCAAAGTGTTTTCCTAAGTAACACACAACAACAGCACACACACACACACACACACACACACACACACACACATACACACACACACACACACACACACACACACACACACACACGCACACATCGTCATCTTTGTATTAGAAATCCCTGGTTTCCATCTCTTCTCTTCCAAATATTTTTTGTATATACTGACAATAAAATCAGTAGAAAAATTGACTTTAATTCACATTTCTCTTCGTGTAAATTTGATCATGATTTGTATATAATGTGCCAAAATTTTCCTTTCCTATGATGTGACGATTTTTAATTCAATCAATTTCTTATACTCTGAATAAATGTTCTTTGAATCATACAGGATATATGTTCCTAATCCTAACTTTGGTTGTGATTTCTATTTCACATGACTTTTTAAAATTTAAATACAGAGGCTTAGATTTAATATTTTATCACTTTTGTTTCTCAATATTTCCTTCTGTACTAAGTTGACTCTGTCTACATACTGAAACCTGTAATGTCTTTGGTGAAGAAATGGAGTAATTAACATTTCTGAGAGCCTTAAGCCCTAAAATTTAGTCAGGAATTTGCTATGTCACAGAAATTGATATTAACTTTATTTCACTAACACCTTTTATAAGAATATTTCAACTTACCTTGAAGCAAATTCATTAATAAAGAATGAGTTCATCTATTTATTGACTTGTGTATTTTTCTGGTTTTATGTGAAAGAATAGGTTCGCTATGTCTACGCTTATATTTATTTTACACCTACTGTGTAGGGAAAATGGCATTTTCAGTGATAACCAAAAGCCCTAAAATAATATTTATTAGAATTGCAAGTTGCATTATCTAAAAGAGTAATTGCCTTCTCCATCCAACAATTTTAGAATTTATGCAATACTAATGTTAACTATACTATACATATATGTATGATATATTCACAATGATAGTAGTATGATTCAATATCACATGAACAGCTCTGAAGCCCACCCTGACTGCATTCAGAACTTTCCCCAACATGGCACACACCAGTGTCGTATATAAAGACATCCATGTGTGTGTCCATGGGGCTTAACTCATCACCTCAAATTTATACTAATCGACATTACTGTTAAAATGGTGCGGTAGAGGGATGGTTCAACATACGAAAATCAATAAACATCATCAAACACATAAACGGAATCAAAGACAAAAACCACACCATCATCGCAATTGATGCTGAAAAAGCCTTTGACAAAATCCAGCATCCCTTCATGCTTAAAGTCCTAGAAGGAATTGGATTGGAGGGATCATTCCTCAATGTAATCAAAGCCATATACAGGAAACCCACAGCCAATATCATCCTAAATGGGGAAATGACGGAAACATTCCCTTTAAAGGTAGGAACTCGGCAAGGCTGCCCCCTATCACCACTCCTCTTCAATATAGTGCTTGAAACACTTGCTAGAGCAATAAGGCAAGAAAAGGATATTAAAGGAGTACTAATTGGAAAAGAGGAAGTCAAACTATCCCTATTTGCTGATGATATGATTGTTTACTTAAGAGATGCAAAAAACTCCACCAGAAAACTCCTAGAAACGATTAACAGCTTCAGCAAAGTGGCAGGATACAAAATTAACCTTAGAAAATCAATGGCCTTTCTTTACACCAAGAACAAGCAACTGGAGAAAGAATTCAAAGAGACCTTCCCACTCACAATAGCCTCAAAAACAATAAGATACCTAGGAACAAACCTAACCAAAGACACCAAAGACCTCTACAACAAAAATTTTAAACCCTTAAAGAAAGAAATTGAAGAAGACCTCAGAAGATGGAAAAACCTCCCATGCTCATGGATTGGGAAAATTAACATTGTAAAAATGTCCATTTTACCAAAACTCTTGTATAGATTTAATGCAATCCCAATCAAAATCCCCAAGAGTTTCTTCACAGGCTTGGAAACAAAAGTTCTTAAATTCATTTGGAGAAACAAAAGACCCCGAATAGCCAAATCAATCCTGAGTGAAAAGAGCTACACAGGAGGGATCTCTATACCAGATTTTAAACTATACTACAGGGCTATAGTCATAAAAACAGCCTGGTACTGGCACAAAAACAGACCTGTTGACCAATGGAACAAAACCGAAGATCCAAATCTGAGCACATACAATTTCAGCCATCTCATATTTGACAAGGGGGCCAAGAAACCACAATGGAGAAAAGACAGCATCTTCAGCAAGTGGTGTTGGCAAAACTGGATCACCACTTGTAGAAGAATGAAATTAAACCCCTACCTCTCACCCTGTACAAAAGTCAACTCCAGATGGATTAAAGACCTCAACGTGAAACCCCAAACTCTGAAGGTGATAGAAGAAAAAGTTGGCAGCAGACTACAAGACATAGGCGTAGGAAAAGACTTCCTAAATCAGACAGCAGCTGCACAAGAATTAAGGTCGACAATTGACAAATGGGACCTCATCAAACTCAAAAGCTTCTGTACATCAAAAGAAACAATCAAGGAAGTGAAGAGAAATCCCACAGAGTGGGAGGAAACCTTCACTGCAGATACATCTGACAAAGCATTGATTTCCAGAATATATAAACTACTCAAAAAACAAAGAAAAAAGAAAACAAATGACCCACTCAATAGATGGAGCAAAGAACTGAACAGAGACTTCACAAGTGAGGAATTAGAGATGTCTGAGAAACACCTCAAGAACTGTTCAACATCACTAATCATTAAGGAAATGCAAATGAAAACCACTTTAAGATATCATCTTACTCCAATAAGACTGGCTAGGATCAAGAAAACAAATGATACCAAGTGCTGGAGAGGTTGTGGGGAAAGGGGAACACTCATCCACTGCTGGTGGGAATGTAAACTCGTACAGCCACTATGGAAAGCAGTGTGGAGAACCCTTGGAAGACTTGGAATGAACTTGCCACCCGACCCAGCCATACCACTCCTGGGCATGTACCCTCAAGACTTACGCCACCACAGAGATACATGCACGGCCATGTTTATTGCAGCTCTCTTCACAATAGCAAGGAGCTGGAACCAACCTAAATGCCCCTCAACTGACGAGTGGATAGAGAAAATGTGGTACATCTACACAATGGAGTTCTATGCAGCAGTAAAGAAAGACGACATCACGAGCTTTGCAGGAAAATGGCTGGAGCTAGAGGACATCATGCTGAGTGAAGTAACACAGTCCCAGAAAAACAAACGACGAATGGTATCCCTCATCTGTGGATGCTAGTGCCAATTACCCAGTTGTAAGTATTTCTTGTGTAGGGCCCCCTGAGCTTCTGTACAAAGCAGTTGGACATAATGCATTTTGGAAACAACAACAACAACAGAAAATACTGCATCAAAGAACTGACTGAAACAGTGAACTTCTGCTCAAAACAGTCAACGTCCCCATGGAAAATATTGAGAAAGACTAAGAGATGGAAAGCATGTTTGGCAGAATGCACGAGCTCTGACGGGGTGGGGGAATGAGCGGGAACACGGGTCTAGATTTGTTAAAAATAAATAAATAAATACAATTTAAAAAATGCTTACTTCATAACCCTTATTAAATAATTTAATTATTCAATATCAGCAATATCCCCAAATTCAATTTTTAAATAAAGCTGCAGTAGGGTCTCCCAGAAGAAAATTCAACTTGCCCCTGCCTAGGATTTTGTGGGATCAATTCTGGAAACTAGGATAATTCATCTTTGGATGCCAATAGTTAAATTGCCAGAGATATTGCTTCATAACCAGCTCCAAAGGCTTTGAGGGCTATTAACTGCCTGCACCCATGGCTTCATATCTTCTAGGAGGAGACGCATCCCTTGTATGATTGCCTGAGGGGCCCTACAGAGACCTTTGCTCTGCTCTGTAACCTGAGAAGTACAAATTGTTCTTCAAAGAATCAATGCTGTTCTGCAGTGCACCTTCACTGTTAGATTTGATTCATCCCTCCCCTTATTGGGGATAATTCTTGCTCCAGGAAATTGTCTGGTGGGGGTGATATGGCAGTCTAGTGAGTCTCTGGAATGACTTCACCCTGCATATCTTAGACAAAAACAGAAGGGGAGGCCTATCCGTGCTCACCCCATGATGCAGTATGAGAGCACTTTCTACTATAAACTTTCGTCAATTTTGAAACAAGACATGATAGCTCCTGTCCAAAAGCATTGGAGCCCGCTGAAGGCAATAATGAGGTACCATTGATACTTTGTTTAATACCATTGTCAGGGAGCCACACCTTTCAGCAGAAAATAACCTGCAGCAAAAACCACCTGAACTTATATTTGATCACCATGTTTGTGTATGCATACCTCTCCAAGTAGACTTGGAGACACTGGGTTGTATAACTGGACACAGATGCTTGCAAATTGGGTTCATGTAGACATTGCTTATGTTTATTGCTTGTCTTTACTGTTAGTTTATTCTATATTTGGTTTTTACATGGGCCTTGAATATCGTAGTTGCTTATTGCTTTTACAAATAGTCGTGGCCATCTGGGCCAGATGGGGGCAGCTGATTACTGCCACTAGCAGAGTCTCTGAGCTTGTGAGGCAAAAACAAAAGGGAGAGATGTGGGACAGCAATCCTGGGCTCAGACATATCTTGAATATATGCAGGCTACCAATCTGATTAGCATACTAAGTAGAGAAAAAGATGTAGGGTACACTCTGTTTTCAGCTACCACATACTCAGAAGTTTTAAGCTTGTTTATCTCCACACTCTTTCTTTTAATATCCCCCATGAGCTGGGATGATGCATGATGGTGGGAAGATCTAAGATTGGCCACTAGGAGGTGTTGTCACAAGATATAGTAGCTGCCCACCCCAATCCTATTTATGCTGCCTGATACACCGAATAAATTGAATTCTCATGGATTCATACCACCTGATGTGGTCCCCTGGCTGTTACTGCTTGATTGTGAATCCACAGCTGGCCTTCAGCTCATTTGGCTATAGGACCTTCAGTCCCACAGCTGTGTGTTTGAGCACAGGGCTATCAGCCCCATACACCTTATTCATCCTGGCCAACCATGGAGTCAACAGCCTCACACAGCAGTGGTGGAATAATTCTTTTAATTATATTTAATATAATAAACAGGATATATGTTATTATTTTAATTTGTTTCTTATTAAGACTGACAGTTGAGAATTTTGAGATTTTCATATTTATATATTTGTAGTCATTTTGTAAATGACTTCTTTTTCATTTTTTCCAATTTGTTTTTTTTTTTATTTTTATTGATGCTTTGTGTATTTCATACATCATTTTCCAATTCAGTTCAGGCATATATCCCCTTCCCTTCCCCCCCACCCCACCCCTACCCATCGCAGATCGTGCATTCTGCCGTAAGTTTTCTGCATCTTTCTCTGCTTTTTTTTGTTTTGTTTTCATTTTTTTTTACAATAGGTGATAATTTGTGAGTACAAGCATCCTTCATGTAAAACCAATTTGCAAGCAGTTGTGCCCAAACCCACACAGCTCATGGGTCCCACCATCCTGAAAGGGGGGGCTTGTATGTTCAATCAAGTTGATCAAATGAGTGTCCAGTCTATATTGTTGTAGTTTCACCATTAACCCCAATCGAAGCCCTTACATTCTACCACGCCCCCTCTTCCGCAGATTGTTCCCTAGGCTTAGAAAAGGGGCACAGGTGGATGAGAAGCAAAACACTCTACTTTCTCTGGAGCTGATGTCTTGGTCTCTAGTCAGTTCTGGCCGTTTTCTTTCATGGGCTGCCAGCTTGTCCAGGCTTAACCTTTCAATCCTACTAATGAGGGGCAGCCATATGTCTGTATATCCCAAAACTAATTGGCTATTGGCTCTCTCCTTAGAGGAATAACCCACGGCTGATGTCACAAGCTTACATCCTCTAATGGTTAGGAGATGTTATAAACCACACGAAGACCCTGCCATACTTGACAGAAGAAAATGTAGATCATGAATTGACATACCATTCATTTTTTCCAATTTGTATAGAGAACAATTAGTTGTTAAAATTTTAACTTTTTATTTTATCAGCTAAAAGATTTATATAGATTATAAACTTAAAATTTAAGTCATTTTATGTGCATGAGTATTTTGTACTCATGTCATACAATATCCATGGAGGCCAGAAGTCAGTGTCAGATCCCTTGGAACTGTAGTTACAATCCTTTAGGTCCAATTAATTAGCCATTGATTTCTCCAAGATAAAAGTCCTATTTCATGAATGTCATATGCTGTGCTGGGCATTGATGTGGATATGTTTTTTTTATTTTATTTTATTTATTTTTGTATGTGTTTGAATGTACTGTCTGCATGTAGGTTTGTGCACCTGTGTCTTGCAATGCTGCGGAGATCAGATCAGGGTGTCAGATTCCCCTGGAACTGGAGTTAAGATGGTTCTCATCCACCACGTGGGTGCTGGGGACTGAACCCAGGTCCTCTGTAAGAGCGGTCGGCGCTCTTAATGGCTAGGCCATCTCTCCAGCCCCGGATATGTGTTTTTAAATCTCATACTGGATCATTGATTGTTTTCTAGCAGCTTACACTGTGCTCTCCAAATTTATGAGAGGTATGCTTCAGGGGATGTGGCTTCCAGGTCAGTTCCAACTCCATTAATCAAACTCCTATTTCTATAGTATGCTCTGTCTTGAGCAACAGGGTTTTACCTTCAGGTTCTAGGTGGCAATCAAGGACTGTGGCAATAGCTTCAGTAAATATGATAGTCTCTTGGACTACCCAGGCAAATTACTTAGAAGGAAGGTTCCTCCTTTCTGGCCCTGTTCCTTGATAAGTAGACTTCTTTGTACATGGATAAATGTAGAGATATTATATGTGTAATTTTTCAATAGATTATTAAAATAATGTATTCTCTCAGGCTTTTTTACCCCAATAAGATATTATTTATCTCTCCTCTCTCCACTTACCTGCGTATGAATCCTTACATATCTCCATTTAAATGTCTCCATTTAAAGTATCCCATTTCTCCCTTGAAACTGGCAATCTATTTTGTCCCATATTAGAATAGCAACTCCTAATTGCTTCTTAGTGCCATGTTCGAGGAACATTTTTCCACCATTTCACCTTAAAATAGTGCCTGTCCTTGAATGTGAGATGTGTTCTTGCAACCAATCAAAAGATGGATCTTGTTTCTTAAACCATTCCACTAGCTGTGTCTCTCTACATTGGGGAATTCAGAGTATTGATTTTTAAGGTTATTATTTAGAGATGTGTATTGCTTCCCATCATTCTAGTATCTGTTGCATTCTTGGTCTAGCTTAGTTTTCCACAGTTATACCGTCATTTAACTGTTCAAGTTCCTTTGCTGCTTGGGTAGATTTATTCATTCCTTTATTTAGCTCTTTGTATTGCATCATGTGTTCTCTGAAGGGCTGGTTTTCTGGAAGTAATTCTTTCAGCCTATTCATGTCAAGGAGTTTTTTCTTTCTCCTTCAAATACAGTAGGCATTTTTGATGGATGAAGTATTCTGGTTTGGAATCTACTATCATTTATAACTTGGTGCACTTTAGTTCAGGATCTTCCAGCTTTCATAGTTTGCTTCGAATAGTCACATGTAATTCTGATGGGATTTCCTTTATATGTGACTTTTTTTTTTCTTTCGTAGCTTTCAGTATTCCCTCCTTGTTATTAACAGGTAGTGTTTTTACTATGATATGGCATGAGGAGTTTTTTTCCTGGTCCTGTCTATTTGATGTTCAATGTACTACTTGTACTTGTATGTATATGTATTTTCTTAATTTGGGGACATTTGCTACTACAATGCTGCTGAAATTCTAGTCAATACCACTCTCCTTAGATTCTTCTCCTTCCTCTATACCTGTGTCATGTGGGTTTCATCTTCTTTTTGCTGTTCTTTTTGAGACAGGGTCTCCCTGTAGCTCCAGCTGTCCTGGAACTCACTCTGTAGATATGTAGACCAGGCTGGCCTTGAGCTCACAAAGACCACCTGCCTCTTCTTCCCCAGTGCTAGGATTAAAGGCATGCACCATCACACCCTGCTCATCTTTTTATGGTGTCCCATATTTCCTGAATATTCCATCCCTATGTGATTTTTTGATTTTTCATAGTCTGTCTTTGACTCTTCCAATTCTTCAACTTTATCTTCCAGTCTTCAAAATCTATTTCCTATTTTATTTGTTTTGTTACTGAGTCTTTCTTCCATCATTCCCTGATGGCCTTTTCAGTGTTCCACTTCCTTCTTAATTTCGGCTTGAATTTTTCTTCAGTATTCCTATATCCTTTGTGAATTCAGTCAGAAGTGTATCTCTACATTCTTTCAATTATTTGAGTGTGTAGTCTGTAAATTCCTTCAATTCTTTGATCAAGTTTATGATAGTTCTTTTAAATTGTGTGTCCGGGGTTATGTCTAGGACATTCTTCCATAGGGCTGGTAGTATTTACTGAAGATATTTTATTTGGGTTTATCATGTTATTGTTTTTTGTTGTTGTTATTTCGGCATGTGGAATCCTTTTGTGTTTTTGACTCTAGTATGAAACTCAAGGATTTCTTTATTGAATTGAACACTGATTTTGTTTGTGTTCTTGACAGGACACGATTGTCTTCTTATTAGGTATGAAAGGCTGGTTGGTGTAGGCTTCAGGTACTCTCCTTTGATTGTAATGGATGAACCAGCTAGTTCTTGTCCAGCTCCTGAAGAGCTCCTCCAGAGGCTCAAATCAATTAAGAATCAGACAAGCTGGAACACACCGGTCCCACACACTATGTGGAGGTTGGCTGCAGGCATTCCCAGGTTAGCTGAAAATCTCTACATCAGGGTCCAAGGTGGAGGAGTTTAATCCTGGAGTTGCAGTAAAGGCTTCATGTGTTCCTGAGCTAGGGAATTTAAGTTGGCTGATCAACTGGGGGCTCTCACCACCACACAGATTTCAGCCACTCACAGGCAGCTTGGAAGCCACAGGACCCTGCACCATGTAAAGAACAGCTGGAGGCACTACAAAATTATTTTTTATTATGTTGTAGAAAAATATGCTACAGCTGCTTAGAAATTCTTCTTGGGCTGGAGAGATTGCCTAGTGGTTAAGAGCGCTGACTGCTCTTACAAAGGACCCGGTTCAATCCCCAGCACCCACATGGCGGCCGAGAACCATCTGAAACTCCAATTCCAGGAGAACTACAGTTCCAGGGGAATCGGACACCCTCTTCTGACCTCTGCGGCATTGCATGACACGGGTGCACAAACTTCCATGCAGACAGTACATTCATACACATAAGAAATAAATAAAATGAATAAAAAAGTGCATTAAGAAATTCTTAAACTTCAAAGTCATGAAAATTGGGACAAGAACTACCATTTTTATTTTTATTTTTTTATTTATTTTCGTATGTGTATAAATTTACTGTCTGCACGTAGGTCTGTGCACCCATGTCATGCAATGCCGCAGAGGTCAGAAGAGGGCGTCGGATTCCCCTGGAACTGGAGTTAAAGACAGCTCTCAGCCGCCATGTGGGTGCTGGTGGTCAGACCCAGGTCCTCTGCAAGAGCAGTCAGCGCTCTTAACCACTAGGCCATCTCTCCAGCCCCAAGAACCACCATTTATAAACAGAAAGAGTTAGATACAGACTATAAAACTTTTGCAATCTGATATTCTCAGAGCTCTAACAATAACAGTACCAGTACTCAGAAATAAACTTTCCTTTATTTAGATATTTTACTTTGAAAAGAACATGATCAGAGAACATTTTTTTCTCCTCTTCTTTCAGTGTTCATGCTGCCTGAAAGGAATATACCAACAGTTTTTGCATTTTGGAGTGTTAAGGACACAGGTAATAAGAAGGATGGCAGAAGGAGTGCTGATGAATTAGGCCCAAATTCATGCAGGAAAGACTGGAGACAATGACAATGAAACTTTTCAAGTGTGACCAGTAATTTAGAATGATTCCCTGAAGACAAATGGAAGCTGAACACCTCGTCTTGTACAATGTTCCCAGATTGGTAATTATATTTTAAGTTGTTCTTTTATAATATTTAATATTTTATTGAATTTTTGTATATTTAATACATAACATCTCAATCACCTTAAACACTTCTAGGTCCTCTTCTCCTTTGGCACCCACCACAGACCTCCTCTCCCCCGCCCAATCTGGACTTCATATATTCATTATATGTGTTAGGGCCCATTTTGCCAAATTTCTCTCCCACGTGATTCTTCAGTTTCAGTTCATCAATTGAGCACTAATCAGCTCAAGGAGAATCCCTCACTTAAAGAATCCCAGTTCTTTCTCATCAAACCATGATCAGCTGCCAATGTTTCTTCAATTAATATTGGGTGATACTACTAATTACTGCACTTCCATGTCGGTTTTTGTCTGGTTGAGTTTGCATTGGTCTAGTCCATGTTGGATACAAATACTGTAGGTTCATATGAACTATGTCCCATGAGCAATTCACAGACAAGGACTGTGTGTGCTCAGTTATGGAAGTCTGTAATATTCTTCATTTATTGCAAAAGAAGCCTCTTTATTGAATGCTGCCTGGGATATTTGTCTGTAAGTATAAGCATATTTATTTTACAGTTAGTGAGGTGTTATCTTAGTCTAGGTATGTGACAACATTGGAAATTTCTCTAAGATCTATTACCTCCTGAGCTGTGTGTATCTGGCTATGTTATACATCGGACTGAGCTTTTCGTAAACTTAGTTAGCCATTGATTTCCCCCAGGATAAAAGTGCCACTACTGGATCAATGTTGTATTTTGTGCAAGACATTAATGTAGATATTGGTCTTAAAGCAAGTGTTGCACTATCCATTGCTGTGTTCCCTTAGAAGCTTACATAGTGCTCCCCAAGGCTGTGAGAGCTGTCCATATGGGGGTAGGGGGTGTGCTGGTTAGCTTTAGTGTCACCTTGACACACCTGGGTTGAGGGAGCCTCAATTGGGCAATTGGCTCTATTGGATTTGGCCTGTAGCCACATCTGTGGAGTATTGTCTTGATGGTTGAGCAGTGTGGGAGGACCCAGACCACAACGAGTGGTGCCACCCTGGGCAGGTTGTTGTGTATCATATAAGAAGGCAGGCTGGGCATGAGCCAGGGGAGCAAGCCAGTGAACAGCATTCCTCCATGGCCTGTGCTTCAGCACCTGCCTCCAGGTTCCTGCCCTGAGTTCCTGCCTTGGGTTCCCTAAGTGATGAACTGTGACCCAGGAGATGTGAACTAAATAAACTCTTTCCTCCCCAAGTTGGTGTCGGTCAGAGTGTTTTGTTACAGCAATGGAAGACAAACTAGGACAGAAATTGGTACCAAGAGTGGGGTATTGCTGTGACAGACATGATCTTGGTGTTTTGGGGAAAGATTGTGGAAGCATTTGGAACTTTGGGCTAGAAAAATCATTGAATGCCTAAAGATCATTGCTGTGGAACTTGGAACAGTTGTGCTGAGAGAGTTGTAGATGATGGAGGTCTGGCTTGTGAAGTTTCAAAGGGAAGCAGAGATCATCAGTACTGTTTAATCTGTGGGTTCTGGTCAGCTGGGGCTGAAGAATCAGCTGTAAGTAACAAGAGACCAGAACAAGAACAAATCTTTGTTGTACTGAGAAAATCGATGCTGGTTAGCTGGGGCTGAAAAATCAGCTGTAAGTAACAAGAGACCAGCATCATTGTGGTGAAATTTTCTGGGAAGAATTTCTTCAGGGTCAGCACACAGAAGCTATGATCCAGAAGAGGCCTGAGCCTCCATCTCGAGCCAGAAGCAGGGATTGGTAAAGTGTGAGTCTCTTATATGGTTCCAGTGTTGAAATTTGAGGGGGTCACAGAGGGCAGCCATGGCTTGGCACTGTGAGAGGTCAGGAAAGACCATTGATGGAAGTGCACCTTGGTTGCAGTGAAGACCCCAGGATTGCAGGGGTCATGGAGAGAAGCTGAGGCTTTGCAACAGGAGAGGTCAGAAGAGACCATTGTTGAAGGTGCTGCCTCAGTTTCAGTGGCGACCCCAGCTTTTTGGAGATGCCAGGACCATGTGACAACCACCAAGAGCAGCAGCAGGTGTGGAATGGAGTCGGCCTGGGCCTGTGAGATGAGTTGGTGTGCCAAGGATGGCAAAGTCAGAGAAGGGGAGCTGCCAAAACCCTTTGGAGCCCAGAATATTATGAGTGAATCCCAGGTTTCCAGCCTTGAGCTACTTGCTGGACTTAGGTTTTGTTTGAGTGTGCCTGATTCTTCCCTTAGAAATAAGACAGTACTTGTTTTGGATTTTACAGCAATACACAGTTAAGAGACTTTTAATAGACTGAACTTTTAAGCGTTTGGACATTTTAAGAACTGTGGAGCTTTTAAGGTTGTACTGTCTTATGTTGTGATTAATGATAACATCATACTTTGAGGATAAGAACTGGAAAGGTGGTGGTTTAATAGTGATGTGTATTGTGTGTCAAGTTGACAAGGGGTCAATTGTGCTGGATAGCTTTATTGTCAACTTGACACACCTGGGTTGAGGGAGCCTCAATTGGGGAATTGGCTCCATTAGATTGGCCTGTGGCAACATCTGTGGAGTATTGTCTTGATTGTCGAGCAGTGTGGGAGAGCCCAGCCCACAATGAGTGGTGCCACACTGGGCAGGTTGTTGTGTACCATATAAGAAGGCAGGCTGGGCATGAGACAGGGGAGCAAGCCAGTGAACAGCATTCCTCCATGGCCTGTGCTTCAGCTCCTGCCTCCAGGTTCCTGCCCTGAGTTCCTGCCTTGGGCTCCCTAGGTGATGAACTGTGACCCAGGACATGTGAGCTGAATAAACCCTTTCCTCCCCAAGTTGGTGTCAGTCAGAGTGTTTTGTCACAGCAATGGAAGACAAACTAGGACAGGGGAGGGTTGGCTTCCCAGTCACTTCCTACTCCATTGCTCCAATTCCAGACTCAGAAATATGGCCTGATCAGCATTCCTTTATATATGAGATTTCTTTTTTATTCTTTTGTAGTTTTCAGTTTCCCTCCTTATTCTGAACAGGTAGTGTTTTAACTATGAAATAGTGTGAGGAGTTTGTTTTCTTGTCCTGTCTATTTGGTATTCAATGTGCTTCTTGCTTATTTTATTTGTATGGGTATATTTTTTCTTAATTTGGCCAAATTTTATTCTACAATGCTCTTGAAATTCTGGTTAATACCATTACGCTAATATTCTTCTCCTCTTCTTTGCCTGTGTTGTGTAGGTTTCACCTTTTTATGCTGTCCCACATTTCCTGAAGATTCCATTCCTGTTTGTTTTTAAGTTTTTACTAGTCTGTGCTTGAGAAGTCCAATTCTTCAACTTATTGTCCAATCTTGATATTCTATTTTCTACATCATTCATTGTGTTACTGAGTCTCTCTCCCATCACTTCCATGTGGCTTATTGAGTATTCCAGTTCCTTATTCATTTAAGCCTGAATTTTCTTCAGTATTTCTCTTGTGTGAATTCAGTCAGAAGTTTATCGGTATCTTCTTTTAGTTCTTTGATTCATTTGTGTTCTTTAAATTCCTTGAATTATTTGATCATGTTTAAGACTGTTCTTTTAAAATCTGTGTCCTGGGTTATGTTATCTCTCGGGCATCCTCACTGTAGAACTCTTCTACAGGACTGGTAGAATCTACTGAAGATATTTTATTTGGGTTTTTCATATTACTGTGGTTTTTGTTGTTATTTTGGCATGTGGACTCCTTTTTTGTTTTTGACTCTAGTATGAAACTCAAGGATTTCTTTATTGAGTTGAACACTGATTTTGTTTGTATTCTTGACAGGCCATGGTTGTCTTCTTATTAGGTATGAAAGGCTGCTTGGTGTAGGCTTCAGGTCCTGTCTTTTGATTTGTATTGGATGGACCAGCTAGTTCTTGTCCAGCTCCTGAAGAGCTCCTCCAGAGGCCCAAATCAAGTAAGAATCAGGCAAGGTGGAACACATAGGACCTACACACTATGTAGAGGTTGGCTGCGGGCACTCCCAAGTTAGCTGAAAATGTCTATATCAGGGTCCAAGGTGGAGGAGTTTAACCCTGGGGTTGCAGTAAAGGTTTCGTATTTCCCTGAGCTAGGGGGTATATGTAGTCTGATCAACTGGGAGTTCTCACCACCACACAGATTTCAGCCACTCACAGGCAGCCTGGAAGCCACAGGACTCTGCACCATGTAAAGGCCAGAGGAAGTCACTACAAAATTAATTTTTATTATGCTATAGAAAGAAACTGGTACTGTTGATTTGAAATTCTGCTTCAACTTCAAAGTCATGAAAACTGGGATAAGAACCACGTTTTTAAAGAGTTATATCCATACTATACACATTGACAATCTGAGATTCTGAGAGCTCTAATAATAACAAATGTACCAGTACCTGTAGCCTTTCAGTTTCTTCCTCCTTGATCAGAGCCTGCAGATTCACAGGAATGCAGATTCCCTAGGGAGCTTTGACCAGCCACTCAGAAAACAAGGTCTTAGCCCTGGAAGGGACAGGGAGGGAGAAGGTACTGAGAAGCCTGCAGAGATGGGAAAATAGGGGAGAGAGGGGAAAAGAAAGAATGGATTCAAGAATGAAGCTGTGAGAAATTCCACAAAGGAATAACTCAGTTTATTGGCAACAAGCAAAGGTTTATATACTTTAGTATATAAGTTTAGTTACCATGCTTCTGGCAGGGAAGTGGGGCCTGGAGGGTGTGAAAAAAGGCAAGGGAAGCATGAGCCAATGTGGTTCCTACCAAGGCAACAGAATTCCCAGGTGTGTATATAGTAAATTGGAGGTGTGATATCTAGCCAGTACATCAAAAGTGAGCCCTCAAGATATGGGGATTTATTCAGCGCAGAGGGATTCCACCTAACTTGGCTCCTCAAAGAAGCTTTTGGGACAGTGAAATGCAGGGCCTTGCTCAAGCCAAACAGAGCCTCATCCCTACAAGTACCCAGAAATAAACATTCATTTATTTAGATATTTTACTTTGAAAAGAATATGAGCAAAGAGCATTTTGTTTCTCCTCTTGTTTCAATGTTTGTGCTTCCTTCAAGCAATATACTAAGAAAGTTTGCATTTTAGAATTTGAAGGACAGAGGCAATAAGAAAACGGGCAGCAGGAGGCCTGCTAGAATAGGCCCAAAGGAGAGCAAGAAAGACTGGGGATCATGACAATGGTACTTTTCAAATGTAAAAAGTAATTTAGAATGATTTTCAAAAGCCAGTGGCAGCTGAACACTTCATCTTGTATAATGTTCTCAGATTGGAAACTATATTTTTAAGTTGTTCTTTTTTAATACTTAATATTTATTGAATTTTTGTATGCTTAATACATAACATTTCAATCACTCTTAAACAATTTTAGATCCCCATCTCCACTGGCACCCACCTACAGACATCTCCTCTCCCCTCCTCCCATCTGGACTTCATATATTCATGATTTGTGTTAGGGCCCATTGTGCCAAATTTCTCTCCTAAGTGATTCTTCAGTGCAGTAGCCAGTTCATCCACTGAGCTCTTGTCAGCCCATGGGGAATCCCTTGCTTAAAGAAGGCCAGTTATTCTTCACTGAACCATAATCTGATGCCAATGTTCCTTCATCTAAGATTTGGTGATACTACTCATTTCTGCAGTTCCATGTTTGGTTTTGGATGGTTGATTTTGCATTGTTCTTGTGCATGCTGATACCAATCCTGTAGGTTCATATGAGCGAGGTCCCATGAGCTTGTAGAATTCAATTTACATATGATCTTGCATAAACTCCCTGGCTCTTAGAATCTTTGTGCAGTCTTTTCCGCAATGTTTCCTGAGCCTTGTGTGAGTGAAGCTGAATGTAATTGACCTGTCCATGGACATAAACTCTGTAGATTCCTAATCTCCATGGTTTGATCATTCATGAAATTTTGAATTCCTGGCACCACGTTGCATGACAAAGCTTCCTTAATGAGAGTTAAGAGGTTAATTTGTGTCCTCCTAGCCCTTTGCTCTATGTTGCAAGAGCCTTAGGTGCAGAAGTTGCATTTTAGATATGTTGCTTAGGCTTGGGCAATTCACAAACAAGGTCTATTTGTGTCCAGTCGTGGAAATCTGCAATATTCTTCATCTATGACTGAGATATTTGTCTGTAAATATAAGGATATCTCTTTTACAGTTGGTCAGATGTTATCTTAGTTTAAGGATGTGACAACCTTGGGAATTTCTGTAAGATCTATGACCCTGCCGCCGTGTGTATCTGGCTTTGTTTACAGTAAATGGGAGTGAGTTTTAGGTTCAATTAGTTGGCCATTAATTTCTCCCAGGATAAAAATGCCACTACTGCACCAATGTTATACCTTGTGCAAGTCATGGATGTGGATATTGGTCTTAAAGCTGGTGTTGCACTATCCACTGCTGTTTTCCCTTGGAACCTTGCATAGTGGTTTCCAAAGCTGTGAGAGCTGGCCATCAGGGGAGATGTCTTCTAGGTCACTTCCACCTCCATGGTAACAATTCCAGACTCAGAAGTATGTCCTGAACTCAGTGATATGGTATTAAGTTCAGTTTCTGGGAGGTAGTCAAGAGCTGTGGCAATGGCCTGTGTAATTTTCAGGGTCGTTTGAGCTACACTGGACAAGTACTCAAAGGACAGTTTCTCCTGTCTGGAATTGTTTCTCATTGTCTAGCATTCAGGTTTGCACATGGGCTCATGTAGAGATATTGTTTGTATAATTTGTCAACAGATTATTAGACCAATATGATTCCTTCAGGGTTTTCACAATAGCTAGATATTATTTATCTCTCCTTTCTCCTCCTCCTTGTCTAGCCCCCCATGTCTTCTCCATTTAAAGTATCTTCATTTTCCCCTTAATCTCATGATAATACTAGTCTCTTCTTATGGTCCCACTTCTCTTGAGTTCCTACTTCCCTTTATCCAAAAATTTTCTTCTATAAACCTTCCTCTCCTCTCCTATTTATATACAATGATTTTATCCATTTCTCCCTTAGTAACACCTGTATCCTATGAGTCTTCTATCTCAGTTTCCTTTTCATTTACCTCGTTCATTTACCTCATGTTAAGATCCACAAGTGAGGAACAATATGTGGTTGGTTATTTCTGAATGTGTCTTACTTCATTAAGCATAGCAATTTCTAGTTCCACACCTTTACCTGAAAATTTACAGCTGAGTAGAACTTCACAGTGAGAATGTACTGTGTTTTCATTATCAGTTGAGGTACATTTATGATGCTTCCATTACTTTGTTATTGTAAAAAGAACAGTAATAAAAATGGATGTGCAAGTTTCTCTGCAAAGGGATCAATTCTTTGGGTATATGTCAAGGAATGTTAAGACCAGGTCAAACGTAGTTTCACTTTTAGTCATTTAAGAGTTCTACACTGTTTTCCATAGGGTTTGTATGAGCATACAATACCACAAGCAGTGGATGAATGTTTCCCTTTCCCCAAAACCTCTGCAGCATTTTGTATCATTTGTTTTCTTGATCTTCACCAGTTTTACAGGGTATGATGAAATTTTAAAGTGGTATTAATTTGCATTTCCCTAATTATTAACCATGTTGAAAACTTTTTTAAGATGTGTCTTACCCATCTTTATTTCCACCTCTGAGAAGTCTCTGTTAAGATCCTTACCCCATCTTTTAATTGGCTCATTTTTTCTTGATTCTTTGTTTCTTGAATGTTTTATATATTCTGCTTGTTAAACCTCTATCAGATGTGTCACTGGTAAAGAGTTGCTCACACTCTCTGAGTTCTCTTCACTCCTTTGCTTGTTTCTTTTGCTGTACATAAGCTTTTTAGTTTGATGAGGTCATACTCATTGATATGTTTACCTTAACTTCTGACCAACTGATGTCCAATTTAGAAAGTCCTTTCCTACACCTATAACTTGTAGGTTACTGTTGATGTTTTCTATGAAGCATTTCAGTTTCAGGTTTTATATTAAGGTTGTTGATCCATTTAGAGTTGAATTTTTTTCAAAGTGGAAGATAAGGGTAACATTCATGGTTCCATAGGTGGTGATCCAGTTTTACCAAGATCATTTACTGAAGATTTTATATTTCCACCATTGAGTGTTCTTGATCCCTTTCTCAAATATAAGGTGGCTAAAATTACATGAACTCAAGTTTGGGTCTTCAATTATATTCCATTGATCTACGGGTCTATTTTTTTGCAAGAACCATGCTCTTTTTACAATTATAGTGTTTTAATACTGTTTGAATTCTGGTATAGTAATCTCCTTGGACTGCTCTTTTCTCAAGGATTCTTTCAGGCTCTTGTGTTTCCATATGAATTTTTATGATTTTTTTTTGTTAATTCTCTGAATAAAGTGGTGTGGATTTTGACAGAGATTGCATTGAATCTATATATTACTTTCGGTAGGATAGTCATTTTCAGTAGATTATTTCTTCCATTCCATGAGCATGGATATCCTTCATTATACATATATATTATATATTTATATATATATATATATATATACTATATATATATATATATATAAAGAGTAGTGTCTTCTTAAATATCTTTATTTGGAGATTTAAAATTTTCATTGTAGAAATCTTTTATGTCTTTGGTCAGATTTATTGCAAGATATTTTTGAGGCTATTCTGAAAGGGGTTGTTTCCAGGTACTCCTCCAATCCCATGTTATTGGTATGTATAGATGCTAGTGATTTTTATAGATTAATTATATTAACTGTCACTTTACTGAAAGGGTTCACTAATTTCTAGGATTTTTCTAGAGGAAATTTTGGCATCTCCTAAGTATAGTATCTTGTCATTTGGAAAAAGGGATACTTTGACCTCTTCCTTTCCAATCAGTACTCTTTTAATTGCATTCTCTTTTCTTATCACTTTAACAAGAGTTTCAAGGATTATATTAAAAAGGGTTTTAGATAGGAGACCACCTTTTCTCATCTCAAATTTTAAGGGAAATGCATGCAGTTTTTCCCCATTTAGAATGATGTTGGCTGTGGGTTTGTCGTACATAGCTTTAATTATGTTGAGATATGTTCCCACCAGTCCAATTCCCTCCAGAACTTTAAACAAAAAGACATGTTGAATTTTATGAGGACTTTCCTGCATCAATTGAGATGAACATGTGATTTTTGTATTTAGAGTTCATTTATATGCTTATGACATTTGTTGACTTACATATATTGAACCATCCCTGCATCTCTGGAATAAATCCTACTTATTTATGGGGACAGTCTTTTTGATGTATATAGTTTGCAAGTATTTTGTTGAGAATTTTTGCATCTATATTCATTAATTTTATGGGTCTACAGTTTTCCTTTCTCATTGTATCTTTATCCACTTTTAGTATTAGAGTGATGTAGAATTCATACAAATAATGTGGGAGCTCTCCTTCTCTTTCTATTGGTTGTAGATTCTAGTTAATGTCTGGTAGCATTTTGCCTTAAAAACATCTGGGCTTGGGCTTTTATTCATTTGGGAGACTTTGTATTGCTCTTTCAATTTCCTTATATGTTACCAGTCTGTTTAACCTTTTTATGTCTTCTTGCTTTAAGTTTAGCAATTCCCATGATTTCAGATATTCATCCATTTCTTTTAGATATTCGAATTTAACAGAGCATAGGTTTTTAATGTATTTCCATATAACATTTGGATCATTTTGTTGCCTGTTGTGATGTTTTCCCTTTCATCTCTAATTTTATTGATTTGTAGCTGCTCTTTCTTTCTTTTGGTCAACTGGGCTAAGGGTCTATCTATCTGCTTATCTTATCATAGAACCAGCTCTTGGACTCATTGATTCTTTGTCTTCTCTGTTTTAATTTCATTAATCTATGATCCAATTTTTGTTATTTCTCTTTGTCTACTGTGTTTGAGTTTCATTTGTTGTCGTATTCAAGTCTCATAAATTGCAATATTCATTTCTTTGTTTTCTTTCTGAATGTTTAATGTAGGCACTTAGAGCTATAAATTTCCCTTTTAGGATGGCTTTTTCAACATCTGAGAAGATTTGTTGTATTGTAGTGTCTTTTACAATCCAGGAACACTTTTATTTCTCTCTTTCACCTTCAGATAGTGCCTGTCCTTAAAAGTGAGACGGTTTGGGGTTTGTTTGTTTTTTTTTTGTTTTGTTTTGTTTTGTTTTGTTTTGTTTTTTTGCAGACTACAAAAAGATGGGTTTTGTTTTTAATCCTGTGTCATAGTCTGTGTCTCCTGATTGGGGAGTCCACTCCATTAGTATTTAAAGTTATTATTGATAGATATGTATTGCTTCCCATCAGTTTAGTTTCTGTTTGCATTCTTGGTCTAACTTTGTGTTTCATTTATTTCTGTTGGCACTCGGATATAGCAGTTCCTTTCATCAGCTCTTTGCATTGTTTCAAGTATTCTCTGAAGGGCTGGATTTCTGGATATAAGTTCCTTCAGCCCATTCATGTCATGGAAGATATTTCTTTCTCTTTCAACTATAATAAATATTTTTGCTGGGTAAAGTATTCTGGGTTGGCATCTATAGTCCTTTAGAACTGATAATACTTTTCTCCAGGCTCTTCTGGATTTCATAGTTTGTATCAAAAAATCAGCTGCAATACTGATGGCTTTTTCTTCATGTGTGTCTTGTTTTGGTTTTGCAGCTTTCATTGTATCAGAGTGCTTATGATAATATAGAACAAATATTTCATTATGTGCCAAAGTTGAACCACTGGTGATGGGTACATTTATATCTTGCAGATAATTTCCTCTCTTCTCAGTTTTATATAATATGTATTCTATTTTTCATGTTTCCAAAGTTTTATTGATATCTGTTAATATATAGAGAGTAGTTACTTCAATACTTCAGCAACTCTTGCAATTTTTATTTCATGTTTATTGAATTTTTTGTATTTATTTTAGATTTCCTAATTGATTTTTTCAATTCTCATAAAATATTAGTATAATGCTATTTAGATTCCTCTCTCCACTCCATCCAATGCCCAGTGAAAAATTGAGTACCTATCTTTACACACACACACACACACACACACACACACACACATATATATATATATTATTTATATTTATTATTTTGTTTTTAATATGAGTGTATTTCTTAAATGTATGTAAGTTTGCATTTTTTGCAATGATGGCGGAGATGAGAACAGAGCATCAGATTAGCTTAGAACTGGAGTTATGGATGGTTGTTAGCTGTCATGCAGGTCCTGGGAAACAAAACTGGGTCCTCTGCAAGAGGATCCACTCCTCTTAACATATGAGCCATGACTGCAGCTCCATCCTTTTTCCTAAAAAACTGGACATCTAGTCCAGTTCGAACTACCTATATACTCCTGGGTGTGTAGACATTTGATGTAGAGTAATCAGCCTCCCGAGTGCCTCCGTTTTAAAGAAAACTGAGTGTCTCCACTAATATTGTGAAAGCATTTCCCATATTGCAATAGCATCTGCTTTAATAGGCTCTTTTTCAAGAAGACTTTTATTTTGATATTCTTTATGTTTTGTCACATGTTTAAAATTTTGCCTATCTTCCTTGTCTTTTAAGAGAACCAAGAATGAGGATTATATAGATAAGTAAGTAATCAGATACAGGGGCTGGCTGATTTTCTGGAGGACCCAAGTTTGATTCCCAGCACCTATATCAGAGAGTTTTAACCTGTTTGTAAGTCCAGCTTCATGAGATCTGAGATCTCTAGCCACACAGGCACATGCATGCACATTGCCAATCCCAAACACACACACACACACACACACACACACACACACCAATGAATGCATGCATCCACAAAGACATCATTAAGCATAATAAAAATACACATTTAAAAATACCATGATAATATCTTATGTTGGTTTCTTGGTTCTCATATCAAAGTCTAAATCACTAAGGGTTGTAATATGAATACCAATGTTAGACAACATGCCCAGCAACTAATCATCATCTGTGGCTACCAAAATGCACTGTATGACTAGAAACATCTAAATAGTAATGTCAATTTTTGGTGTTGTAATTGAGACATAGCAATTAAATATTTGAAATTCCATCCTAGCAAGGGAATCTTTTTGGTTCCTTGTGCTAGTTTAAAAGAAAAGTTTTAAGCCTGGCATAGTACCACATCTGTTTAATCCCAGAGGCAGAGGCACATGGATCTCTGTGATTTCAAGACCAGCCTAGTCTACCTAGCACATTCCAGGCCAGCTGGGGATACAGGTGGACCCTTTCTCAAAAGAAGACTGAGAAAAAGAGAACGGTTTCAAAATTCTTAACCAGAAAAGTCACTGTTCTGTTTATATAACTTTTGTCAATGCTGACAAAACAAATAAACTGAAATAAAATGTGCTATCTGTGAAATAAAGATGAGGCAATAATTGGAGAAAATAAGGTATTTCACATTTGGCCTCCAGAGACAGGGAATTTGGCCTGAAAAAATACGGTGGTTCTATAAAAAAAAATGAATATATGGGACCAGAATAATAAAGCAGTAGATAACTGGGCTAATTTGAGATTTACTTTTGAGTCCCCCCTGAGATCTAGAGACTGCTTGTATTAGCCTGTGATCTCAATTAAAATGCTAGCCCCTAATCATCTGTTGCACATATATTCTCAGAAATGTTGGGTCTTAAACACCAACCCTTGGTCTTAGATATTCATCCACAATTCTTAAGGAATGATATGTAATCTTCAATACTCAGGTGAGCTTTGAAAGGTAAAGCAAATATATTCCTAGAATTTCATTGTGGGGTTCCATGAGGAGTCAAAAAATGAGTAAAATAGAAATATGATGGTTAAGGTGTCCTTGAGATTTTTCGAGTACATACTTATCATAATGTAGAAACTTCTTATATCTGTTAGACACAATATTACTCTGAATCTTACTTATTCCATTATATCTTCTGTACAAGACCTTTTGACTCTTCTTTAACTTCTCATCTGTCCGAGAGTCTATGATATCAACTCAACACCACACTTATTCAAGATTCTTTTCTTTTTTTTCTTTTTTTTTTATATTTATTGATGCTTTGTGTATTTCATACATCATTTTACAATTCAGTTCAGGCATATATCCCCTTCCCTTCCCCCCACCCCAACCCTACCCATCCCAGATCATGCATTCTGCCGTAACTTTTCTGCATCTTTCTCTGTTTTTTGTTTTGTTTTGTTTTCATTAACAATAAGTGATAAATTGTGAGTATAATCATCCTTCATGTAAAACCAATTTGCGAGCAGTTGTGCCCAAACCCACACAGCTCATGGGTCCCACCATCCAGCGGGGGGGGGGGGGCTTGTATGCTCAAACAAGCTGATCAAATGAGCTGTCAGTCTAATTGTGTAGTTTCAACCATTCACACCCCAATTGCAGCCCTTACTTCTTACCGATGCCCCCTCTTCCGCAGATTGTTCCCCTAACGGATTAGAATAGAGGGGCACAGGTGATGAGAAGAGAAACAGTCTCTACTTTCATCTGGAGCTGTTGTCTTGTCTCTAGATCAATTCTGGCTGTTTTCTTTACATGGGCTTGCAGCTGTCCAGGCATAACCTTTCAATCCTACTATATGAACACATGCAATTAGATATAGTATTTAAAACGTATATTATATGCATATTTGATATCTAACTAATGAAAACACACACATTAGTATAATTACGGTAGTTAAATTTTTTTATTATTATTATTTGTGTGTTGTGTTGAATGTTGTCTGCATGCATCCTGGCACCCGAATGTCGTGCAATGCTGCAGAGGTCAAAGAAAGGGTCTACGGATCCACTTCGGATACTGGTAGTTCTCCTGGAATGGGAGTTTCAGACGGTGTATCAGCCCGCATGCTGGGTGCTGGGGTCGAACCCCCGGGTCCTATCTAAGAGCTAGCGGTCGGTGCTCTTATCCTAAGGCTATCTCTCCATGTCGCCGATATATAGGTGATTTAACATAGCTAAGATGTTATATGGATAGACTTGGACTATTAGGTGGTAAGACGAGATGTTGGATTGGTGTCTGTTTCTAAGATCCATAGATTTCACTATTTCTTCTGTTAAATCATGACAGGGTCTTCGTGTGGTTTTAAACATCTCCTAACCATTAGAGGATTGTAAGCTTGTGGCATCAGCCATGTGGTTATTCCTCCAAGGAGAGACTAATAGCCAATTAGATTTGGGATATAGACATATGGCTGCCACTGCTGCACAGTATTTCCAGGCAGATGAGGTGTAGCTGGACCTGGACGGAGGAGTCTTGCTTGACTCGAGAGACCATTAATTTTGTTATTGGTTTTGTGGCTTTGGTAACACTCTTGGCATTCCAGAGACCACTCTATACTTGCAATAACGGTCTCCACACATCTTTCCCATGTTTATAATCAGTTCTTCAACAGCAGGGCTTATCCTCTCTTCCTGCAGGATATCCCAGTTGGAGGCAAGGAGCCTTTACCATTTGTGTGGGCCTTGGATCCCCGGCAACATCTCCTTGGTGAATAATCATTGTTGATGTCAAGAGCTCCCTGTATTAATAATTTTGCTTAAAGTGCATAGACTTAAGGAGACTTTAGCATTATAATGGTTCTGAATAAGAATGATCCTTTTCACAGTTTCTATGTCCATTATCATACAAAAAAGGCAGTTTTATTGATTTTTACAAGATAAACTCTATAAGCTGGCTCCAATTTACAGCGAGATATGACATCAATCATCATATTTGCCTTATTTATGGGGGGGAGGTTAAGAAAGTCTCTGCTATTAAAACTTTGTGCACCTAGAAGTAAGCTTCATTTACGATTCATTAAAAATGTTGAGTTACAGTAGGATCCACGGGGGCCTGATGTCTCAGCAATCTGAGGCATTTCTTCTTCAATGACCCAGAGGAGAGATCAGCTTCTGCTGGCACTTTCTGGTACATCCTACTCACTGCAAAAGCTGCATTTTCTTCTCTCAGCCATTACGTTGTGATCACTCTGGCCTGTTGGAACATACAAATCCTTCCCATTTAGTTTTAAGATTTGTTTTTTTTCTTTTTATTTTTCTATATCATTTTTATGTATGTGAGGTGTGGGGAAAGGGGACACACATCCACTAGCTGGTGAGAATAAACTTGTGCAAGCATATGGAAAACATTGTGGAGAACTCCTTAGAAGACTCAAAAATGATCCTGCATTTGACCGTCACCACTCCTGGGTACATATCCCACAATACTACATTCTTACTGCAGAAATACATGCACAGTTATTATTGCAAGCTCTGTTCACAATAGCAAAAACAACTGGAACAACCCCAAATGCCCTCAATTGACAAGGTGAGATAGAGAAAATGTGGCACATGTACACAATGAAATCTATCATGCAGCGTAAAGAAAGAACATCATGAACTTGCAGAGTAAATGAATGCTAGAAACATCATGTTAAGAATGAAGTAACACAGTCCCAGAAAAACAAAACGACAATATGACATCTCTCATATATGTGGATGCTAGTACCAATAAAAGTTATAGATTTTGTGAGTGGCGATGCATATTAAGAACAAACAACAGAAAGAACTCACGTCAAGAAAACTGACTGACAATGAAGACTCGGGTAAGGGTGAAGAGGGGGTTGGGGAGAAGGGGAGAACGCGGTGTATTAGTATGCGATCGGAATGCAATATGTATTTGATCGATCGTGACGAGTTCAAAAGTATAACGGGACGCGGCAGTTTATTTTCCCCACGAATACTTGTCGTACAGGGAACATGCGTTGTTTTAAGGGCTTAGTGTAAACGGTAAAAATGTTTATTATTACACCAATTGGGGTTTAAAGGCTGATAAAAACGGTAATGCATCTGAGTTCATTGGTGATATAAATTGCTGTTGTCCACATTAGCTTTAATTAAAAACTGTATAACAATTACTTTGGGATTGGTATAAATAAATGTTCTCTATAATTTTGCTGTCATATAGTATCACCTGGTAGCAATCTCTTTCACCTATAGGATGATTTAATTTAAAAATAAAGTTTATTTCCCAAGTTAAGCACATACAGTAACCCAAAACAGCATGGGTGAACTTGATGAAATCTGTGCCTTGATTCCACCCTATAGGTATATGTAATAAAACTGTTTTCTTGAGACTCATGGGTCAAAAATAAAAACCTAAAATCAAGATTCATTTTGTGGTATCACATTCTGTACAAACAGAGGTTTGACACTTCACAAATGACAAATATAGCCATTCTTAATCAAAATCACCATTGAAATACTATGACATTTTCTATACTTTGGGCAATAGCGTTGGTGGGAGTTTTGAGGATTCCTTAAGTACTATAAGCAGCCATTATGCATTAGGTGAATCAAAAACCAAAATCCATGAGTCTACCAGGAAAATATCATCATACCTGTAAGTTTCCTCATACATTATCAAGTGATTCTCTTTGACACCACTGTTAATCCATTCAATTTTCTTTTTAGTTGATATTTTGGAAAGTCGTCATAAGAAACATGGAACTGCAAAACCAAACAGCTGTTACAAAATTCCATCTCCTTGGATTGACAGATCATCATAAACGGATGCCTCTGGTCTTCAGCATGTTCTTGTCCATGTACTTTGTCACAGTTCTGGGAAACTTGCTAATAATATTAGCCATCAGCTCTAGTTCCCACCCGCACACACCCATGTACTTCTTCCTCTCCATTTTCTCCATTAATGACATCTGTTTAAGTACAACCACAATCCCAAAGATGCTGGTGAACATTGAAGTACATGATGACAGTATCACATATACACAATGTCTTTCTCAAATCTGCTTTGTAAACATTTTTGCTGGCATGGAAAATTTCCTGCTGGCAGTGATGTCCTATGACCGCTATGTGGCCATTTGTAATCCTCTGAGGTACACTATCACCATGAACCTCTGTTACTGTGTCCTGCTGGTCCTATTATCAGTATTCTTCAGCACTGAAAATGCTCTGCTCCACAGTCTGATGATGCTACACTTGTCCTTCTGCCAAGACCTAGAAATTCCTCACTTCTTCTGTGAACCGGCTCAAATTATTAAGCCTGAATGTTCTGATACCTTTCTTAATAACCTTCTGATATTTCTTGCAGCATCTGTTTTTGATGGTGGCCCTGTCTGTGGAATCTTGCTTTCATACATTTACAATGTATCTTCAGTCTTGAGAATGCCGTCCTCAGTTGGAAAGCACAAAGTTTTTTCCACTTGTGCTTCTCATCTCTCAGTTGTTTCCTTGTTCTATGGAACAGGTTTGGGTGTATACATTAGTTCTGCAGTAACTGAATCTGTCAAAACACTGCAGTAGCTTCTGTGAGGTACAGTGGGTTCTCTCCATTGCTCAATCCATTTATTTATAACCTAAGGAACAGGGACATTAAGGAAGCTTTGAAGAAAGTTGTTGGTAGAATATCTTGTCTTATGTGAAATATTCTTTTCCAGGTAAGTGGGTTTTTAGAAATATTCAAATTAAATGGATATTTTTGAACCCAAATACTTGTCTCTCCTGCAGGTATTTTTTTTCTAAAATAAGCACAATGCATTGTAACTTATTCTTTGACTCTAGTGTTGATGTTTCCTACTGACTGTGTTATGTTCTACCTATCACTTTAATTCTTGGATCACTGTTTCTTTATTCACAGTACAGAGTGGCTTCTTAAAGTAGCAGTTCCCATGCCATAATTTCTCTGTTGATGTCTCAAAATTATCTAAAGCTGTTAATTTATATAAGATATGATTACTACTTAAACTAATCTTCCATTCTTGTGGTAGTATGCCATATGCTCATAGAATTATAACTGTAGTTTTTTGGTGTCTCAGAAGTTAGATGGACACTTAATGACAAAGTATCTTTCTGTGACAATAAGGGTGTGCAATACATTCATTGTTGTCATCAATAACATTTCCTTCATTGGGAAATGTGTGATTTTTAGATGCATTGTTCTTGAAGTTGAAGAGTGAATGTGCTTTAGTCTAACAATAGAAACTATTTTCCATTGGCATATTCAAATATGAAGAGATAATTCTATTAGAAGTATATCAGCAAAATATGAGTACATTTTTAGAAAAATTGAAATATGTATATTATTGTGCCAAAATTCTTGATTCTCCTGCTACTATATTTTTCTAAAATAACTACAATGCACTGTAACTTGTTCTTTGACTAGTTTGACCATGTCCTATTGTTTGTGTTATGTACCACATATTACTTTAGTTTTTGGACACTGTTTCTTTATTCACAGAACACAAAGGGGTAGCTTATCTTTCTGTTACAATAAAGGTTTCCATTATATTAAATACCATTTTCTTCATTGGAAAATGTAAGTGATTTTAATTGCATGGTCCTTTAAATTGAACAGTGAATGTGCTTTCAGTCTAAAAGTGGAAATTAATGTTTTCATTGGAGTATTCAAATATGAAGATGTAGTTTTTATTAGAAGTATAACAGTGGTAAGAAAAACATGTTATACTTAACTGACTATCATTTTCTTCCCCATAATGTCTCCCTAACCTAGGAATGGCTTGCCTTGGACACCCAGGGGCTTACAAAAAAATGCTCCTATCAAGTTGTGATCATCTTAAAGCCAGAAATGCACAGGTCTTTCCCTCAGTGCACTGATGCTTAACATAATTACCACACTAATTCTCTGCCCTAGAATGATTGCTATGTCTGAAATTCAGGAAAAAAAAATTGTTTCTTTAAAAATAGATGGAATTATATGATCAACACTAAATATTAGTGAGGAGCCAGGGAATTGAAAAGAATGGCCTGTCCTGGACTAAAATCACACAACAAATAGCAGAAAAAAATCAGAAGTCAGTGAGAAAATCAGGACACATATCAATCATTGAGATGGATTTTGAACTGAGGTGGCCAGTAGTGAAATGAGTACTCAATGAGGTCTCAGGTTCAATGTTCAGTAATCTAGTTTTAACAGCCTCAGGGTTCTGTTTGGGCAATTTATTTAATAAGTGTATATTTTGAAAGCTTCTTCAATTAAAACTTAATAGGAAAGATCCTTCAATGCTTATCACTGTACAAAAAATAATCTCAAATATATTTGCTTTCTTGTTATTCACTTCATATGAATGCTGTGTGTGGAAATATATGCATGACGACATTTGAAATGCAGAACCTTTCTGATGTGACAAATATTTTGCTTTCTGTACACTATTGAAATAGTCTCTATGCTTTCTGAAGGAAATAAAAGAGAATTTGATGCCAATGTGTGATGATCAACTTTAATTCTTCAGCTCTCAAATTCTTTATTATTTCCAAAGTGTTTTCATAACTCTCACACACACACCAAAAAAAACCCAACATTAATGATCTCTATATTAGAAATCACTGCTTCTCCATCCCTTCTCTTCCAAATATTTTTGTGTATACTGACAATGAAATCAGTAGAAACATTGACTTTAATTCACATTTCTCTTAATGTGAATTTGATTATGACATACATATTGTGCCCCAAACTTCCCTTCGTATGATGTGACTATTTTTTCATTTTTTATTTTTATTTTTTAACAATAAGTAACAAGTTATGAGTACAAGCATCATTCATGTAGAACTAATTTGCAAACCTACACAGCCCATGTCTCCCACCATCCAGCTGGTGGGGCTTTTATGTACATCTTTTGATCAAATAAGTGTCCAGACTATGTTGCTGTAGTTTCACTATTCACCCCAATCACAGCCCTTACATTCTACCATGCCCCCTCTTCTGCGGATTGTTCCCTAGACTTAGAAAATGGGTACTGGTGGACGAGAAGCAAAACAGTCTACTTTCTCTGTGACTATTTTTTAATTGAATCAAGATTTTATGTACAGAATGTTCTTTGAATGCTACAGTAACAGGTTCCTAATCTTATATTTAGTTGTGACTTTTATTTGAAGAAATATTTTCCAGTGCTCGTAATTATTATTCTATCAGTCTCTTATTTCTCAATATTTCCTTCTGTAATATGTTGACTCTGTCTAGATATTGAAAACTGTATTGTTTTGGTGAAGAAATTATATAGTTAACATTTTTGAGAACCTTAAGTCCCCAAATTTAGTTGTGAGTTTGCTATGCCAAAGAAAATGAAATTTATTTTACTAACAGCTTTTATAAGAATCTATCCCACAACTTTGTACCAAATTCATCAATAAAGAATGAGTTCATCTATTGATTTGTGTGTTTCTGGCTTTACATGAAACAAGAGGTTGCTGTGTCTTCACTTCCTTTATTTTAATCCTACCTTATGGTAGCACATCAATTAGGGAAAATGACATTTTCAGTGATAACTACAAGACCTAAGTTAAATTCTCTAAAAGACTAACTGTCTTTTCCAACCAAAAATTTTAGAATTTGCAATATTAATGTTAATTATACTATATATGTATGTATGATATATTGAAGCTGATAAAAATCAGTAGGGTGCAATGTCACATTGCCACATCTGAAGCCCACCATGATTGCAGAACTTTCCCCAATATAACACACACCAGAATGGCCTATATTAAGACATCCATGTGTGTCTCCATGGGGGCTTAACATATTACCTCAAATTTATATTAATGGATGTTACTGTTAAGATTATGTCAAAGACATGCCTAATTCATAACACTTATGTTTAAAAAGTCAATCATTCAATATCAGCAATGTCTCAAAGCTCAGTTTTAAAATAAAGCTGCAGTCCTGTCAGTGTACTGGGTGATAGGAATTTATCATCATCATTATAATTTCTAACTTGATATGTGATAATATCCATCACTAAACACCAAATGCTGGAGAATGGAAATGTGATGTTTTATTTAAGCCATTTTTCCATAGCTGCCCAGAGCTGAAGACAGTAAATTTCCTCATTATTGGAATATCTTCCCAGTTCTCTCTAAGGATCAATAATGAGGTGTCCTCCTCTGAGAATTCCTGAATTTGCTGGAACAACTGCAACGTTAATGACTTCTGGAATGTGCATTCCACGTGTTTGTTAGTGTCTGAGACAGGACAATCCCCAGAAACTGGTTTTCTGGAATTTGGTGATGTTTTAGAAAAACTCCAACCATGCCCTATTTTATGAATTTGACTATGTGTATAAGGTAGCACCTACTGCTTTTGAATACTATTTAGCTAATTCTAATGTCAGATCCCATTTGAAAACCACAGTGTTTTAAACAATATGTTCCTTATAACAGTATTTTTACTTGGTCTTTGAAATGGCTATACATGCATTCAGTCTATCTTGATCATATCCACCCTTGATGCATTGCACTCTAATGCCCCTTGGAAATATCCAAACTTGTTTTTCTAGAAACTATATGATGTTGTAAATTAGTATACTAGTAAGAGTATTTGAATTTAACCAGTTGACTGCAATTAGTCCTGCCCGTATGCTTACAGTTGTGACATCACCCTCTGGAGCAAATGCAACTTGCCCCTCTTTCACAGAGTCACCCCCCACAGTAGCTACTTAAGGCCACAGCTCCTTAGCAACAGTGTGAACTTTCCAATCTAGGCAGATCATACTGGCTGGCTGGATCTTTTGCAGGTAAACTTAGTCCCTGTGAGTCTATGTTCAAAACATCCATGTCGGGCCCAGAAAAAATTCACAGATGTCCTCTCTAGCCTCTATCCCATATTCTTTCTGCACCTCTTCCTTAAGCCTTAGTGGGAGGTGTGATATAAAAGATAATTTTGGGACTGGATAGATAGATGTCTCAGCAGTTAAAAGAACTGGCTGTTCTTGCAGAAGTCCTGGATTCAAATCCCAGCACATATGGCAGCTAACAACTTCCATACATCCAATTCCAGGGTATCCCAATCCTTCTTCTTTCTTCCTCGGGCATTGCATGACACAGGCACAGTTACATACATGCAAGCAATACATGCATACACATAAAATGAGAATAATTAAAAAAAAAACAAGTGTTCTTTTCAAGACTGAGAAAGCAGGAAGTATTCTACAGTTTTGAACAATTAACCATTCCCTGTTACAAAATTAAAAACTATTTGACAAAGATTGAGTGCAATAAAAGTACTGGGTATCACCAGAAGTATTTAGTAGGCAATTTGACAAGAAAACTGTTTGGCAAATTAATAATAGTAAATTCTACTTGAAGAACTATGATATAAATTGTAAGAATGAAACTTTGTCTGACTCGAGGCAAGGATCTGTAAGACCTGTCCTGAGGAACCACTAAGAGTTATCTGATATCTCTGTGGGCATTCAGTTGTCTCTGTGAGTTATGTATAGCTCCATAAGGTTGGGATATTGTAGTGATTTCCTGCCTCAACTATCTGTGCAAAGTACCAAAACCGGATGGACCCTTCCTTGAGGTATTGAGCAAAATGTCACACCTCTACCTTACAAGTTGCACAAACAGGAGCTCTGCATGCCCCAGTAGGAGCCAAGGTGGCTCATCCTTCCCATACACCTGCTCCCCACTTCTTTGCCCAGAGTACAGTAGCTTTTAGTATATAAACATATTTCTGGCATGAATAAAATGGAGTCTATTTCCCAGACCATCCTTTTGAGTCCATGTCTTTTATTCTAAATTTTTATTTGTTTACTTTTTAAGGTATTCTACAATATAAGAGCACAGTTGTTTTCAGATCCCATTAACATTGCTCAGTTTGCCATACTATTAGGTAATTGGTGCTAGCATCCACAGATGAGGGATTCCATTCGTCATTTGTTTTTCTGGGACTATTACTTCATTCAGCATGACATCTTCTAGCTCCATCAATTTACCTGAAAAGTTCATGATGTCATCTTTCTTTACTACCGCATAGAACTCCATTGTGTAGACGTACCACATTTTCTCTATCCACTTGTTAGTTGAGGGGCACCTGGTTTGGTTCCAGCTTTTCACTATTGTAAAGAGAGCTGCAATAAACATGGCTGAGCATGTATCTCTGTGATAAGATGAGTCTTGTGGGAACATACCCAGGAATGGTATGGCTAGGTCAGGTGGCAAGCTCATTCTGAGTCTTCCAAGGGTTTCCATAGTGGCTGTACGAGTTTACATTTCCTCCAGCAGTGGATGAGTGTTCCCCTTTCCCCACAACCTTTCCAGCAGTTGGTATCATTTGTTTTCTTGATCCTAGCCAGTCTTATTGGAATAAGATGATATCTTAAAGTGGATTTAATTTGCATTTCCTTCATTAATAGCGACTTTGAAGACTTTTTAAGATGTTTCTCAATCATCTCTAATTCCTCACTTGTGAAGTCTCTCTTCAGCTCTTTGTTCCATCTTTTGAGTGGGACACTTGTTTTCTTTCTTCTTTGTTTTTTGAATAGTTTATATATTCTGGAAATCAATGCTTTGTCAGATATATCTGCTGTTAAGGATTCTTCCCACTCTGTGGGTTTTTGTTTCACTTCCTTGATTGTTTCTTTTGATGTACAGAAGCTTTTTAGTTAATGAGGTCCCATTTGTCAATTGTTACCCCTAATTCTTGCGCAGCTGCTGTCTGATTTAGGAAGTGTTTTCCTGCGCCTATGTCTTGTAGTCTGCTGCCAACTTTTTCTACTATTGCTTTAAGATTTTTGTGTTTCACATTGAGGTCTTTGATCAACCTGGAGTTGAATTTTGTACAGGGCAAGAGGTAGGGGTTTAATTTCATTCTTCTACAAGTGGTGATCCAGTTTCGCCAATACTATTTGTTGAAGATGCTGTCTTTCCTCCATTGTGTCTTCTTGGCTCCCTTGTCACATATGAGGTGGCTGAAACTGTATGTGCTCAAGTTTGGAAATTCAGTTTTGTTCTACTGGTCAAAAGGTTTGTTTTTGGGCCAGTACCAAGCTGTTTTCGTGACTATAGAACTGTAGTACAGCTTGAAGTCTGGAATAGAGATACCCCCTGTATTGCTCTTTTCATTCAGGGTTGCTTTGGCTATTTGGTTCTTTTATTTTTCCAAATGAAATTAAGGACTTTTTTCCAAGCCTGTGAAGAAACTCTTTGGAATTTAAATTGGGATTGCATTAAATATGTACAAGAATTTGGATAGAATGGACATTTTTACTATATTACTTTTCCCAATTCATGAGCTAGAGAGGTTTATCCATCTTCTGATGTCGTCTTCAATTTCCTATTTCAGAGGTTTAAATTTTTGGTAGAGATTTTTGGTGTCTTTGGTTAGGTTTTCTCCTAGGTATTTTATTGTTTTTGAGGCTATTGTGTGCTGGAAGGTCTCCTTGTATTCTTTCTTCAGTAGCTTGTTGTTGGTATAAAGAAAGGCTACTGATTTTTCTGGGATAATTTTGTATTCTGCCCCTTTACTGAAACTCTTAACCATTTCTACGAATTTTCTGGTGGAGTTTTTAGCATCCCTTAACTAAATAATCATATCATCATCAAAAAGTAATAGCTTGAATTCCTCTTTTCAAATTAGTACTCCTTTATTTTCCTTTTCTTGCCTTATTGTTCTAGCAAGTGTTTCAAGCACTATATTGAAGAGGACTGGTGACAGGGGGCACCCTTGCTGAGTTTCTACCTTTAAAGGGAATGTTTCTGTCATTTCCCCATTTAGGATGATATTGGCCGTGTGTTTCCTGTATATGGCTTTGTTTACATTGAGGAATGATCCCTCGAATCCAATTCCCTCTAGGACTTTAAACAGGAAGGGATGCTGGATTTTGTCAAAGGCTTTTTCGGTGTCAATTGTGATGACCGTGTGGTTGTCTTTCATTCCATTTATATGTTTTATGATATTTATTTATTTTCATATGTTGAACCATCCCTGCATCTCTGGTGTGAATCCAACTTGGTCATGATGGATGATTTTTTTATGTAGGTCTGTATGCAGTTTGCAAGTATTTTGTTGAGAATTTTTGCATCTGTGTTCATTAATGAGATGGGTCTGTATTTCTCCTTTTTGGTTGTATCTTTGCCTGGTTTTGGTATTAGAGTGATGCTGGCTTCATAGGAGTAATTTGGGAGAATTCCCTCTTTGTATCCTTCTGAACAATTTGAATAATAGATGTAAGTCTGTTTGAAATGTTTTATAGAATTCTGCCATAAAACTATCTGGGCCTGAGCTTTTTTTAGTTGGGAGGTTTCTTATTACTCTTCAATTTCTTCACATATTATGAGTCTGTTTAAGCTCTTCTGGTTGATCTTTGGTAATTCCCAGGATTTCAGATATTCATACATTTCGCCTAGGTTTTCAAACTTAGTAGAGTATAGGTTTTTGAAGTATTCCCATATGATTGTCTGAATCTTTTCATTGTCTTTTATATTTCCTGATTCATCATGGATTCTATTGATTTGGAGTTGTTCCTTCTTTCTTTTGGTTAACTGACCTAGAAGTCTGTCTATCTTGTTTATTCTCTCAAAGAACCAACTTTTGGGTTCATTGCTTTTTTTTGTTTTGTTTTCTTTGTTTCCAGTTCATTGATTTCTGCTATAAATTTTTTTCTTCCTGTCTGTAGCGTTTAGGATATAATATATATATATACTATATATAGTATACTATATATTATAGTATATCTATATTATTAGTATACTATATAATATATATATATATATATATATATTCATGATTGTGAAATCTTCATGGTCAATTGTTCCTTTGATAAAAATGTAATGGCCTTCTTTGTCTCTTCTGATTTCTTTTACTTTGAAGTCTCTTTTGTCTGATATTAAAATAGCAATGCCTTTTTTCTTTTTGGTACCATTTGCTTGGAATATTTTTTCCATCCTTTCACTTTAAGATTGTGCCCATAATTGAAGGTAAGTTGTGTTTCTTGTAGACAGCATATAAATGGGTTCTGTTTCCTAATCCGATCTCCCAGTCTATGTCTTTTGACTGGGGAGTTTGTTCCATTAATATTTAAGGTTATAAATAATAGATTTGTGATGGTTCCTTTCACGTTGTATTCCATTTGCTTTTTTGGTTTAGGTTTCTACTTCTGCAGTTATACTTTTATTGATTTCTCTTTCTAGGTGCCTGGGGATGTTTGCTCCCTTCTTCTGTCCTTTGAATTGCTTCAAGTATTGTCCAATGGGTTGGTTTTCCAGACATGTATTCTTTCATCTTGTCTATATCATGGAAGATTTTCTCTTTCCTTCAACTATAATCGACATTTTTGCTGGGTATAGTAACCTGGGTTGGCATCTGTAGTCTTTAACACTGAGAATGCTTTGCTCCACATTCTTCTTGTTTTCATAGTTTACACTGAGAAGTCAGTTTTAATTCTGAGAGTTTTCCCCTTATATGTAACATGTTTTTCTCTTGTGGTTTTCAGAATTTTGTCTTTGATTTGGGTGTCTACCATTTTACCTATGATATGGATTGGAGAATTTCTTTTCTGATCTTGTCTGTTTGGAGTTCTCTGTGCTTTTTGTATTTTATTGGTTTGTCTTCTTTTAAGTTTGTTGAAATTTTCATCTATTATTCTGTTGAAGAGTTAATCAATACCATTTTCTTGGGATTCTTCTCCTTCCTCTTTCCCTATGATGTTGAGGTTTGATCTTTTCATAGTGTCTGACAATTCCTGGTTTTTCAAATTTGGTGTAATTTTTAATTTTCATAATATTTACTTGAGGTTTTCAGTTGCTCTTTCTTATCTTCCAGGTCTGATATTCTTTTTTCTGCTTCCCCTATTCTACTTGTGAGACTTTTTCTATTCCCTTCCTCTTGATTGGATATTTGTTTAATTTCCTTTTTCATTTTATCTTGCGATTTCTTTAGTATTTCCAGTATTTAGTATTTCCTTTTGCAGCTCAATCTCTTCCTGTAGCTCCTTACTTCGCTAGTTTCCTTTTTGAGCGTGTCCACTTCCTCTAGTTCTTTCTTGAGTTTTTATTCTGTCTCCTTAGTTCTCTGACTTGTTCTTTATATGCTTTGATTTCTTTGAATATTTCTACAATTGTTCTTCTAGGATCCGTGTTCTGTGCCATCCCCAGGGGGATCCCGCTGTAGGAATCTCCTACAGGTTTGGTAGAGCTTGGCATAGAATTATCCTGCATCTTTTCCAAGTTGTCCCTTCATCGTGTACCTGGCATGTGGTTTTCTCTTTGCCTGTAGTCCAATGTGAATCCCAAATGCCTCTTCACTGTTTTGAAGACTTGTTTTGCTTGCATCTATCAGATGCCTTCATTGTTTGTTTGATCTGTTTTTCTCCTTGCTTATGGATGTGCCTGTTTAGACTGTGCCTTGGTATTCTGTGCTTCAGGTTGTGCTGGGAAATCCCCAATCTAAGCTCTGTGCACTGGAGTCCATGTTTTATATTTCTCATTGGGTATCTTTTCACAGTCCCCTCCCATGCACTCAAGTCCGTGTCTTTTATTTCTCATTGGGTAACTTCTCATGGTTCCCTCCCTTCTCTTTGCCAGAGCTAAGCCTAGGGACTGCCAGCCTCCTGGAAGGAGAAGCCCTGAAGCTTGTAGCCTTGTGAAGCTGCCAGGTTTGTTCTAGGAGGGAAGAATATCATATGGATTATGGCCCTGCATGACTAAAGACCAACAGAGCATATATATTTAACCGACAAATGGTACAAAACAGAAGAAAAATAAGGTATTTTCTCAGGCTGCCTCTCAGCTCTCTTTCCCCCCATGAGAAGGGGAAATCTCAGAGGGTTTCCCGTGAATGAGGGAACGACCCTCCCTACCCCCAGAATTAGGATTCAGGTTAGTGGCCAGGCATAAGACTATCTCCATGAAATCTTTTCTTTCACAAGAGATTAATCTTTTAATCTGTCTTTCAGTATTTCTCCTCTATAAACCCAGGATTTTGGCACATCTTCATGGGAAAATTGTTCTTTCATGTGAGATAAGTCATTGATCTATCGTTTAAATGACTTCAGTTCCCACAGATGAGAAGATGTTCTGTCTGAACGTTTCCCTAACCACTAGCATTTCCTGACTTTCTTTATCATGGAAAACAAGCAGGTATGCCAGAAAGACCCAGTGGCAACAGAACAGATTAATCAAAACATCCAAGTATCTGTGGTGTCAGCTCCACTGCAGTCCAAGTGGGCAGAAGAGCTGGCAGTGAACCCCAAGTACTAGGAGGGGCCAGAGTGCTGGGCTGGGGGATGGCGGGGCATGCAGTGGGCTGTGTGGGGACCCAAATGAGCCAGGTGCAGCCAATGGCCGTACAGTCCTTTGCTCATCCCCCACCACAGTCCTGCCCCTCCCTTTTACTCCTGGCCACTTTCCCTTAACGGGCCAGAAGCACCCAGCCATTTAGCTACTTCCATCTCTGCCACACAAAAAATGTGCTAGATCAGGAATAATGAAGGCCTTCGTTTGCAGGTGTTACCCATTAATGTAGCCCCAACTCCAAGCTGCAAAAATGTATAAACAAAATCATTTGTCAGGAAAGAAAAAGCAACGTGGTTGTGCCAGGTTCAAATGCAAATCTACATTTCCCAGAAATCCTTGGGCCTGTGGCAGTCATGTCAACTTCCTATCAAGGGGATTTTCATTTCATTTCCTTCCAGGCTGAAAATCTGCAAGGTGCTTCACGCCAATCAGAGAGTTTCAGTATGGTTCCAGGTCTTTTTGATTCAGGTTTTTCCAAAAGGTATTAAAAAATGTACCTTTGGACTTTATTGTGTTCTTTCTCATGATACTTGTTCAGAATTAAAGTAATTTTATTGTTACTTGCACATCAATTTTTGTCTTGAGATAATATATTTTTTAAAGTAGCCATTTGAAAACTGTTAAGATAAATTCCATCTCAAGCATGCTTCTCTAAATCTGATACATGGGTACCCAAAAACATCTTCAAACGAATTGTGCATTACTGATCAATTAATAAGTACTAGGCATTTCAAGGTCAATCAATTAAATATCCTAAACTATTCTAAAAATTATTAATAAAAAAGGTCCTAAATATTTTGGGAGCCTTTAGATTTGTTTTCATTTTTAAAATTCACAGGACCCCAGACCATGTGGTTTGTTAACTACTACCAAGCAAAAATGATAAGTCATCTTAATTCATGTCTGTCTAAATTTAATACCATTATATTTCAGCAAAGCAGTTTTTACATGGAGATTTTCAAGCCAGCTTGGTCTAGCAGAAGTTAAAACTAATTAATGTTCTTTAACAACTATTTATCCTTTTTAGGTTTTGGTTAAAAGATTAATTTGTGTGATTTTTCTATTTTTAGCCTTTCTATAGTAAAGGCTAATTCTTAAGCCAAAATTGATTTTTCCCTAACTCGGGTCTGCCAGTATATTTAAACAGCCAATATATAAAGGTTAAAACTATATATGTGTAAACTTTATTTCTACAGGATCCAGTCTTAATCAGGTAACTTAAAGATAATGATATATGTTTAATCAAGTTCCTCTAACTTATATTTACCTATTTTCAAAATCTATTCACACCTTGGAGAGCGGTGAACTAAATTACTTATTTTTTTTAATTGGTCTAATACTGTCAATGTAAAATTTGTTCACACTTAAATGTATGTAAAGTACAAGTCACTTTTACTTCTAATCCATACTAAATTTCTAGGTAACAACCTTGACATTAATGTATATCTAATGTCTTTTTTATAATGCTACCTGTAACATCCGGTTTTATCAACAAGATAATTTAGCTTTAAAAGACAGCATTTCATCTCTTCATCAACAATGAACCTCACAACATCGGCTCCTGTTCAGTTATGTATGTGTTACTATGGTTTTCAGAAAAAAAAAAAA
>VZQC01001698.1:1791147-1859689 GCA_009823505.1 Rhizomys pruinosus
GAGCTGGAACCAACCTAAATGCCCCTCAACTGACGAGTGGATAGAGAAAATGTGGTACATCTACACAATGGAGTTCTATGCAGCAGTAAAGAAAGACGACATCACGAGCTTTGCAGGAAAATGGCTGGAGCTAGAGGACATCATGCTGAGTGAAGTAACACAGTCCCAGAAAAACAAACGACGAATGGTATCCCTCATCTGTGGATGCTAGTGCCAATTACCCAGTTGTAAGTATTTCTTGTGTAGGGCCCCCTGAGCTTCTGTACAAAGCAGTTGGACATAATGCATTTTGGAAACAACAACAACAACAGAAAATACTGCATCAAAGAACTGACTGAAACAGTGAACTTCTGCTCAAAACAGTCAACGTCCCCATGGAAAATATTGAGAAAGACTAAGAGATGGAAAGCATGTTTGGCAGAATGCACGAGCTCTGACGGGGTGGGGGAATGAGCGGGAACACGGGTCTAGATTTGTTAAAAATAAATAAATAAATACAATTAAAAAAAAAATATTCCAACAGTCTTTTATCAAGCTAAACATCAGGTCCAATAAATGTACCAGGGCTAAAGAGGGCCATAGATGATTTCAAGTACTAAACTGTTATTTTACTTTTCAAATTTTAAATTTTAAATTTAAATTTTAAAATTAAAGGGATAATCTATGTTATTCCTTTTTTAATTTTATTTATTTTTGTATGCGTATGAGTGTACTGTCTGCATGCAGTTCTGTGCACCCGTGTCGTGCAATGCCACAGAGGTCAGAAAAGGGTCTTGGATTGCCCTGGAACTGGAGTTCTCCTGGAATTTGAGTTACAGACAGTTCTCAGCCACCATGTGGGTGCTGGGGATCAAACCCAGATCCTCTGCAAGAGCAGTTGGTGCTCTTAACTGCTAGGCTATTTCTCCAGCTCCAATCTATGTTATTCTTAAAAATAACTTTAATAACCCTTCATCTGTTTATGTATTGTAATTATAAACTAGATATTTCCTACCTACAGTAATATAAAAGAATGATGTTTCTATGTGTGCTATGCCAGCAGCACAATATAGTCTAGTAAATAATGTTTACTTAACTTCCTATGCTCCTACTATTCATATTCCATCAGTAAAATTGCAAAGGGCACCCCTTAAATCCAAGACTCCCACTCAACGAAAAGACATTTGCAGCCACTTTTTACTTCACCTCCAGGCAAAATTAATGCCTCCAGAGAAACTAAAAGACAGAGCTGAGTCACCAGCCTCTGGCTGGAAAAATGCTGAGACAACCTGGGTGCTATCTTCAACAACAAAAATGGTTTACTCCTTTTTCTCACTTGTCTTCGCCAAAATGCCTGGAAACTGCTAGCTAAAGAAAAACCTACAGGAAACAATTGTGACTGAACTTTGTTCCATAGATGTAGTTGCATGCACAGATCTCTCCATCCAGGCTTGGAACTTTGGGGATACAAAGAAAAAACACCATCTATGTTAAAAGTGATATCAAGTAATATCTGTATATTTTCATGTATAAAATAAGGAATGTTTCTCTTAGAAGTGATGTCATTCTCATACCTGTATGACTTTGTATGTCTTTATGTGTAGGACAAGCAGTGTTATTTTAGAGATTATGTCACTCACGTAACCATATGTTTTAATGGGAGAAAAGATATTACTTTTGCTTTGGCATTTTTAAAGTTCCACCACTTAAGGGAAAAGTTGTATAGTCAGTGGATATCTCCACATCTCTTATAGTAAGTTTGTAATGCACTGGAATCGGTTTCTATGTTTAAATCAATGCACTTGAAAGATGTAACAAATGGCCTATTGCTTTTTGCTGCCTCTGTGCTCAGAGAAAGATCCTTTTAAGAAAAGCTCTGTTACCTGCAACCTAAGTTTCCCTAGGCCACCAGGATTATCCTTTTTGTTAAAACTAACTCTCACCTCAGATAGTTGACTTTCTGGTTCGTCGAAAGCCAGTTTGGGGTTACAGCTTAAGTGTATTTAGTCCAGTATCAGACCATCCCGAAAAATATTCTGGAGGACTGTGATATTACTGCCCCATTTTAATTAAAAAACAAAGGAGGGCCTGTAGGAAAGAAACTTTTTCTCGCTTGAGGCAAGGAACTGTAAGACCTGTCTCGAGGGACCTCTAAGAGTTATTTGACATCTCTGTGGGCAATCAGTTGTCTCTGAGAGTTATCTATAGCTCAGTAAGTTTGGGATATTGCAGTGTTTTCCTGCCTCAACTATCTCTGCAAAGTTCCAGAACCGGATAGCTCCCTCCCTTGAGGTATTGAGCAAAATGTCACACCTCTACTTTACAAGTTGCAAAAACAGGAGCTCTGCAGTCCCCAGGAAGGAGCCAAGGTGACTCACCCTTCCTTTCTGCCTGTCCCCAATTCCTTGCCCAGAGCACAGTAGCTTTTAGTATGTAAACACACTGCTGGCATGAATAAAACAGAATCTATCTCCCAGACCATCCCTTTGAGTCCTTGTCTTTTATTTCTCATTGGCTAACTTCTTGTGGTCACCTCCCCTCTCCTTGCCAGAGCTAAGCCTAGGGACTGTCGGCCTTCAGGCAGGAGACAGCCCTGAAGCTTGTAGCCTTGTGAAGCTGCCAGCCTGTTTCTAGGAGGGAACAACATCATGGGGATTGTGGCCACGTATGACAAAGGTCCAACATATTATATATATAGTATATATATTACCAACAATCACTAACCATGGATTTTTACTTTCCTCACTTAGCAAGCATAAAACCATCGATATGTTCTAAAATACCCATTCTCATAATCTGAGATGATTATAACTTTATTTTTATTGATTGAGAATTTCATACACGTATATAATGTGTTTTGATCAAATCTACACCCTGTCTCCTCCCTTCTAATTCATGCTTTAATCCCTACCTTGCACATTTTCCCTCCTAAACTTGTGTATATTTTTTTATTTATTATTTTTATGTGTATGAGTGTACTGACTGCATGTATATTGGTGTACCCATGTTGTGCAATGCTGTGGAGGTCAGAAGAGGGCATCAGATTCCCATAGAACTGGAGTTAAAGGCTGTTCTTAGCCTCCATGTGGGTGCTGGGAGTCACACCCAGGACCTCTGCAAGAGCAGTCGGTGCTCTGAACTGCTGAGCCATCTCTCCAGCTCCCTTTTTTTTTATTATATAGTGTGTAAAATTTTTAAGTAACTGAGTTTACATGATGGTTCCTGCATGGGCATGAACATGTGTCCATCTATTTCAATGAACCTCATACTTCAGGGGAAAATGCATGAAAATAACTGTCTCACCTTATGCCAGCAGCTATGAGTGATCAGTATCTCCTCAGCTTTGAGTGAGACTTCATTAGTCCTTCCCATTCCCACTGAGATTTTGTTTTTATTTTCTTGTTTTAAATTATGCAAATCTTGCATATGTAATCAAATATTGTGTATGTAATCCCAGAAGCTGACAGTACTATCCATAAGGGATCACTCATGTACAGCCAACACTGTATTATTGCATGTGTTAGCTATATCAGGCTCTTACAATCTTCCATTCCTTATTTCAAAATTGACGGCATGGAATAGCTGAGAAGATAGGCCTGAAGGACAAAAGAAAGCCTGCGCTAGCGTTTTGCAAACTCACCCCTGCCCATCGAGCAAGGAAGTCTAGTTTCACTTCTTTACTTCCATGTACTAACATGATAATTAGGGACTATGCTAGGAAGGGAAGGGATTGGATCAATTAAGGACTTGTAAATTAAGCCTCCTAAAAGGACCAATTAGGAAGAGACACATACCCCAGTAGGGAAGCCGGCACGGCTTATAAACCTCTGTAAAATAAAGTGAGCTTGAGCTGTAACACTCTGACTCGACTCCCTGTCGTGGTTACTTTCAGTTCAGCAGCGCACTTACTCTCCCCAGCCCCATTCTGTTGTGGGCCGACAGAGTCAAGATCTTCGGCGGTGAGGAAACTGGAGAGGGTGGTCTTTGCCTACCACCTCTCTACGACCCCCACATCTGGCGCCCAACGTGGGGCTCAAAGATCCCCCCTGAGACCCTAATGGCTAGCAATACAGCTGGGGCCAATCGGTCTTTCAGGTAAGTGAGTCCCCGCAATGGGAAACGCAATGGGAAAAATAAGGACCCAGCGCTTAAAGCGCTGAGATTGATGTTAAAATCCAGGGGGTTAGAACTGATCGATGCAGTCGCAGAGTCTGCCTGGGACCACGTCCTCTTTCTGGCCCCCTGGGTAAGAGGGGCCAACCTTTTCTCCTGGGAATTTTGGGGGCAGATAGAAAAGCTGGCAAGAGAAAGAGAAAGGATTCTCGGAGCAGAAACCCCTTTGGGCTTTTACCCCATGATTATGGCGCTTAAAGCCACTTTTCACCCCAACTCCCTTCCACCTCCTGGGGGTGGAATTTCAGCTTCGGAAGAGGTTGAGAGATCCCCTGGTCTCGGGGAGGAGGATACGGCCTGGGACACCTTCGCAACCAAACGGGTGGTAGACAAGGGATCGACCCCTGAGTGTCCAGACTCCATGGGCCCCATCCCTTCCCCCTACTCGGCTTTGAGGCAAGAGGCCAGAGAGACAGAACAACGCTTCTCTGAGGAACTCTCCCCACCACCGGCTTACGCCGAGGTGCGAAAAGGGGGGCTCACTCCTAAATTAGTTCAAGCCTTTCCGGGGGCCGATAGAACTGTCTTAAAAAAGGAAGAGGTTCCCAGTCATTGGGAGCTAGTCCCTGGACTTCACGTATCCGGAGTAGGAGGGACTTCCAAATCTCAGGAAACCACCTCTTATCTCCCTTGGGTGGGGCCTGAGGGTGAACGAGGGCATATTCGCCCTCTGGTAGTACATGGACTAAAGGATAACTTGGCCGGAAAAGACATAATGGCCCTGACGGATGTAGTTCTTACCACCGACCACAACAGGTTCTTTGAAGACCCGTTAGAGAGTATACCCGGCCCCTCGGACGGGGTTAAGAAAGATCTTGCTAAGGTGTACCCCCAAGTCTAAAGGCCACTGCCCCCCCCCACATTCCACCAATCATGTGGAAACCGGGTAAACCGGTCTGGGTAGAGCAGTGGCCCCTCAAGGAAGAGAAGCTGACAGCCCTCTAGGACATTGTCGATGACTTGTTGACCTGAGGGCTTATCCATCCCTCGATGAGCCCATGGAATACCCCTGTGTTCGTAATAAAAAAACCCTCAGGCAAATGGAGGATGTTACAAGACTTGAGAAAAATAAACGACAGGATGGAGCTAGCCGGGGCCCCCCTAAGGGGAATGCCCTGGGTTCCTGCAATACCCACTGAGTTCCATCTAGCAGTAATAGACCTTAAGGATTGTCTTTTTTTAAAGAACATTGGTAAAAGTCTCTTTAACAACATAAATTGATATTTTGGTTTAATTTAAATAAGAAATTCTTTAAATAAAACTGTTTTATGTTTCTTTAGGCCCATCTTCAAGCTGTGTGTATGTGTGAGTGAATGTGAGTTCCTGCTTTCAATTCATTATAGTCCCACAGGTTTAAATCTATTTAGCTAACTATAAATGTTTGCTTTATACCCCTTAGTGTTAACAATTTTTAATTGGGTTTATAGTATGCATATTATTCAGTTTAATGATAGATTGTTGTTAATTATTAGTAGTAATTGTTATTAATAGTTATTGTTATTGAAAATTCAGTCTAATGGTAAATTGTTCATTGTTGGCTGCTATTTTTGACCATTATTATTTATAATTACTGTCGTGACTAATAAAGGTTAATGGTAATTATTGATAATTAATAATAATTAATAATGGTTATGATTGTTGTGGTTATGAATAATTATTATTCTTCCAAAGTCCTGAATAGCAAGACAAGATGGATCATTTCAAGACTACAAACAACTTTGGCCTGTCTACTTTTGGGAATCCTCAATCTTTAGATTTGTAAATAATATAGGGTCAGTTAGGCTTAACAAGAGGGACAGCTTAGGAGTAATTTACCAGAAGGGACAGGATAGGGAAAGAATAGTAAACTTTAGGTATAGTTCATTAAAGGCAAGTGGTTGCAAATGGGCCTAAGAGGTGGCATATGGATCTCAGCTGTTTTATGAGTTACTAGGACATTTATTCTAATTATGTAAAAATAACCCTATAACAAATTATAAAAATTTCATGTTTTTCATTGGACATCAAATGATATGGCTTTCCTCTCTTACAGGTCAACCTAACAAATCTTTCTTATGTATGTATGTGTGTATGTATGTATGTGCACGCACATGTGTGTATGGATGAGTGTACTTTTTGTGTTCTAAGTATATTATATTAATAGACATGATAATATAAAAACATTGCCTCTAAGTTGGAACTGGCCCTTCCATCTTAAGATGCAAATTTATATTAAACAGAAAATTGTACATACCTGCAAATATTGTAAACCTTTTCTCAATGTTCCACCTCTGCAGGGGCCCGGAGTAAATCCCCGAGGCTTTCAACCCAACATCATCTGGCAGACAGATGTCACCCACTACCTGGCTTTTGGGAAACTCAAATTTGTCTTTGTCTCAGTAGATACATATTCAGGAGCATGTTGGGCAATGGCCCACTCTGGAGAAAAAGCCGCCCATGCTAAATCACACTTTATACAATGTTTTTCAACCCTGGGCCTACCCAAACAGGTCAAAACAGACAATGGGCCTTTCTTTACATCTCAGTCCCTAAGCCATTTTTTTAATAGATGGAATATCAAACACATCGCCGGTATTCCTTATAACCCACAAGGACAAGTGATCATTGAAAGAACTCACCAGACTTTAAAACAACAAATACAAAAACAAAAAGGGGCAGAGGACTGGTACCACAGTCCTCACCTGCAGCTGGCGGGGGCATTATTAAACATAAATATTTTAAATTTTTCCAAAAATGTACATTACAATAGATTTGAAAAACACTGGGGACAGTTACCCCAGACACCAGCAATACAGGTCTGGTGGAGAGATCCTCTAACCCAGCAATGGCGAGGCCGGGACCGGCTTATAACCACAGGCCAAGGATTCGGCTGTATTATGCCAGCAGACTCGAATACACCTATCTGGGTCCCAGCAAGGAACATCAAATTTGACCTCCCGGAAACTTCTTAACCCCCAACCTAAGGATGAACTCCTTAAGGTAAATCCCCTTGTTCTTACAGAAATGAATCTGATGCTCCTGGCCGTCGGAATTCTACTCCTATGGCCCCATGGGAAGGCTGAGTCATCAGATGAGTCACACAGGCTTCGCACCATCTTCTGGTCAGTGGTGAACATCGCTACTGGAAATGTCATCAAGGCTGTCTCAAATAAAGGAACAACAGAGAGTGTCTGGCCTACTCTCCAAACCGATTTCTGCTCGTTAGCAGACAGTTACTTCAATGGACAATGGGAAGAGTGCCGAAGGGAGGTGGATAGACTAAATGCTAGAAAGTGGGAATGTTATGTATGCCCCGGTACTAACCCCTTGTGTCAACCTAAAAGCTGTAAAGACAAGTAATGACTCTTGTGCATTATACCACCCAGCAGGAGGCCTTTCAGTTTCTAGACATAAAAGAGAGATAGGAACCGCCCTTGCCCTGGTGGGCATACTAGGAGTGGGAATCGCAGGCACAGCTACTGGAGGAACAGCTCTATCACTAACACAATAATGGAACGAGAGGCTCAGACAGCAACTAGATGAAGATATAGAAAAGGTAGAAATAACTCTGAGACACATGAAGGCATCATTGGATTCTTTAGCAGAGATGGTCCTTCAGAATAGAAGGGGGCTTGATCTCCTTGCACTAGAACAGGGAGGGATATGTCAGGCTTTAGGGGAAGAATGCTGCTTTTATGCAGTCCACTCTGGTGTAATTACAAAGAATCTAGACGACCTTAGGAATAGCCTTGAAAGAAGAAAGCTAGCTAATCAACCAGGATGGTTTGAAGGATGGTTCAACACCAGCCCCTGGTTTACTTCATTGATAATGGCAATAGCTGGACCTCTTATTATTCTTTTGCTTTTGTTCATGGTAGGCCCTTGCTTGCTCAACCGGGTTATAAGGTTTGCTAGAAAACAGGCAGAAGAAGTCCAATTAATGGCCTTACGTGCAAAGTATGAGCCCCTCCCCCTCGTCAATACCTACGAAAAGCAGCATCAGACTCCAAAGACGGGTAAGGGCTTTTTTGGGTCAGCCAACCTAAGACAGGGGGATAGCCAAAGCTGCTATCTACTCAAAGACAGGTAAGAGCTGAGCCCAGTAAAAGCACCAACCTAAGACAGGAGCTATGCCAAATAAAACAAAAAGGGGGAAATGACAGCATGGAATAGCCGAGAAGATAGGCCTGAAGGACAAAAGAAAGCCTGCGCTAGAGTTTCACAAACTCACCCCCGCCCATCGAGCAAGGAAGGCTAGTTTCACTTCTTTACTTCCGCGTACTAACATGATAATTAGGGACTATGCTAGGAAGGGAAGGGATTGGATCAATTAGGGACTTGTAAATTAAACCTCCTAAAAGGACCAATTAGGAAGAGACACATACCCCAGTAGGGAAGCTGGCATGGCTTATCAACCTCTGTAAACCTGCAATAAAGTGAGCTTGAGCTGTAACACTCTGACTCGACTCCCTGTCATGGTTACTTTCGGTTCAGCAGCGCACTTACTCTCCCCAACCCCACTCCATCGTGGGCCAACAGAGTGAAGATCTTCGGCGGTGAGGAAACTGGAGAGGGTGGTCTTTGCCTACCACCACTCTACGACCCCCATATCAAAATGACCCTTAATGTCTAGGGAAAGCATATAATATAGATGTCCCCTTTAGAGCTGAACACCCTGCAGTCCACTATTCTCTGACTTTTGACCAGTTGTGGTTCTCCTCTGTTAATCACTATTTACTGAAGAAGGCAAGATATTAAGCCAGGCAATCTGGGGCACACATTTAATTCCAGGACTCAGGAAGAAGAGGTGTGGAGGGATGAGGCTCTGACTGGCTTGAGCAAGGTCCCACATTTCACTGTCCAGAATGCTTCTTTGAGGAGCCAGGATAGGCAGTTTCACTGTTCACTGCACAAGGCCTCTGAGGGCTCCCTTTTGGTATATTGGGAAGATGTCACACCTCTTATTTACTAAGCACACACCTGGGCATTCTGTTGTTCTGGTAGGAGCCACATTGGCTCATACTTAGCTTGCCCCCTTTCATATCCTCCAACCGCCACTTCCCTGCCCAGAGCATGGTAGCTTTAGTATATAAACATTTGCTTGTTGCCAATTAAAGAAGTTATTCTCCATATAACTCAGATGCATTACTTTTTTTATCAGAGCCTGTAAACCAATGTTGTTTAATATACACATATTTACTTTTACTAAGTCCTAAAACTCTATGTATCCTGTAGACAGTGTCTGGGCAAAACTGGATACTTGTTGAACTCATGTCAATTAAATATGCATTAATCGAATATACTCCCATGTCCCTCTCCCGCCCCTCCCCCCTTCCAATTCACCATTTCAGTCCGTTTTCTGATGAAGTCTTTCTGTTGTTCTTTTACTATGCATCACTCTCCACGAGAAATGTTTATATCTGGGTTATTGGTACTCACATCCACATATGAGGGACATCATTTGTCGTTTGTTTTTCTGGGACCGTGTTACTTCACTTAACATAATGTCTTCTAAGCTCCATCCATTTACCTGCAAAGTTCATGATGTTGTCCCTCTTTACTGCTGTACAGAACTCCATTGTATACATGTACCACATTTTCTGTATCCACTCGTCAGTTGAGGGGCACCTGGGCTGGTTCCAGCTTTTTGCTGTTGTGAACAGAGCTGCAATAAACATAGCTGTCCATGTATCTTTGCAGTAAGATGCGTCTTGTGGTTATATACCCAGGAGTGGTATGACTGGGTCAAATGGCAGGCTCATTTTGAGTCTTCTCAGGGTTCTCCGCACTGCTTTCCATAGTGGCTGTACACGTTTACATTCCCACCAGCAATGGATAAGTGTTCCCCTTTCTTCACAACCTCTCCTGCACTTGATATCATTCGTATTCCTGATCCTAGCCAGTCTTACTGGAGAAAGATGATATCTCAAAGTGGTTTTAATTTGCATTTTCTTAATTATTAGCGATGTTGAACACTTCTTAAGATGTTTCTCGGCCATCTCTAATTCCTCCTCTGTGAAGTCTCTATTCAGATATTTGCTCCATCTTTTGAGTGATTCTTTTGTTTTATTTCTTCTTTGTTTTTTGAGTAGCTTGTATACTCTGGAAATTAATGCTTTGTCAGATGTATCTGCAGTGAAGGTTTCCTCCCACTCTGTGGGTTTTCTCTTCATTTCCTTTATTGTTTCTTTTGATGTACAGAAACGTCTGAGTTTAACGAGGTCCCATTTGTCAATTGTTGATCTTATTTCTTGTGCAGCTGCTGTCTGATTTAAGAAGTCTTTTCCTACGCCTATGTCTTGTAGTCTGCTGCCAAGTTTCTCTTCTATCATGCATCTGAGTTAAGTGGAGATATAAATCGCTGTTGTCCAGATTTGTTTTACATAAAAACTGTAGAACAATAACTTTGGGATTGGCACATACAAATGTTTTGTATAATTTCTCTGTTGTACAATATCATCTTCTAGCATTCTCTTACACCTATAAGATGATTTAACATAAAAATTAAGTTTGCTTCCCCAAAACAGCATGGGTGAATTTTATGAAATCTGTGCCTTGATTTCACCCTATGGGTATGTATAATACAACTGTCTTCTGGAGACTCATGGGTTAAAAAAAAGGGGGGGATATGATAGACATGAAACCTTTTCCTCAAAACATTGCAATTCAAATCTTAAAACTAACTACAGGAAAAGATTTGTATGTTCCAACAGGTCAAAATACCACCAACTTAATGGCTGAGAAAGAAAAGATACAGCTTTGCATTGAGTAGGATGTACCAGAAAGTGCCATCTGAAAGGTTGACCCGTCTGAACATTGAAAGGAAGAAGCCTCAGATTGCTACAAACATGGAACCCTTCTGTGGATCCTACTTCTAACAACTATTTATAATGAGTCCTAATGAAACTTACCTTCTAGGTGCCGCAAAGGTTTTAATACGAGAGAGTTTCTTGCCTCCCCACCATAGAACAAGCAGAAATATGATGATGATGAGGTCGTTCTCCAATTGTAAATTGGAGACAACTATTATAGAGGTAATCTCTTATAAAACCAGTAAAAATACCCTCTTTAATTGAATAATAGACATAAGAACTGTGAAAAGGATTATTCTCTATTCAGAACCAAATATAATACTAAAGTCCTTATGCTATGCACTTAAACAAAATATATTAATACAGGAGCTCTGACATCAACAACGGATTATTCTACCAAGGAGATGTTGGCCAGGAGATCCAAGCCCCCACAAAAGGTAAAGGATTATTTAGTATTATATTTGGTTTACATTTATATTTTATGGTTTATATGGTTTATATTTATACTTTAGTATTATATTTGGTTCTGAATAGAGAATAATCCTTGCCTCTAAATTGGGATTCCTGCAAGAAGAGAGGCGATAAAGCCCTGCTGCCAAAGACCTGACGTTAACATGGGAAAGATATATTGAGACCACGCATACAAGTATACACATGGCCTCTGGAATACCAGAGAGTGTTACCAAAGGCCACTAAACCAATAAAGCAAATGCTGGTCTCCTTGAGTCAAGCAAGACTCTGCCATAAGCACCAACTACACCTCACCTGCCTGGAAATACTGTGCAGCAGAGGCAACCACATGCCTGTATATCCCAAATCTAATTGGCTATTGGCTCTCTCCTTGGAGGAATAACCCACGGCTGATGCCACAAGCTTACATCCTCTAAAGGTTAGGAGATGTTATAAGCCACAGTAAGACCCTGTCATATTTAACAGGAAAAAAAATGTAATTCATGGATTAACATACCATCCAAACATATGTGTCTATACCAAAGTAACCTACCATAACTATTAGTGCTGTTTAAATACCTATAAATCTAATCGCCTGTGCTTCATTAGTAGGATTGAAAGGTTATTCCTGGACAAACTGTCAGCCCATGAAAGTAAACAGCCAGAATTGACCAGAGTCCAAGACAACAGCTCCAGAGAAAGTAGACTGCTTTGCTTCTCATCCACCTGTGCCCCTTTTCTAAGCCTAGGGAACAATCTGCGGAAGAGGGGGCGTGGTAGAATGTAAGGGCTGCGATTGGGGTGAATGGTGAAACTACAGCAATGTAGTCTGGACACTCATTTGATCAACTTGATTGAACATATACAAGCCCCCCCTCCCCCCCCCGCGGATGGTGGGGCTGCGGAATTTGGGAACAACAGCCTGCAAATTGGTTTTGCATGAGGGATGCTTGTACTCATAAATTATTACTTATTGCTAAAAAATGAAAAAAAAAACTGAGAGAAAGATGCAGGACAGTTATGGCAGAATGCATGATCTGGGATGGGGTGGGGTGGGATGGGTGGGGGAAGGGAAAGGGAAATATGCCTGAACTGAATTGGTAAATGATGTATGAAATACACAAAGCATCAATAAAAAAATTTAAAAAATTTTATAAAAAAGATTGGAATAAAAGAACCTATGTTCATCTCAGCCAGGGTTATTTCATCAGGACTACCTGGAAACTTGCTGTCATTGAAACTGCTGTAGCTTATGCATTTGCTGTGATTCAATAAATTCTGACATTGTAGAAAGATTAAAAAAAAAAGAAGTTATTCTCCCATGTAATTTCTCCATGCTTGTTCTTGAGTCCCAACTTTCCTTTCCCCCTCTCTCCGGTCTTCCCAGTACTTTTCCCTCCCCCTCCTTTCCAGTACTAGGACCTGGATTGCTGACCGGAATTCTGGATCAATCCAGGGAACTGAAGTCCTGGGAACTGTGGGTAATGCTCAAGGGAAGAAAAACAATGGAAGGCTACAGAGGTGGGCAGATTTCTGTGAGTTCAAGTCCACCCTGGTGTACACAGGAAATTCTAGCCCAAACAAAGTTATATAATGCAATGCTATATAAGGAAAATTTAAGGTGGGCATGGAAACATATGATTTTAACTTTAGGTCACACAAGAAGCAGAGTAAGGCATATCTCTTTGAGATGGAGGCCAGCCTTCAGTACATAGGTAGTCCAGGACAGCTGCAGCTACAGGAAGACATACCTCAGCCAATCAAATGTCAGGGATCTTTGCAGAAGTCAGAGACAAAGTATTGTAAAGCCAGAACTCGTGGATGACTAAAAAGAGGTGCTCCATCTATCGGGACAATTACCCTTATGAACTTACAGCAATGATAATGGCTTCAAAGACCTATGCAAGCTCAAGCCAGACAAAATAAAAGAAGTGCGGCAGACAGGAAGAACACCCAATATTAATTAACCCTTGGAAATTAAGAACTACTGGGTCAGGGAGAGATAGTTTTCCCTAAGGATGGGGCACTAGGTAGGTTAGCCTGGCTCCAGGTGATGGGGGGACACCAAAGGACTTTTGGGGACAGGAACATGACTTGATAGGCTTTAACATATATGACAGTGTATAGTATATCTACACCTGAAGACAGATGTAGATAGGAGAGTGGTTTAAATATGATCAAAATACAGAAAGTCTAGAGAAGTGCTAATCTAAGTATAAAGTTACAAACAGAGAAAAAAGTTCAATATTATGTCCATTTAACAGAAAAAACAGTATTAGGTTCCACATGAACTCTATGACATAGCCAGAGATGGATTATATTCAAAGCCTTTTAATTAATCTAATAAGAAGGTCATAGAGTTTTTTACTCTGATTCTAGCTGATTGTGTGTGTGTGTTTGTGTGCATTTATTTAAGATGGAAAAGGAGAGAAATGTTAGTGAATAGAAAGAACTTAAAGGCACAAGTTTTTTGCAGCCACCTGACCAAGAAGGCAGGAATCCAATCAGGTTAATGATTCCCTCACACCGGCAGGAACCAAAGTTAAAGTTTAGAAAAAGTAAAGATTAAAAGAATGACACCTTATCCTCCATGAAAACTAGGGGGGATGGGACGTAGCTACCCATATCATAGTCCCTGAGCAGACAGGGAGGGCTCAAAATTCCCTTTTCTGAATCCTTTGAAAATATTGATAAAACTGTCTCACTTGAGAGAGAGACATAGGGCTGAGAGTGACAGACCAGCATGGACAGGTGCCTGAGAACCAAAGGCCATACCTGTTTCCTTCTTGTCTTCTGAAAAACTTTGCTTCATGTTGAGGTGCCAGTTCTAGTCTTTCCATGTTCTTCCTCCCTTTCACCAGATCCCACAGATTCCTGGCACTGCAGGTTCCCTGTGCTCACTATGACCAGCTGGTCAGCAACCTGGATCTTAGCCCTGGATGGGAGGGGGAGGGTGAAGTTACTGGAAAGCCTAAAGAGAGGGGGAAAAGAAGGAACAAAGAAAGAATGGACTCAAGAACGACGCTAGGAGAATTCCACGGAGGAATAACTCAACTTTACTTTTACAACTTGGGGTATTTATATTGGAACTTGAGGTGTGACTGGGGGCTGGAGCCTACAGGAATTTACATCATGTACTCCAGAGCACTACAGGAACATGACAATGTTTTGCCCAAAGCACCAAAGACAGTGGCACCAGGCAGGGATCAAAAGCAAGCCCTATGTCTCTCTCTCAAGTGAGACAATTTTATCAATATTTTCAGAGGATTCAGAAAAGGGAATTTTAAGCCCTCCCTGTCTGCTCAGGGACTACGATATGGTTAGCTATGTCCCATCCCCGCTAGTTTTCATGGAGGATAAGGTGTCATTCTTTTAATCTTTACTTTTTATAAACTTTAACTTTGGTTCCTGCCGGTGTGAGAGAATCATTAACCTGATTGGATTCCTGCCTTCTTGGTCAGGTGGCTACACAAAACCTTGTGCCTTTAAGTTCTTTCTATTCACTAACATTTCTCTCCTTTTCCATCCTAAATAAATGCACACAAACACACACACACACACACACACACACACACAAACACACACACACAATCAGCTAGAATCTGAGACTATGCAAACTGAGGCCAGGCCCAGTGGAGGTGGGGCACCAGCCTACTACTACTATTAGCTCAGAAAAGACAGGGCCAGCAACCGCCTAGGTTGCAAGGTGGGGCTCCCACCCACCAAGTCTGGAGCAGGGGACAGGGAAGCTCAAAAACCAATGGGGCATGCCTTTAATCCTAGCACTTGGGAGGCAGAGGCAGGTAGATCTTTTTGAGTTCAAGGCCAGCCTGGTCTACAGAGTGAGTTCCAGGACAGCTGGGGCTACAGGGAGACCCTGCCTCAAAAAGACGAGAGAGAGAGAGAGAGAGAGAGAGAGAGAGAGAGAGAGAGAGAGAGAGAACAAAACTGGGAAAATTCCACAGAGGAATATCTCAACTTTACTTTTACAACTTGAGGTATTTATACTGTACTTCGAGGTGCAATTGGGGCCTGAGGCATATTGGAATTTACACAATATACTCCAGATCACTACAGGAATGTGACAATGTTTTCCCCAAAGCATCAAAGACAGCAATTGGAGAAAGAATACAGGAGACTTTCCCACTCACAATAACTTCCAAAAAGTAAATCACCTGGGAACAAACCTGTCCAAACACACTAAAAAACTCTACAAAGAAAATTTAAAACCTCTCAAGATGGAGAATGAGGATGATACTAGAAGATGGAAGAACCTCCCATGCTCATAGATTGGAAGAATCAATGTAGGAAAAATGACCATCTTGCTCAAAGCAATATACAGATTAAATGCAATCACAGTTAGAATACTCATGCGCTTCTTCACAGACCTAGAAAAAAACATCCTAAAATTCATATGGAGAAATTAAAGACCCCAGATAACCAAAGCAACATTGAGCAAAAATAGCAATACATGGGGACTGCCATACCAGACTTCAAAATATATTATAGGGATATAGTCATAAAAATAACCTGGTATCAGCACAAAAGCAGGCCTGTAGATCAATGGAATAAAATTGAGGATCCAAACCTCAGCACATCCAATTTCAGCCATCTCATATTTGATAAAGGGGTCAAGAAGACTAATGGAGAAATGACAGCATCTTCAACAAATGGTATTGGCATAACTGGATCATCAATTGTAGAAGAATAAAATTAAACCCTGGCATTCACCATGTAAAAAAATCACCTGCAAATGGATTAAAGACCTAAGATGAAACATGAACTTCTGAAAATGATAGAAGAAAACCTTGGCAGTAACCTACAAGACATAAGCATAGGAAAAGACTTTCTAAATTGGACAGCAGCTTCACAAAATTAAGGTCAACAATTGACAAATGGGAATTATTAAACTCAAGAGGTTCTGTACACCCAAAGAAACAATCAAAGAGATTAAGAGAAAACCCACAGTGTGGAAGGAAAAGTTTACCAGTGATACATCTAATAGAACATTAACATCCAGAGTGTATAAACTACTCATTAAACAAAGGAGGAAGAAAACAAATGACTTACTCAAAAGATGGAGTAAAGAGATGAATAGAGACTTCACAAATGAAGAATTCAAGATGGATGAGAAACACGTTAATGCATGTTCAACATCGCTAATAATTAAGACAATGGCTAATTAAAACCACTTTAGGGCTGGAGCGATGGCCTAGCGGTTAAGAGCGCCGACCGCTCTTGCAGAGGACCCGGGTTCGATCCCCAGCATCCACATGGCGGCCGAGAGCCGTCTGAAACTCCAATTCCAGGAGAACTCCAGTTCCAGGGGAGTCCGACGCCCTCTTCTGACCTCCGCGGCATTGCACGTCACGGGTGCACAGACTTGCATGCAAACAATACATTCATACACATACGGAAATAAATAAAATTAAAAAAAAAAAACCACTTTAATATCTCATCTTACTCCATTAAGATTAGCTATGATCCAGAAAACAAAGGACACCAAATGCTAGAGAGGTTGTGGGGATAAGGGATCACTCACCCAATGCTGGTGGTAGCGTAAACTCGTACAACCACTGTGAAAAGCAGTGTGGAGAACTCTTAAGAAACTGAAAATGAGCATACCACCTGACCCAGCCATACCACTTCTGGGTATTTACTCACAAGACTCATCCTATCACAGAGATACATACACATCTATATTTATAACAACCCTCTTCACAAGAGCAAAGAGCTGGAAGCAGCTCAAGTATCCCTCAACTAAGGAGTGTATAGAGAGAGGGCTGGAGAGATGGCCTAGCGGTTGAGAGCACCGACCGCTCTTGCAGAGGACCCGGGTTCGATCCCCAGCACCCACATGGCGGCCGAGAACTGTCTGAAACTCCAATTCCAGGAGAACTCCAGTTCCAGGAGAATCCGAGACCCTCTTCTGACTTCCACGGCATTGAACGACACGGGTGCACAAACTTGCATGCAGACAGTACATTCATACACATACAGAAATTAATAAAATCAATAAAAATTTTTTAAAAAGGAGTGTATAGAGAAATGTGGTACATCTGCACAACAGAATTCTATGCAGCAGTAAAGAAAGATGACATCATGAACTTTTCAGGTAAATGGATGGAACTCATAGCCATTATGCTAAGTGAATTAAAACAGTTACATATATATAAAGTAAATACTTAAAAGCCAATAGTATTTTATACACATTCATACACATATGTCAATACACACATATGACAATCTCATCTTAGAGTCTATACTGAATAAAGCCACATATACTTCTGTTAAAAAAGGGTTTCCACTTGAGGAAAGCATTCTTATAAATGACATTTACATTTTAATATGGTAAATATTTCTAAGTGGGTTCTTAGCTCAACAAATGATGGAAAGTGGAATTATACATCCCATTCACACTTAAAATTAAACATAACAAAAACTTACTGTATGATAAAAACAAGCTAATGATTAAAAATTTTAATTACAGATAATTCCATTAAAGAAGGTAAAAAATGGGATGACAAGAAGTATTAACTCCTAATAAGGCAGTGTAAAAATCAATCCATTATTAAAGGCCATGTAAAGTTTGGCAATACCAAATGCATAAAGGAGTACAAATAGTTTTCATCAATGTGACTCACCCACCACCATTTACAGTCAGCTCTCTCCCTGAGTAACACACAGGAGCTTAGAAAGTTATGGGAGATAGAAAAAAAAAAAACTAAGTGCACACAGGGTCAGAGGGGATAGACTGCCAGGACTACAGGGCAGCAGTTCAGGCCCAGGGAGGTCCCTTGCCACCTATGAGGAAGGGAGGGAGATACTGTAGAGGAAGCAGACAGAAAAATCATATCATTGCCCAGTGCTCAGGAAGACACACTGCAGAAACATAACAAAGCCTAAGAGCTGTCCCAGGCTTCCCTCGCCCACTCTCTGGAGGCAAGAAACCAGATTAGCCCAGACCATCCTGGTAATCAGCTCCCAAAACTCACCCCAGATGCCCTGTATCACCATGACTGACCCAAAGGTCAGACCCTAACAGGTCTGTAGCCAAAGAAATAGAAGTACAGCCACCATGCTTGGGAATTCCCGAGATCAAAAGATCTCCACCAAAGCTAAACCAAGATTTCTGATGTTAATTGTTGATGAGAATGTTACTAATAGCCAGCAAAAGGCAGTTTATTTTGCTTTGGTCCTTCAAGACATGGTCTCCCTGTAATAGCTGGACTGGAAATTGCGATGTGGACCAGGATGACCTTGGCCTCACAGAGGTCTGCCTGCCTCTGCCTCCCAAGTCCTGGGGATAAAGGTATAGGCCAGCATGCCCACTGATTTAGAAGACTCTTAAAAAGAGAAGAGCTCAACTGCCCCAGGCCACCAGGTTCAGGAATGCATCAGGGCCTATCCTTAAACAAAAGTCTTACAAGAGTGGTGAGATTAAAACTTTAGAATTTCTTGTCATAACCAAGTTCCTAGCTTTACAGGTTTGAAAGAGAAGATTAACATTTAATGTTTCTTACTGGGGACGATGCCTTTACATGTGAAAGCAGCAGAGCTTCCCTGATCTAAGCTATTAGTAGAGCATAAACTAGAGTTGACCAGTTGGGCAGCAAAGGAAACATCAAATAACACTTAAAGCAGTTACTCTGGACACATTGTAGTTATCTCATTTTGCCTCAATCTGTTCTCTTTGAGGCAAAAGATTGGCTTAGGCTTTCTTGGGGTTCAGCTCTTTTCATACAATTGGCCAATTTTATATTTTTTTCCTTACAGATGAATTCACATGTTAATTAAAGCAGACTGGCCATGTGATGGCTTTAAACATTATTGCCTATGACTTGGAGAGAGAGAGAGAGAGAGAGAGAGAGAGAGAGAGAGAACATTAAATACGCTAAACTGAAGAGACAAGTTATCTTTACTTAGATCTCACCATTATTCTAAACACTTGCAAGTTGAAAGTTTATAATTATCATACACAAAGCCAACTATAGTGCCAATTTATCTTCAAATACTTGACCTTATATGGAAAGTTTATTTTGCATTTTATTTAATTATTTCTTTCACTTTCTACTGAAAATTAAAAGCTTTTCTATGATACCTAGTGTATATGTGTTTTGGATCTAGTTTATATACTGTTTTTAAGGACTTTATTATCCTTCATACTAAGACTGTCTTCTTCCCACTGGGTCTCAGGGTTATCCTGCCCAATAATGGAAACATGAAGGAGCTCAAGATACTGATGTGTCAGCCCTTATGTGTGTGTGTGTTCTTAAATGAGCCAATACAGTTCCTGCTGACCCAGGAATAGATATGTTATGTAGGTTTCCTTATGAAGCTGTTACTTGTCTGGGGATTTCACCCTGACACTTCCACTCTTGTCTTCCAGGTCTTTCAGGTCAGACCATCATAAAATTCCTAAAATTCATGCAATAAGATTGTAACCAATATTTAATGTTTTGCAGGGGGGAAATGCAAATTTAGTTATTGCAGGAGTGTCTGGATACAAAGGCCAAATAAATAAAAACATATCAAAAACAAATAAAACCGAGAGAGACTACAAACAAAATCCAAAAATGCTTTCATAGGAATAGTGCTAAAAATGAACCCCCTGAAAGAAAAAAATGACATGACAAAATACTTATGAAGCAAACAAGAAGGTGTTCTTTAAATCAGATACTTGAAAGAAAGCAAACAATTATCTAAACAATTTGAAAATTGGCATGCATAAGTTAAATTTCTACGTTCTCTTACATCTATAAGTTAAAGGAACATGCTATTCCACTCTAAAGTCAGCTGGAACAAAAAAGGTCTGTTAGTTTCAAAACATTTCTCCATTCCTCAGATTAGATATAGGAGATGTGTTCAGAGAAAAAGAAAAAAAGGGAAAGAAAAACATGGTTTTGAATATTTTTCTAAATATTTTTATTGGTTTTGTGCATTTCATACAATATTTCTCAGTCCAATTTATACTCATTCCCCTTTCCATGCCTCCCAGCCAAGTTCAGGCATTCTGTTTTACATGCCTTGTATCTTTTTCTGAGTCTTTTTAAAAGTTTTTCTATACAGAGGTTTTTTTTTTGTTGTTTTGGGGAGAACTTTACTCTTTCAGTCAGACATTTGCCCCAGTCCTTTTGTTGTTATTTCCTCCAATTTGTATTGCTTCAAANTATATATATATCACATATACCAAAATTATGATGTCTGAAAATAAACTGAATGTTAATTCCAAATCATATTTTGGATTTCACTGTTTTTTTCAATTTTATATTACCCTAAATATGCATATGTACCCTCCACCCATATACCAAAATTACAAAGTCTGAAAATAAGTGATAAGTCAATTTTAGAGCTTGTTAAGGGATTCACATTATAAAAGCACAGTTGTCTTCAGATTAAAAGAAATATAACATTAACATTGCTCAGTTTGCCTTACAACTGAGGATTTGGTGCTAGCATCCAGAAATGAGGGATACGATTCGATATTTGTTTTTCTGGGACTGTATTACTTCGCTTAGCATAATACCTTCTAGTTCCATCCATTTACCTGTAAAGCTCATGATGTCATCTTTCTTTATGGCTGCATAGAACTCTATTGTATAGATGTACATTTTTTTTTATCGAGTCAGCTGTTGAGGGGCACTTGGATTGGTTCCAGTCCTTCACTATTGTGAAAAGAGCTGCAATAAACACAGATGTGCATATATCTCTGCAGTAGGATGAGTCTTGCGTGTATATACCCAGGAGCAGTATGAGTGGGTCAGGTTATAGGCTCATTTTGAGTCTTTTAAGAGTTCTTCACACTGCTTCCCACAGTGGTTGTATGAGTTTACATTCCCACCAGCAGTGGATGAGTTCCCCTTTCCCCAAATTTCTCCAGCATTTGGTATCACTTGTTTCCTGATCCTAGCCAGTCTTATCAGAGTGAGATGATAACTTGAAGTGATTTTAATTTGCATTTCCTTATTATTAGTGATGTTGAATACTTTTTAAGATGCTTCTCAGTCATGTTTATTCTTCACTGGTGAAGACTTTGTTCAGTTCTTTACTCCATCTTTTGAGTGGGTCATTTGTTTTCTTCTTTACTTTTTGAGTAGTTTACATATTTTGGATGTTAATGCTCTGTCAGATGTGTCATTGGTGAAGATTTCCTCCCACTCTGTGGGTTTTCTCTTCATTTCATTGATTGTTTCTTTCACTGTACAAAAGCTTTTGAGTTTAATGCGTCCCACTTTGCCAATTTTTGACATTATTCCCTGTGTAGCTGATGTTATATTTAGAAAGTCTTTTCCTATGCCTATGTCTTGTACATTTCTGCCAATGATTTATTCTATCACCTTCAGAGTTTCAGGTTTCACGTTGAAGTCTTTGATCCATTTGGAATAGATTTCTGTACAAGGCTAGAGGTAGGGGTTTAATTTTATTCTTCTACAAATGGTGATCCAGTTTTGCCAGCACCATTTGCTGAAGATGCTGTCTTTCCTCCATTGTGTCTTCTTGGCCCCTTTGTCAAATATGAGGTGGTCAAAATTGTGCTCAAGTTTGAATCTTCAATTTTGTTCCAATGGTCTAAAGGTCTGTTTGTGTTCCAATACCAGGCTGGTTTTATGATTATAGCCCTGTAATATAGTTTGAAGTCTGGTATAGTTATGCCCCCTGTATTGCCATCTCACTCAGGGATGCTTTGGCTATTTGGGGTCTTTTGTTTTTTCCATATGAATTAAAGATTTTTTTCAAAGTCTGTAAAGAAACTCTTGGGAATTTTAATTGGGATTAAATTGAATCTGTATATCAATTTGGGTAGAATGGACATTTTTAGTATATTAAGTTTTCCAATTTTTGACCATGGGAGGTTTTCTATCTTCTGCTGTCTTTTTCAATCTCCTTCTTCAGGGGTTTAAAATTTTTGTTGTAGAGGTCTTTGGTGTCTTTGGTTAAGTTTGCTCCTAGGTATTTTGTTTTTTGGTGACTATTGTGAGTGGGAAGGTCTTCTTGTATTCCTTCTCTAGTTGCTTGTTGGTGTAAAGAAAGGCTACTGATTTTTCTAGATTAATTTTGCATCCCACCAATTTAATGAAACTCTTAATCATGTCTAGGAGGTTTCTGGTGGAGTTTTTAGCATCAAATGCAAGGAGAGATAGTTTGACTTCCTCTTTTCTCCAATTAATACTCCTTCAATTTCACTTTATTGCCTTATTGCCCTAGCAAGCATTTTAAGCACTATATTGAAGAAGAGTGGTGATAGGGGCAGCCTTGCTGGTTCTAACTTTAAGGGGGATGCTTCTAACTTTTCTCTGTTTAGGAGATATTGGCTGTTGGTTTCTTGTATATGGCTTTGATTACATTGAGCAATGTTCCCTTCTATACAATTCCCTCTGGGACTTTAAGCATGAAGGGATAATGGATCTTGTTGAAGGCTTTTTCCTTGTCAATGGAGAAGATTTTGTGGTTTTTGTCTTTCAGTCCATTTATGTATTTTATGATATTTCTTGATTTATGTGTGTTCAACCATTCCTGCATCTCTGGTATGAATCCAACTTGGTCATAATGGATGATCTTTTTCTTATGTAGGTCTCTATGTTTTTTGCAAGTATTTTTTGAGAATTTTTGCATCCATGTTCATTAATGAGATGGGTCTATAGTTTTATTTTTTGGTTGTGTCTTTGACTGCTTTTGGTATTAGAGAGATGGTGGTTTCATAGAATTAATTTGAGAAGTTTTCCTCTACTTGTATCCTTCTCAACAGTTTAAGTAATAATGGTTGCAGGTCCCCTTAAAATGTTTTCTAAAATTCTGCCATAGAACCATCTGGTTCTGGGCTTTTTTTAGTTGGGGGGGTTTCTTATTACATTTTCAATTTCTTTTTATATTATGGGTCTGTTTAAGTTTTGAATTACTTCTTCATTAAGCTTTGGTGATTACCAGGATTTCAGATATTCATCCATTATCTTAGGTTTTCAAATTTAGTGGAGTACAGGTTTTTGAATTATTCCCATATGATTGGCTGGCTCTTTCCAATGTCTGCTGTGATATTTCCCCTTTCCTCACGAATTCTATTGATTTTCAGTTACTCTTTCCTTCTTTTGGTTAACTGGACTAGAGGTCTGTCTATCTTGTTTATTCTTTCAAAGAACCAATATTGGGTTCATTGATTTTTGCATTGATTTCTTTTTTCTATTTCATTGATTTCTGCTCTGATTTTTGTTATTTCTTCCTGTCTGTTGCATGTAAGTTTCGTTTATTGACTCTCTTGTGTTTTTAGCTGCAATGTTAAACCATTTATTTGGCTTTCAGTTTTTTCGTCTTTGTTCTGAGCATCTAGCATTTTAACTATGATATGGCATGGGGAATTTCTTTTCTGATCTTGTCTATTTGGCATTCTATGTGCTTCTTGTATTTGTATGGGTTTGTCATTTTTCAGTTTGGGGAATTTTTCTTCTATTATTCTGTTGAAGATCTGATCAATACCTTTGTCTCTGGATTCTTCTTCTTCTTCTATTCCTATGATGCATAGGTTCGATATTTTCATAGTGTTCCATTCTTCCTGAGTGTTCAACTCTTGTGATTTTAAAAATTTTTCATACTCTTGGTTTGAGCATTGTAGTTCTTCCACCTTGTCTTCCAGTGTTGATATTCTACTTTCTGTTTCATCCAATCTATTATTGAGGCTTTATCCCATCTTTTCCTGCTGATTGGATGAGTGTGCAATTTCATTTTTCATTTTATCCTGTGATTTCTTTAGTATTTCCAGTTCCCTTTGGAGTTTGTCATTTTTGCCTTCTAGATCCTTGATTTGTTGGTGAGTTTCCTGTTTCATTTCAGTGTGGGATTGTTTCAGTGTTTCCACTTCCATCCTGAATTTCGCATTCTCTCCCTTGATTTCCTTGAGTATGTCTATTATTGTACTTCTAAGATATGTGTCCTGGGTTATCTCCAGGGAGAACTCATTATTGGAGTCTTCTATAGGACTGGTAGATTTTGGTATGGATTTATTATTTGCTTTTCCAATGTTGTTCATTTTCCTTTCTGCTCTTGGCATGTGGATCTGAATGTTGTTTTTTGTCTGATGTGAAATTCAAGTGCTCCTTCTTTGGTTGGAGGCCTGTTCTTCTAGGTTGGAAGGTTTGCTGTCTCTTCTGTTACATTGTGCTCTGAGTCACCTTCTCTGTTCCCATCAGTATATCTGCAAGAAGAGGTGTGGTGGGCAGCATTGTTTTTTGCCATCCAATCCTGTTACCACCAAGGTGACTGTAGGGCCTTACCTAATCCAGTCTGGAAGTGGGAGCAGCTCCGGAGACCCTGCACTGGAAGCAACTGGACTGGTATGGTCCTGGAAACCGCCTGCCAAGAAGCCTGCCCTGTCACTCTCCCTGTGCCAGAATCGATGGGTCTAGAGTGGTCCTGGAAATTTGCACTGGAAGCACCTGGGCCTGGATGTTCTTGGAATATTGGGCTGGAAGACAGAAGGCTCAGATGATATCCAATATTTGTATGTGAGGGCATGTGAATAGCTGAAGGCTTTGTAAAAAAAAGACAGTACCACTCTCCACACATGCAAGTGTACAGATGGTCTCTGGAATACCAGAGAGTGTTACCAAAGGCCACTATACCAATAAAGCAAATATGGGTCTCCTTGAGTCAAGCAAGGGTCCTCCATCAGCACCAGCTACACCTCACCTGCCTGGAAATATTGTGCAGAAGAGGCAGCCATATGCCTGTATATCCCAAATCTAATTGGCTATTGGCTCTCTCCTTGGAAGAATAACCCATGGCTGATGCCACAAGCTTGCACCCTCTAATGGTCAGGAGATGTTATAAGCCACAGTAAGGCCCTGTCATATTCAACAGAAAAAAAATGTAATTCATGGATTAACAATACATCTGAATATCTGTGTCTATACCAAAGTAACATATGATAACAATTAATACTGTTTAAATACCTATATATCTAATTGCTTGTGCTTCATTAGTAGGAACGAAAGGTTATTCCTGGACAAACTGTCAGCCCATGAAAGAAAACAGCCAGAAGTGACCAGAGTCCAAATCAACAGCTCCAGAGAAAGTTGACTGTTTTGCTTCTCATCCACCTCTGCCCCCTGTCTAAGCCTAGGGGAAAATCTGCGGAAGAGGGGGCGTGGTAGAATGTAAGGGCTGTGATTGGGGTGAATGGTGAACCTACAGCAATATAGCCTAGACACTCATTTGATCAACTTGATTGAACATACAAGACCCCCCCACACTGGATGGTGGGACCAAGAGGCTGTGTGGGTTTGGGCACAACTACTTGCAAATTGGTTTTACATGAAGGATGCTTGTACTCATAAATTATCACCTATTGCTAAAAAATGGAAAAAAAAAACTGAGAGAAAGATGCAGGACAGTCATGGCAGAATCTGGGATGGGGTGGGGTGGGATGGGGGAAGGGAAGGGGAAATATGCCTGAACTGAATTGGATAATGTTGTATGAAATGCACAAAGCATCAATAAAAAAAAGTACAGTACCAAACAAGAAAAAAATCTCCCCTCAATTTGTTGGTCAGGGTAGTCCAAGAGACTCCCCAAATAACTCAGGCTGTTACCACAGATCTTGATTATCCCCCATACGTTGAAGGTAAGACCCTATTGCTGAAGACAGTGCATATTTCAGATGCAGGGTTGGAGCAATGGACCTGTAACTGACCTGGAAGCTTGCTCCTTAAAACCAGCTCTCACAGTTTTGATGAACGCAAACTGCTGTATGATCTAGCTGTACCACTCCTGGGCATTTTACTAAATAGACACATGCATATCCATTTTCAATTGTTTCTCTGTTTATACATAGTAAGAAAGGAAATGAGGCCTGATATCCCCAGTGATAAATGAATAATTAAAATGTAAAAATACAATTGTTTTACAAAAAAAATACAAAAAAAAAAAAAAAACATAAATTTCAGAAAATGGATAAAATTGTATTATATATATATATATATATATATATAATATATATATATATATATATCATGTGAACTTGAAACCTTGAAAAGATTCAATGTAAACCCCAGAATATTAGAAAGGGACATCACCACAGAGGGCTGCGACACTGAGTGCAACTTCCTTAGTGTGTATGCTGCAGATGACCAGGCTGGAGCAGCAGAGCTGCCAAATCCTTTAAAGCACATTGACTCCCTTAAAAGCCCAAGATGATGAGAATGAAGCATGGAATCCATGTTATTCTTGCTGGATCTTGATTCATGAAGGTAGTTTAAGGGGTTATATTGTTTCTAAATATTGGTTAACTTATAACCAGCCAGGTGGCACATGCCCTCCTGGTTCTCAAAGAGCCCATTGGTTCTGCAACTCTGAAAAACTCGCTTTTCCTAACCAGAAGTTAGAAACTTTGTGTTAACTGAAAACCTCTTTGTTAGCTGACCTGCCCCTGTTTTGTTATAAGTGGTGATCTGATATAACCATAGGTATTGGCTTTGCCACTGGCATAATGTAATTTTCCTTTTAAGGTCCTGCCTTTCCTTTATGAAAACAGTTCTTTTGGGTGTTAACCCCGCTCAATTTGTGTATAACTATTAAAAATCTCTTAATTTGACTATCACGTTCTTCCATGCCTCTCACCGGTATTACATGATTGCTCCTTGCTATGTCCCAATTCTTCCTTTTTGGCACAGCAATACTTTCTCTGCAACATTGTATGTTGGAAGTGCATATTTTTTTTTATTTTATAGAAGTTAACCATTAAGAAAAATTGCTTTTTTAAATTTTTTAAATTGTATTTATTTTTGTATGTGTATGAAGGTACTGTTTGCATGTAGGTCTGTGCACCCGTGTCATGCAATGCCGCAGAGGTCAGAAGAGGATCTTGGATACCCCTGGAACTGGAGTTCTCCTGGAATTGGAGTTACAAATGGTTTCTTAGGTTTGGGTGCTGGGGCTCAAACCCGGGTCCTCTGCAAGAGCTGTTGGTGCTCTTAACCGCTAGGCTATCTCTCTAGCCCAAGAAAAAATGCTTTTTAAAATACAAAGGATGTTTAAATTATTTATTTCTTTACTTTTATGTGTAGGAATCTTTTGCCTACAGGTGCAGGTATGTAAGTGCACTCATGTTGGTAGTGACCATGGAGGCCAGAAAAAGGCCTAAAATCTTATGGAACTGGAGTTCTTATAGTGATGAGGTGTCATGTGGGTGATAGGATTTGAAATTGGGTCTTCTATGGGAGAAGTCAGTGCTCTTGCCCACTGAGCCATCTCTCCAGCCTAGACAATGGAGATTTTCAATTTTAGACTCTATTTTCCAGTATGAAAGATGTGTCAGATTTTGAGGCAAGGGGTGGAGGATTATGGGTTAAAGTGATGTGTTTGGGGCTGGAGAGTTGGCCTAGTGGTTAAGAGCTCCGACTGCTCTTGCAGAGGACCCGGGTTTGATCCCCAGCACCCACATAGCAGCCGAGAACCGTCTGAAACTCCAGTTCTAGGAGAACTCCAGTTCCAGGGGAATCCGACACCCTCTTCTGACCTCTGTGGCATTGCACGACACGGGTGCACAGACTTTCATGCAGACAGTACATTCATACACATACAGAAATAAATAAAATTAATAAAAAATTTTAATTAAAAAAAATAAAGTGATGTGTTTGTGTATTAAATTGATGTGACAGAGTTGTGGTGGTTACTTTTACATGTCAACTTCACATAATCTAAAATCACCTGGGAAGGCATCCTCAATGAGAGTCTATTGGGATTAGGTTGGCCTGTGGTTATGTCTGTAAGAGATTATCTTGACTTCATTCATTTAGGTGGGAAGACCACTCTGAATGTGGGCAGCATCATTTCACAGCTGGGTCTCAGACAGAATGACAAAGAGGAAGGAAGCAATATATACAGTACCATGCATGTTAGGAGCTGCCAAGTGCATTAGATATAATGTGTGGCAGGGCTCTTCGGTGTTACAGTTTGGATGTAATATGTCTCCAGAAGGCTCCTGTGTTCAGCAATACTACTGCAGTGTGATAGAATCAGGAAAATGTTAACATCAATGGATTTCAATTGTTGTATTAATTTCCCCTTCCACCGGAAAGTTTTGGATCAAACTCAGGTTATCAGGTTTGGCTGCAACTACCTTTACTCATTGATCTATCTTATTTTCTCTAATTAACTCTTTTATAGTGCACATTTCAGTGTTTGCCTATAAAGTTAATCCTTTAACAACATGGGTTTGAGAAGTGTGTATTAAAATACACATGGAGGGGCTGGAGAGATGGCCTAGCAGTTGAGAGAGTTGACTGCTCTTGCAGAGGACCTGGGTTTGATCCCCGGCACCCACATGGCGGCTGAGAACTGTCTTTGGCTCCAGTTCCAGGTGAACCTGACACCGTCTTCTGACTCCTGTGGCATTGCACGACACGGGTGCACAAACCTACATGCAGACAGTACATTCATACACATGGAAAATAAATAAAAATTAAAATAAATAAAATACACATGGAGAGCTGGGGAGATGGCTCCATGGTTAAGAGCACATACTGCTCCTGCAGAGAATCCAGGTTCAGTTCCCAGAATCCATGCTGTGTGGCTCAAAACCACCTGTAATTCTCCTTTGACTCAAGCATCTTTAGCTTCTGCTAAAGTGAATCATCTGTTAAGAATCTGCTGCTTGTCTGTGAAGTGGGATTGAGCCCTTGGGGCCAGATCAGTTCACCTTTATTCCCACTCCCTAGCCATATCCTTAGCATCCACTAGCATCTGGAGCATTAGTTACACATGGGGATGACTGAAGACATTTCTTCAGGACCATCAGGCTCCACTACCAGAGGTCTGGGCTATATACGTAGAAAAGTGAGTAGAGTTAAGAAACCTCCATGGCTAGCTTCTTCACTTTTTTTTTTCATTTTCCTTTAAACTTCAAGAAGGCTATGGTACTTAGAAGATTCTTTTGCCTGAACTTACAGCCTTCAAATTTCAAACTTTCTTTCTCCCCCAAGTAACATCCTTCCTGCTCCTTTCCTACTTTTACAGGTTTGGTGCTCACCATGGGCATATATCACTTTTGTTTTTATGATGATCAGCAGGGTTATGTTATACATATTTCATTCTTTTACAGGTGGGGAAACTGAAATCTAGAAGCTAAAGACCCAGCTCCGTATATCAATACTATTAACACTGAGTGGATCTAGAACCCAGATATTTTGACTCCTCAACCCGTGTTCTTTTGATTATCCCATGACACTTTCAAAAGCAACACACTGGACGAGAGTAGGTACCCATTTTTCATGAATAAAACTTTACAACCATTGAGAACAGGTCAAATTGTAAGAGATACTCCATAGATGAGGTAATGTAGGCCCTGTTTATAGGTAAGCAAATTGTGTCTTTTCTGGGGGTTCTCTAAACACTCCAGTATGGAAACATGAAGTGTAGTGGCCTAAGAGAGAACACACCTAGAAGCACAGAAAGCATATCTCTTTCACTCTATTTTCCAATCATATCAGCTTAGCTTTGGGACATTAAAACTGACATACAACTCCACGTGTCAGCCCAAACAATTTGGGGACACTTTCTTCCAAAAGGAGAACTCACATCTTCCAAGTTTCCCATAGAAGAAAAAGTTGCAGCATCACTCAGTCCTGGTTTTTCTATTTCTGGGCCACCACCTGAATTATATTGAGGGTGTGGATGGATCAATTTAACACAGAAATGAACTCAGAGATTTTCTTCAACCTTCAGCTCCCAGGAAAAATATTTTCCCTGGCAGCAAACTGAACAATGGCTTGGTTCCCCCTCCTTGCCTAATACATAAAAGTCCAGTATGGGAGAAAGATTAGAAGCAGGGCCCATATTGCCCTATGAGCTTGCTAGTGAAGGGTGAGGACTTCCTCTGGGGCAGATCCTGTGGGGTGAGAATTTTCTCATCAGTCTCCATGTTCTTATTTGATCCTGCACTTGGAAGCTATTTATTCTGCATCTTAGCTTTGGCCATGTTGTAGTCTTCTGAGTCAAAGTTTTTTGCCCTTTCTGGAGTCTCTTCCTGAGGAAATATGAACCTCCAGGATCCTTTCCTAAGCTCCCATAGTTGGTCTTTAGCTTTGCCTCCTCACTATTTCAGGAAGAATACCATCTTTTTCCCATATGTCTTGCTTCTGTTTACTATTCTCTGTAGGGTTCGTTTCCTCTTGTTTCTGGGACATGGCAGGACCAGGAGTGTGGAGTGCAGTGCCCAGGAAGTCATCCAGAGAAGGGAACGAGGAGGAGAAGAGGGGACAACTGAGCATCTGCTTTAGCTCCTATCATTATGGTTGCTCAGTTAAAATCTGATTTTCAACCAAGAAGCTACAGACACACACTGGAGAAAACCCAGCATGTTTAACAAATGGTGTTGATTCAACTGGATTGTGGGATGTACAAGAATAAAACAAAATCTCTCACCATGCATAAACCTCAACTCCATATGGATCTATGTCCTCAACCTAAGACCCAATACCCTGAATCACATACAGGAGAAAACAGGAACTTTCTTTTTTTTTTTTGTTATAATTCTTTTTTTTTATTTAATTTTTATTGATGGTTTGTGCATTTCGTACATCATTTTCCAATTCAGATCAGGCATATTTCCCTTTCCCTTCCCCCCCCCACCCCCACCCCATCCCAGATCATGTATTCTGCCATAACTGTCCTGCATCTTTCAGGTTTTTTTTTTCATTTTTTTTTTCTAATTAAATTAGTTTTTATTGATGCTTTGTGCATTTCATACATTTTTTCCAATTCAGTTCAGGCTTATTTCCCTTTTCCTCCCCCCCCCACCCCCACCCCATCCCAGATCATGCATTCTGCCATAACTGTCCTGCATCTTTCTCTCAGTTTTTTTTTTCATTTTTAGCTATAAGTGATAATCCATGAGTACAAGCATCCTTCATGCAAAACCTATCTGCAGGCTGTTGTGCCCAAACACCTACAGCCCCACCATCCAGTGGGGGGTGACAGGTTGTTTGTTCAATCAAGTTGATCAAATGAGTGTCCAGACTACATTGCTGTAGTTTCACCATTCACCCCAATCGCAGCCCTTACATTCTACCACGCCCCCTCTTCCGCAGGTTGTTCCCTAGGCTTAGAAAAGGGGCACAGGTGGATGAGAGGTAAAACAGTCCACTCTCTCTGGAGCTGTTGACTTGGACTCTGGTCAATTCTGGCTGTTTCCTTTCATGGGCTGACAGTTTGTCCAGGAATAACCTTTCGATCCTACTAATGAAGAACAAGCAATTAGATATATAGGTATTTAAGCAGCACTAATAGTTATGGTAGGTTACTTTAGCATAGACACATGTTTGGATATGTTAATCCATGAATTACAATTTTCCCCCTGTTAAATATGACAGGGTCTTACTGTGGCTTATAACATCTCCTAACCTGTAGAGGATGTAAGCTTGTGGCATCAGCCATGGGTTATTTCTCCAAGGGGAGAGCCAATAGCCAATTAGATTTGGGATATACCAACCCAGATATAAATATTTCTCATGGAGAGGGATGCATAGTAAAAGAACAACAGAAAGACTGCATCAGGAACTTTCACATACAGGAAAAAGCATTGGAATTTATTCATACAGGAAAGGAGTTTCTGAACAGGATCCTATAACACAAGTATTACGTCCATCAATTGACAAATGGGTCTCCACAAAAATAAAAAAGCATTTGTATGGCAAAGGACACCATTATTTTACTGAAAAGTCAACCTACAGAATAGAGTTACCTTTAACTGAGTATTACTAACTAGAATATGCAAAGAATTCACAAAAGAACTAAACTTAACTAAAAGTCCAATGAAACCAATTAAAATTTGGGCCAAGGACATTAACAGGGAGTTCTCTAAAGATGAAACATAAATGGATGAGAAATATTTACAAATATAAAACATCTAGCTATCATGAAAATGCAAATGAAACCACATTGAGGTTTCATCCTACCCAAGTCAGAACAGCTAAGATCCACAAACCAAACAATGACAAATGCTACTGATGGTGTGGAGAAAGGGGGGCACTTATCCACTGCTGGTGGGAGTGCACACTGGTGCAGCCACTGTGGAAATCAGTGTGGAGATCCTCCCAAAAGCTAGAACTTTGATTCAGTCATACCACTCTTAGGCATATACCCAAAAGACTCTATGCCCTCTTACAAATGTATGTGTCCATCCATTTCCATTATTGCCCTTTCCATCATAGCCAGGAAATGAAAACAACTTACATGTATATCAACTGATGAGTGGGAGAAACAAGCTTTAAGGAGATATAAGAAAATATAGTGAATAGAACCTAAAAGGATTTCTTTAAATTTGGATATTCTAAAAAGGTAGGATTTTCATTTTACCATATTAATTCTTCCAAACCAGGAGGTCTTCACATCTTGTGTCTTGCTCAGTCCCCTTTTTCAAATCTCTAATGTATTCATTGATGACATCTTTAATGTCTTTGGTTAGGTTAATCCTAGATAATTTTTCTTGCCTTTTTGAAACAGGGTCTCCCTGTAGTCCCAGCTGGCCTGGTGTTCACTATGTCGACCAGGCTGGCCTCTAACTCAGAAATCCACCTGCCTCTGCCTCCCAAGGGCTGGGCTCAAAGGCCACACCTAGACCTGGATAGGTTTTGAAACCATTGTGAATGAACATATTTCCCTTTTAACACTGCTTGTTATTTGTATATACAAAGGCTACTGAGTTTTGTAAACTGATTTTGTAACCTGCCAATTAGCTGAAAGTGTTTATCATTTCTAGAAGTTTACTTGTTGAATTTTTTGGATCTCTCATGTACAATATCATATCATATGTAACTAGGGATAATTTGACCTCTTCTTTGACATTTAGCATCTCTATACTTTCCTTATCTGATCTTATTTTTCTATCTAGAGTTTCAAGCACTGTATTGAAAAGGAGTGGGCATGGTGATCAGCTTTATCTGGTTACTGATTTTAATGGGAGTGTTTCCACTTTTTCTTCACTTAGAATGATATTAGCTATTGGTTTGTTGTCTTTAGTCTAAGATGAAGTACATTCCCTCCACTCCAATTTCCTCTAGGACTTTTATCATGAGTGCACATTAGATTTTGCCAAAGGGCTTTTCTATTGAGATGATGAATGTAACTTTTGTCTTTAAGTCCATTTATATGATTTGTTACATTTATTGACTTATGTATATTGAATAGTTCCTGTTTCTCTGTAAAAATGTGCACTTAATCATAGTGTATGCTTTTCAATGTGTGTCTGTATGCTGTTTGCAAGTATCTTGTTCAGAATTATCCATCTATGTTTATGAAGGATAAGGGCCTGTAGTTTTCATTTTGTTGTCTTTACCTGGCTTTGCTATGAGATTAATGGTAACTTCAAAGAAGAATTTAGGAGGTTCTTCCTGTGCTTTTATCTTTTTGAATAATTTAAGCAATATTGGTCATAGAATGTTTGCTAACTGCAGTGAATCACTCTGGACCTAAAATTATTTTAGTCAAGAGGCTTTATATTACTGTTTCAATTTCCTTATTGTCATGGGTTTGCTAAAGTCGATGATCTCTTCTTGGATTAATTTGGTGGCTTCAATATTTTAGTCATCCATCCCTTTCTTTTTCACTTTCAAATTTAATAAATATAACTTTTGAAAGTATTCCCAGGTTGGAGAGGTGCCTCACCAGGTAATAACACTGGCTGTTCTTGCAGAATAGCTGTATTTAAATCTCAGCACGCACATGGCAGTTAACAACTGTCTGAAACTCCAGTTCCAGGGAACTTGATGCCCTCTTTTGGCATCTGCAGGTATTTGCAGAACACGAGTGCACTTACATACATGCAGGCAGTATGCATCAGATAAAAATAAAAACAGGGGCTGGAGAGATGGCTCAGCGATGAAGAGCGCTCACTGCTCTTGCAGTGGACCTAGGTTTGATTCCCAGCACACACATGGTGGCTAAGAACCGTCTTTAACTCCAGTTCCAGGGGAATCTGACACCCTCTTCTGACCTCTGCAGCATTGCAGAGGTGCACCAACCTACATGCAGACAATACACTCAAACACATAGAAAATAAATAAATAAATAAAAATGTAAACAAAAATAAAATAAAAATAATACTAAAGTATACTCCCATAGTGAATGGTCTGGGTCTTTTTTGTGTGTGCTCTGATATTTACTCTTTCATCCCTTTATTAATTTGTATTTTTTCTTTCTTCTGGCTAGTTTTCTTGTTTGTTTTTTTTCAAAGAACCAGCTCTTCAATTTTCTGATTCTTTGTATTGTTTTCCTTTTATCTATTTCATTGACTTTTGCTTTTTTGCTTTAATTTTTGTTATTTTGCATCTGCTGGGTTTGAAGTTTTTTTCCTTACCCAATACTTGAGTTTTGCCATTAAGTCATTTATTTGAACTCCTTATTTCCTTCTTAGGAATGCTTTTAATGTGTCCCTAGGGGAGGGGAGAGAAGAAAAAGAGACAGAGACAGAGACAGAGACAGAGAGACAGAGAGAGAGACAGAGAGTGGATATTATCATTTTCAGTTAGTTCCAGTAATGCATTTATTTCTCTCTTGATTTCTTCTTGGACCCATTCATTAATAAAGAGTGTCTTATTTGGGCTGGAGAGATGGCCTAGCAGTTAAGAGCATCAACTGCTCTTGCAGAGGACCCGGGGTCGATCCCCAGCACCCACATGGCGGCTGAGAACCGTCTTTAACTCCAGTTCCAAGGGAATATGACACCCTCTTCTGACCTCTGAGACATGGCACTACACGGGTGCAAAAACCTAAATGCAGACAGTACATTCGTACACATAAAAAATAAATTAATTTTTTTAAAAGAGTGTCTTATTTAATCTCCATGACTTCCTGCTGTTACTAGAGCTTCTTTAGATTTTAGTTTTAAACGTTCTTGCATTGTAGTCAGGGTTATTTAAAGAAACAGAATCAATAGAATGGATAGATAGATAGATAGATAGATAGATAGATAGATAGACAGATTTATTGATTTGCTCACGGGATAGAGTCTAAGTAGTCCAACAATAGCTGTGCCACACAGGAGAGGCTGAGAATCCAGGCAGTTGTTCAGTCCACGAGTTTGGATGTCTCAGTTGTCCCAATACAGTGCTGAAGGCCTGATGGAGTCCAGATCTGCCCACCTCAGTCTCTACTGGGATTCAAAGAGTTGATCACAGCAGAAAGACAAAATCACGAGTGAAAGAGAAGGCAAGCAACAAAAAAGGGGCAGAGCTCCCTTCTGCCATGGCCTTTTATACCTGCTGCTATCAGAAGGTAAAAACCACATTTAGAGTGGATCATGTGGCTTAAGATAATCCAATCTGAAGTTCTCTCATATTTGTTCATTCCAAATCCAGTCAAGTTGACACCCAGGATGAACAGGATTAACCATCACAAATTCCAATCAAATATGAAAAATTATTGTTTTTTCTATTTGCTATAGTTTTGCACAGTATGTGGCCTGTTTTAGAGAAAGTTCCAAATGCTACTGAGTATAACCTGTAGTTTTGCTACTTTTATGGAATATTCTGTAGATGTCTTTTAAGTACATTTGAGTGTGAGGTCTTTGAATTCAGATGTTTCTCTGCTGATTGACTTGCCCAGTTGACCTTTCTATTGGAGCAAGTTGAGTATTGAACCCATCTACTATTTCTGAGTTAAGGTTAATTTATGTCTTAATGTCCAGTAGTGCTCCTTTTATGAAATTGTGTGCAACAAAGTCCAGTGCATATATATGTTCATGATTCTAATGTCTTCTCAGTCATTTTTCCCTTGATCAGAATGCAGTGATCTTCTTTATCTCTTCTGATTACTTTTAATTAGAAATCTCTTTTGTCAGATATAACAATCGCAACCCCAGTGGGGCATTGTGGCACATTCCATCAATCCCAACACTCTGGAGGGGAGGCAGGCAGATCTCTGTGAGTTCCAGGACAGCCTGGTCAATACAGCAAGTTCCAGACCATCTGAGCTACAGGGAAACCCTGTCTCCAAAAGACAAAAAAAAGAAAAGAATTGCAACCCATCCTTTTCCCTTGGTGCTCTTTGCTTGGAATAATTTTTTCACCTGTTCAAGCTTAGATGGTGCCAATCTTGAAGGTAAGATAAGATTCATTTTTTAAATATTTATTTATTATTTTGTTTTATGTGTATGAATGTATTGCCTGCATGTATGCAAGTCCACTCATGTCTTGCAATGCCTCAGAAGTCAGAAGAGGGAATTGGACTACCTGGAACCATGGTTAAGGATGGTTTTCAGCTATCATCTAACTGCTGGGAATCGAACCCATGTTCTCTGCAATAGCAGCCAATGATATTACTCATTGAGCCTTCTCTATAGCCCCAAGATGAGTTTTTTTGAGCACAACAAATAGATGGATTTTTCTTCTTAATCTATTCATCTAGTCAGAGTTTTTCACTGGGGAGTTGAGGGGATGGATATTTAAAGTTATTATTAAAGGATGTGTATTGGTTACTGTCATTTTAATTTCTGTTCTTGTTCTTCCTATTTTTTGTTTCAATAATACTTTAATTTGTTTTCTTTCTGCACCATATTGGGTAACGTCATTTCTTTCTTCATTCCTTTGTTTTTCTTAGTGGATTTTCCATAGGGGTGGTTTGGTGAACATTAATTCTTTCAGTCTATTTGTATAATGGAAGCTTTTTATTTTCTATTTAACTGTAAAGGACATTTGTACTGGGTGAAGAATTCTGGGATGGTATCGATGGTCATGTAGAACTTGGAATATATTGCTTTGGGCTCATCTGGCTTTCATAGTTTGCAATGAAAAATCAGCTATAATTCTGATGTGTTTTCCTTTACACATAACTTGCTGCTTTTTCTTTTGTAGCTTTCAGTACCCTCTCTTTGTTCTGGACATTTAGTGTTTTGACTATAATATACCATGGGGAGTTTCTGTTCTGGTGCTATTTGGTGTTCTGTTTGCTTATTGTGTCAGTCTGGATTTATCTTCACTTGACTTAGGGAAATTTTCTCCCATAATTCTGTTGAAGATCTGGTCTATGTCATTGCCCTGAGATTCTTGCCCTTCCTCACTGTCTACAATGCATAAATTGGCCCTTCTCATGGTGTTCTACATTTCTTCCATATTCCATTCCTGTGTTTCTAACATTTTTTTCATAATCTTTGAATGAGTGATCTAATTCTTCTACTTTATCACCCACTCATTCTATTCCACTTTCCATTGTGTTCACTCTGTTGATGAGGCATGTTCCTGTCATTTCAAATTGGCTTATTGCGTTTTTCAGTTCCATTTCATTTCAACCCATGTTGTCCACATATTTGTAACTTTTTTGACTTCCCTTTTCAAATACTGAATTGTCTCTGTTATTTCACTCAGTCATATATTATAATTTCTTGATATTCGATTACGAGTTTATTCCTATCCTCTTTTTGCTCTTTAAATTCATTGAATTCTTGGAACATGTTTATGATTGTGATTTAAAATTCCAGGTCTTTGTGTTCCTCTGGATAGTTATCATGGTAGAACACTTCTATAGACCTAGTAGTTTATTTAGGAGATATTACTTTGGGTTTTCTTCATTGTGGTTTATGTCTATGGTTTCTTTTGTTGGTTGTATCTGATATAAACTCAGTCCTGCCTTTATTGAGTTGAAGTTTGATTCTTTTCAGAGTGTTGCTGTACTTTGGTTGCATTCTTATTAGCTATGGTCTGTGCTTCAGGTTCTAGCTAGCTAAGCAGAGATGGGAATCCTAGAGAAGCTGAGATGGAGCTGTTCCCAAAGCAGGTGGATGGTAATATATTGAGGTCAGGGAGATCTGGCAAACTAACTAGGGTAGTCAGGAACTCACAACAGCACAGCTGTAAGGGTCCTTTCCTAAAAGATAGCTGATTGAAGACATGGTGGGCTGGTTCTAACTAGCTAAACATAATCGATATGAGCTCCAGCATAATATAAATCTTGATGTTTAATTTATTTTTATTTTATATGTATATGTATTGCCTTCATGTTTGTTAAGTAAGCATATGCATGTAATGCCCACAGAGGGCAGGAGAGGGCACAAAATCTCCTGGAACTAGACTTACAGATAGTTGTTGCTAACCATATGTGTACTGGGAACCAAAACTGGGTCTTCAGCAGGAGCAGCACTGGTTTTGTTTCTTTTTATGTTTAGAGACAGGGTTTCCTTGAAGTCCCATTTAACCTGGAACATTCTGTGTAAACTAGGCTGCCCATGATCTCTTTGATGTGGTGTGCAGGTCCCATGGGTTTGGACCTGTCAGTGAGTGCCTGAACTTGGAGAATGCATGAAAGTGAGAGTCCCTAGTTTTTTTTCCCCCTCCCAAACCCCTTACCCTTTAGACTGGGAACATCTGAAGCCCCTCCTCCTGCTCCAGAACTAGACTCCTCATCTACCCTTGAACCCAGATCCAGACATTTACACCCACCTGGGAGTGCCTGCAACAAGCCTCCATGTGGCAGCAGGGATCCAGTGGGTTCCAGCCTATTTGTGAGTTCCCGAATCTGTACTCTGCCTGATGGTGAGAGTCCACAGTTGCCCCAGTGTCCTGAACCCCTGAGAAAAGGAACACCTAAAGACCCTCCCACTGCTCTACAGCTAGAATCTTTTGGAATTGGACCCAGATCCAGACACTTCTAGCTGGGCTGGAAGTGCCTACAGCCAGCCTCCATGTGGAGCAGGTGTCCCACATGTTCCAGCCTGCCCACGAGTGCTTGAAGTAGTCTCCTGCTTGATGGTAAGCTTACCCGGGTATCTGTTCCCCAATCATCTAGCTGGGGATCATCTGAAGTCACATTAAACCTCTTGTGTTTTAGTAGGGCTCCAAACCTTTGCAGGATTCCCATACAGCCTGAACTGAGTCTCTACCCAGGAATCCTCCCAAACTATGCTGTGCCTGTTGGCTAGTAAGGGCCAAGACCTTAAAAGAAAACTTGGAAATATCTTATTGATACATGACTTGGATCTCTAGAGGAGCTCCTGTCTAGCTGAATGAGAAACAGCTGGTCCATTCAATCCAAGGAGAAGAAGAAGAAGAAGAAGAAGAAGAAGAAGAAGAAGAAGAAGAAGAAGGAGGAGGAGGAGGAGGAGGAGGAGAAGGAGGAGGAGGAGGAGGAAGAGGAGGAGAGAACCTGAAGCCTAGACCAACCAACTTTTCATACCTAATTAGAAGACAACAAAGGCATATCAATAACACAAAGTCAGTCCTCGACTCAACAAAAGAAGACGAGTTTCATACCAGAATCACAAACAACAAAAGAATTCCACATGCTACAATTACAATGAAAAAATAATAATTGGAAAAACCCAAATAATTTGTGTCCACTAAATACTGCCAGTCCTGCAGAAGAGCAATGAGGACCACAAACCCTCCCCCTGCCCCCCATGCTGAAATAGAAAAGGAAATGAAAACACAATAAGCCATCTAAAAACAATGAAGTATCTGTAACAGAATGAATAAAGTAGAAAATGGGATATAAATACTGGATGATTAAGTTGAAGAATTGTACCACTCAAGCAAAGACTATAAAAAAAATTAAAAATCATAGGAATGAAAAATTCAGGAAAGGTGAGACACCATGAAAACTTGAAACCTAAACACTGTAGCCATAGAGGAAGGAGAAGAAACATGGGATAATGGTATTGACCAGAACTTCAACAGAATTGTAGAAGAAAATTTACCCAAATTAAGGAAAGACATGCCCACACAAATACAAGAAGCAGATAGAACACCAAAGAGCCAGGATCAAAAAAAAAAAAAAAAAAAACCTCCCCACACCATATCACTCCAGAAGGAAGTGGAGAAACTGAAAAGATCCCATGCTGAAATGAAAAAAGAAAACAACTAGCAAAAGAAAGACCTACAAGAATAGATTGAGAAGCTCCAAAAGGAAGTGGAAATACTAAAGAAAACACAGGATGAAATGAAAAAGTAATTCGAACAGTCATCCAATCATGAAGAAAAAATGGGAAAAAGCCTCAGAAGCAGAATAGAGGAAGCAAGAAAAAGAATATCAGACCTGGAAGATAACACAGAACAACTAAAAAGCTCAAATAAAGACTTCGAAATTTTTAAAAATAAACAAAAGTGGAATAACCAGGATATGTGGAACACTATGAAATTATCAAACCTCCACATCATAGGGATAGAAGGAGAAGAATCCCAATAGAATGGTATTGATCAGATCTTCAACAGAATAATAGATGAAAATTTCCCCAAACTAAGAAAGACAAACCCATACAGATACAAAAAGCACACAGTACACCAAATAGACAAGAGAAGAAAAGAAACTCCCCACATAATATCATACTTAAAACACTACACGCTCAAAACAAAGACAAAATTCTAAAAGCCACAAGAGAAAAACAAGTTAAATATAAGCAGACACCTATCAGAATTACAGCAGACTTCTCAGTGCAAACTATGAAATCAAGAAGAACATGGACCAAAGCATTTCCAGGGCAAAACAACTATAAATGACATCCCAGGTTACTATACCCAGCAAAAATGTTAATTCTAGTTGAAGGAAAGAGAAAAATATTCCATGACATAAACATGATGAAAGAAAATATGTCCAGAAAACCAAACCTTCAGAGAATACTTAAAGTAATTCAAAGGACAGAGGAGAAGAGGAACTATTCCCAGGCACCTTGAAAGAGAATTTAATAAAAGCATAATTGAAGTAGAAAATTACACCAAGAACACAAATGTATAATAAGGTGAAAGGAAGCAACATATATCTCTCAATTATAACCTTAAATATTAATGGACAACATTCCCCAATCAAACAGTATAGACTGGGATAATGGATTAGGAAACAGAATCCATCTATATGCTGTCTACCAGAAACCATTCTCAAAATCAAGGATGGGGACAACTTAAAGTGAAAGGATGGAAAAAAGTATTCCAAGCAATGAGTAATAAAAGAAAGCAGGTTTTGCTATTTTAATATCAGACAAAATAGACTTCAAAGTAGAAGCAATCATAAGAGAAAAAGATGGCCATTACATCCTTTTCAAAGGGAAAATTAACCATGAAGAATTCACAATCATGAATTATATATATATATATAATTATATATATATATCAAACTCTGGTGCACTGAATTTCATAAACATAATTTTACAAGACTTTAATGCACAGATTAATCCCAACACACTAGTAGTAGTACATTTCAATGCCCCACTGTGTCCACTGGGCAGGTCAACCAGACAAAGAGTAAACAGAGAGACATCTGAACTGAACAATACAATAGACCAAATGGACCTAATAGACATCTACCAAATATTCCACCCAAGCACCAAAGAATATACTTTTTATTCAGCACCCCATGGAACTTTCTCCAAAATCAACCAAATACTAGGGCACAGAACAAACCTCAACATATACAAAAACAATGAAATAATTCCATGCATTCTATCAGACCACAATGCAACAAAGCTTTATATCAACAATAGAAGAAACCCTAGTAAGCACATGAACTCATGGAGATTAAACAACACACTCCTGAATAATGAATAGGTCAAAAGAGAAATTAAGAAAGAAATAAAACTATTCCTGGAAGTAAACAAAAAGGACAATACAACACAACAAAACCTCTGGGACCCTTTAAAAACAGTCCTAGTAAAGAAATTTATAGCTCTAAGCACCTACATAAAAAAAAAAAANCTTTTTGCTTTAATTTTTGTATATTTTGCATCTGCTGGGTTTTGAAGTTTTTTTCCTTTAACCCAATACTGAGTTTTGCCATTTAAGTCATTTATTTGAACTCTATTTTCTTCTTAGGATGCTTTTAATTTGTCTGGGGATTTTTGTGGGTGCTTGAGAAGAAAGAGACGAGACAGAGTGAGACAGAGAGGACAGAGACAGAGAGACAGAGCGACAGAGAGACAGAGAGTGGATATTATCATTTTCAGTTAGTTCAGTAATGCATTTATTCTCTCTTGATTCTTCTGGACCCATTACTTAATACAAGAGTGTCTTATTTGGGCGGAGTAAGATGGCCTAGCAGCGGTTAGCGCATCAAACTGCTCTTGCAGAGGACCCGGGGTCGATCCCCAGCCCCACATGGCCGCTGAGAACCTCTTTAACCTCCAGTTCCAACGGGACATATGACACCCTCTTCTGACCGCTGAGGACATGGCACTACACGGGTTGACACATAACCAACTGCAGACAGTTTACATTCGTCACATAAAAATAAAATTAATTTTTTTAAAGAGTGTCTTTTAATCTCCATGACTTCCTGCTGTTACTAGAGCTTCTTTAGATTTTAGTTTTAAACGTTCTTGCATTGTAGTCAGGGTTATTAAAGAAACAGAATCCAAATAGATGGATAGACTAGATAGATAGATAATAAGCATAGATAGATAGACAGATTATGATTTGCTCACGGGATAGAGTCTAGTAGTCCAACAATAGCTGTGCCACACTAGGAGAGTCTGAGAATCCCAGGCAGTTGTCTCAGTCCACGGTTTGGAGCTCAGTTGTCCCATATACACGTGCTGAAGGCCTGATGGAGTCCAGATCTGCCCACCTCAGTCTCTACTGGGATTCAAAGAGTTTGATCACAGCAGAAAGACAAAATCACGAGTGAAAGAGAAGGCAAGCAACAAAAAAGGGGCAGAGCTCCCTTCTGCCATGGCCTTTTATACCTGCTGACATCAGAAGGTACAACCAACATTTAGAGTGGCATCATGTGGCATTCAAGTAATCCAGTCAAGAAAGATCCTCTTATTTTGAGTTCATTCCAGATCCAGTCAAAGTTGACACCCAGGATGAAACCGGATTAACCATCACAAATTTCCAATCAAATATGAAAAATTTTGTTTTTTCTATTTGCTATAGTTTGCACAGTATGTGGCCTGTTTTAGAGAAAGTTCCAAATGCTACTGAGTATAACCTGTAGTTTTGCTACTTTTATGGAATATTCTGTAGATGTCTTTAAGTACATTTGAGTGTGAGGTTTTGATTCAGATGTTTCTCTGCTGATTGACTTGCCCAGTTGACCTTTCTATTGGAGCAAGTTGAGTATTGAACCCATCTACTATTTCTGAGTTAAGGTAATTTATGTCTTAATGTCCAGTAGTGCTCCTTTTATGAAATTGTGTGCAACAAAGTCCAGTGCATATATATGTTCAGATTCTAATGTCTTCTCAGTCATTTTTCCCTTGATCAGAATGCAGTGATCTTCTTTATCTCTTCTGATTACTTTTAATTAGAAATCTCTTTTGTCAGATATAACAATCGCAACCCCAGTGGGGCATTGTGGCACATTCCATCAATCCCACACTTGGAGGGGAGGCAGGCAGATCTCTGTGAGTTTCAGGACACGCCTGGTCAATACAGCAAGTTCCAGAACCATCTGAGCTACGGAAAACCCTGTCTCCAAAAGAACAAAAAAAAGAAAAGAATTGCAACCCATCCTTTTCCCTTGGTGCTCTTTGCTTGGAATAATTTTTCACCTGTTCAAGCTTAGATGGTGCCAATCTTGAAGGTAAGATAAGATTCATTTTTTAAATATTTATTTATTATTTTGTTTTATGTGTATGAATGTATGCTGCATGTATGCAAGTCCACTCCTGTCTTGCAATGCCTCAGAAGTCAAGAGAGGGAATTGGACTACCTGGAACCATGGTTAAGGATGGTTTTCAGCTATCATCTAACTGCTGGGAATCGAACCCATGTTCTTCTGCAATAGCAGCCAATGATATTACTCATTGAGCCTTCTCTATAGCCCCAAGATGAGTTTTTTTGAGCACAACAAATAGATGGATTTTTCTTCTTAATCTATTCAATCTAGTCAGGTTTTTCACTGGGAAGTTGGGGGATGGATTTAAAGTTATTATTTAAGGATGTGTATTGGTTACTGTCATTTTAAATTTCTGTTTTTTCTTCTCTTTTTTGTTTCACATAATACTTTAATTTGTTTTCTTTCTGCACCATATTGGGTAACGTCATTTCTTTCTTCATTCCTTGTTTTTCTTAGTGGATTTTCCATAGGGGTGGTTTGGTTAACATTAATTCTTTCAGTCTATTTGTATAATGGAAGCTTTTTATTTTCTATTTAACTGTAAAGGACATTTGTACTGGGTGAAGAATTCTGGGATGGTATCGATGGTCATGTCGAACTTGGAATATATTGCTTTGGGCTCATCTGGCTTTCCTAGTTTGCAATGAAAACTCAGCTATAATCTGATGTGTTTTTCCTTTACAATAAATTGCTGCTTTTTCTTTTGTAGCTTTCAGTGACCCTCTCTTTGTTCTGGACATTTAGTGTTTTACTATAATATACCATGGGGGAGTTTCTGTTTCCTGTTTATTTGGTGTTCTGTTTGCTTATTGTGTCAGTCTGGATTTATCTTCACTTGACTTAGGGAAATTTTCTCCCCATATTCTGTTGAAGATCTGGTCTATGTCATTGCCCTGAGATTCTTGCCCTTCCTCACTGTCTACAATGCATAAATTGGCCCTTCTCATGGTGTTCTACATTTCTTCCATATTTCATTCCTGTGTTTCTAACATTTTTTTCATAATCTTTGAAGTGAGTGACGTAAGTCTCTACTGTATCACCCACGTCATTCTATTCCACTTTCCATTGTGTTCACTCTGTTGATGAGGCAGTTCCTGTCATTTCAATTGGCTTATTGCGTTTTTCAGTTCCATTTCATTTCAACCCATGTTGGTCCACATATTTGTAACTTTTTTGACTTCCCTTTTCAAATACTGAATTGTCTCTGTTATTTCACTCAGTCATATATTATAATTTCTTGATATTCGATTACAGTTTTTCCTTCTCTTTTTGCTCTTTAAATTCATTGAATCTTGGAACATGTTTATGATTGTGATTTAAAAAATTCCAGGTCTTTGTGTTCCTCTGGATAGTTATCATTGGTAGAACACTTCTATAGACCTAGTAGTTTATTTAGGAGATATTACTTTGGGTTTTCTTCATTGTGGTTTATGTCTATGGTTTCTTTTGTTGGTTGTATCTGATATAAACTCAGTCCTGCCTTTATTGAGTTGAAGTTTGATTCTTTTCAGAGTGTTGCTGTACTTTGGTTGCATTCTTATTAGCTATGGTCTGTGCTTCAGGTTCTAGCTAGCTAAGCAGAGATGGGAATCCTAGAGAAGCTGAGATGGAGCTGTTCCCAAAGCAGGTGGATGGTAATATATTGAGGTCAGGGAGATCTGGCAAACTAACTAGGGTAGTCAGGAACTCACAACAGCACAGCTGTAAGGGTCCTTTCCTAAAAGATAGCTGATTGAAGACATGGTGGGCTGGTTCTAACTAGCTAAACATAATCGATATGAGCTCCAGCATAATATAAATCTTGATGTTTAATTTATTTTTTTTTATATGTATATGTATTGCCTTCATGTTTGTTAAGTAAGCATATGCATGTAATGCCCACAGAGGGCAGGAGAGGGCACAAAATCTCCTGGAACTAGACTTACAGATAGTTGTTGCTAACCATATGTGTACTGGGAACCAAAACTGGGTCTTCAGCAGGAGCAGCACGGTTTGTTTCTTTTTATGTTTAGAGACAGGGTTTCCTTGAAGTCCCATTTAACCTGGAACATTCTGTGTAAACTAGGCTGCCCATGATCTCTTTGATGTGGTGTGCAGGTCCCATGGGTTTGGACCTGTCCAGTGAGTGCCTGAACTTGGAGAATGCATGAAAGTGAGAGTCCCTAGTTTTTTTTTCCCCTCCCAAACCCCTTACCCTTTAGACTGGGAACATCTGAAGCCCCTCCTCCTGCTCCAGAACTAGACTCCTCATCTACCCTTGAACCCAGATCCAGACATTTACACCCACCTGGGAGTGCCTGCAACAAGCCTCCATGTGGCAGCAGGGATCCAGTGGGTTCCAGCCTATTTGTGAGTTCCCGAATCTGTACTCTGCCTGATGGTGAGAGTCCACAGTTGCCCCAGTGTCCTGAACCCCTGAGAAAAGGAACACCTAAAGACCCTCCCACTGCTCTACAGCTAGAATCTTTTGGAATTGGACCCAGATCCAGACACTTCTAGCTGGGCTGGAAGTGCCTACAGCCAGCCTCCATGTGGAGCAGGTGTCCCACATGTTCCAGCCTGCCCACGAGTGCTTGAAGTAGTCTCCTGCTTGATGGTAAGCTTACCCGGGTATCTGTTCCCCAATCATCTAGCTGGGGATCATCTGAAGTCACATTAAACCTCTTGTGTTTTAGTAGGGCTCCAAACCTTTGCAGGATTCCCATACAGCCTGAACTGAGTCTCTACCCAGGAATCCTCCCAAACTATGCTGTGCCTGTGGCTAGTAAGGGCCAAGACCTTAAAAGAAAACTTGGAAATAATCTTATTGATACATGACTTGGATCTCTAGAGGAGCTCCTGTCTAGCTGAATGAGAAACAGCTGGTCCATTCAATCCAAGGAGAAGAAGAGAAGAAGAAGAAGAAGAAGAAGAAGAGAAGAAGAGGAAGAGAGAAGAGGAGGAGGAGGGGAGAGAGGAGGAGGAGGAGGGGGGGGAGGAGGAGGGGAAAGAGAGAGAGAACCTGAAGCCTAGACCAACCAAGCCTTTTATACCTCATTAGAAGACAACAAAGGCATATCAATAACACAAAGTCAGTCCTCGACTCAACAAAAGAAGACGAGTTTCATACCAGAATCACAAACAACAAAAGAATTCCACATGCTACACTTACAATGAAAAATAATAATTGGAAAAACCCCAATAATTTTGTTCCACTAAATACTGCCAGTCCTGCAGAAGAGCATATGAGGACCCCAAACCCTCCCCCTCCCCCCATGCTGAAAAGAAAATGAAATGAAAACACAATAAGCCATCTAAAAACAATGAAGTATCTGTAACAGACATGAATAAAGTAGAAAATGGGATATAAATACTGGATGATTAAGTTGAAGAATTGTACCACCAAGGCAAAGACTATAAAAAAAATTAAAAATCATAGAATGAAAAATTCAGGAAAGGTGAGGACACCATGAAAACTTGAAACCTAAACACTGTAGCCATAGCAGGAAGGAGAATGAAACATGAGAGATAACTGGTATTGACCAGAACTCAACACGATTGTAGCAAGAATTTCACCCTAAATCCAAATTAAGGAAAGACATGCCCACACAAATACAAGAAGCAGATAGAACACCAAAGAGCCAGGATCAAAAAAAAAAAAAAAAACCTCCCCACACACATATCACTCCAGAAGGAAGTGGAAAACTGAAAAGATCCCATGCTGAAATGAAAAAAAAAACAACTAGCAAAAGAAAGACCTACAAGAATAGATTGAGAAGCTCCAAAAGGAAGTGAAATACAAAGAAATCAAGGAAGAAAAAAAAAAAACAAAAAAAAAAAAAAAAAAAAAAAAAAAAAATGGGAAAAAGCCTCAGAACAGAAGCAGAATAGAGGAAGAAGAAAAAGAATATCAGACCTGGAAGATAAAAGAACAACTAAAAAGCTCAAATAAAGAACTCGAAAATTTTTTAAAAATAAACAAAAGTGGAATAACCAGGATAATGTGGACACTATGGAAATTCAAACCTCCACATCATAGGGATAGAAGGGAGAATCCCATAGAATGGTATTGATCAGATCTTCAACAGAAATAATAGATGAAATTTCCCCAACTAAGAAGACAAACCCATACAGATACAAAAAGCAAACGTACACAATAGACAGAGAAGAAAAAAACTCCCCACATAATTATACTTTAAAAACTACACGCTCAAAACAAAGACAAATTCTAAAAGCCACAAGAGAAAAACAAAGTTAAATATAAGCAGACACCTATCAGAATTACAGCAGACTTCTCAGTGCAAACTATGAAATCAAGAAGAACATTGGACCAAAAGCATTTCCAGGGCAAAACAAACTTAAATGCATCCCAGGTTACTATACCCAGAAAAATGTTAATTCTGTTGGGAAAGAGAAAAATATTCCATACAAATAAGAAAAGAAAGAAAAAAATATGTCCAGAAAACCAAACCTTCAGAGAATACTTAAAGTAATTCAAAGGACAGAGGAGAAAGAGAACTATCCCAGGCACCTTGAAAGAGAATTTAATAAAAGCATAATTGAAGTAAGAAATTACACCAAGAACACAAATGTATAATAAGGTGACAAAGGCAGCCACATATATCTCTCAATTATAACCTTAAATATTAATGGACAACATTCCCCAATCAAACAGTATAGGCTGGAAAATGGTTAGGAAACAGAATCCATCTATATGCTGTCTACCGAGAAACCATTCTCAAAATCAAGGATGGGGACAACTTAAAGTGAAGGATGGAAAAAAGTATTCCAAGCAAATGAGTAAAAAAGAAAGCAGGTTTTGCTATTTTAATATCAGACAAAATAGGCTTCAAAGTAGAGCCAATCATAAGAGAAAAAAAGTGGCCATTACAATCCTTTTCAAAGGGAAAAATTAAACCATGAAGAATTCACAATCATGAATATATATATTATATATATATATATAATATATTATTTATATAAATTATTATTAATTTTATATATATATCATTGTTGTAGTTTGTCTTCCACTGCTGACAAAACACTCTGACCAACACCAACTTATGGAGGAAAGGGTTTATTCACGCTTCATCTCCTGGGTACAATTCATCACTTAGGAGCCCAACAGGAACTCAGGGCGGGAAACCTGGAGGCAGGAGCTGAAACACAGTCCATGGAGGATGCTGTTCACTGGCTTGTTCCCTGGCTCATGCCCAGCTGCCTTCTTATACCGTACACGACAACCTGCCCAGGGGCACCACTTATTGTAGGCTGGGTCCTTCCACACTGCTCGACCATCAAGACAATACTCCACAGATGTGGCCACAGGCCCAAGCCAATGGAGCCAATCCCCAAATGAGGCTCCCTCAACCCAGGTGAGTCAAGTTGACCCTAAAGCTATCCAGCACAAATGACCCCTTGTCAACTTGACACACAAAACACATCACTATTAAACCACCACCTTTCCTTCTCATCCCAATATGATGTTAACATTAATCACAACCTAAGACAGTACAACCTTAAAAGCACCACAGTCTTTGAAATGTCCAAACACTTAAAAGTTCACAGTCCATTAAAATCTCTTAACTGTGGGTGTGCTGTAAAATCAAAACACGTACTGTCTTATTTCAAAGGGAAGAATCAGGCACTCTCAAACAAACACCTAAGTCCAGCAAGTAGCTCGAGGCTGGACACCTGGGACTCACTCACGATCTTCTGGGCTCCAAAGGGTTTTGGCAGCTCCCCTCTCCACTTGCTGTCCGTGGCACACACAGCTCATCTCGCAGGCCAGGCTGACTCCATTCCACACTTGCTGCTGCTCTTGGTGATCGTCCCCATGTCCCTGGCATCTGCAAAAAACTGGGGTCGCCACTGAAACTAAGGCACACCTTCACCAATGGTCTCTTCTGACCTCTCCGGTGCAAAGCCTCAGCTTCTCTCCATAGACCCCTGCAATCCTGGGGGTCTCCACTGCAACAGAGGTGCACTTCCACCAATGGTCTTTCCTGACCTCTCACAGTGCAAAGCCTTCAGCTGCTCTCTGTGACCCCCTCAATTTCAACACCAGAACCATATAGAAGACTCTTACACATTACCAAGTCCTGCTTCTGGCTGGAGATGGAGGTTCAGGCCCCTTCTGGATCACAGCTTCTGTGTGCTGACCCATAAGAAATTCTTCCCAGAAGATTTCACCACAGTGATGCTGGTCTCTTGTTACTTACAGCTGATTTTTCAGCCCCAGCTAACCAGCATCAATTGTCCAGTACAACAAAGATCTCACTTCCGGTTCTGGTCTCTTGTTACTTACAGCTGATTCTTCAGCCCCAGCTGACCAGAACCCACAGGTTACACAGTCCCGATGATCTCTGCTCTCCTTTGAAACTAGAAACTTCATAAGCCAGGCCTCCATCTTCCACAACTATTTCAGCAAACTGTTCCAAGCTCCACAGCAATATCTTTAAGCATTCATGATTCCCAGCCAAATTTCCAAACGCCTCCACACTCCTTCCCAAAACACCCAAGGTCAGGTCTGTCACAGCAATACCCCACTCCTGGTACCCAATTTCTGTTGTAGTTTGTCTTCCATTGCTGTGACAACACTCTGACCGACACCAACTTGGGAGGAAAGGGATTATTCAGCTTACATCTCCTGGGTCACAGTTCATCACTTAGGGAGCCCAATGCAGGAACTCAGGGGGGACCTGGAGGCAGGAGCTGAAGCACAGGCCATGGAGGAATGCTCTTCACTGCTTGCTCCTGGCTCATGCCCAGCCCTGCCTTCTTATACATTACACCAAACCTGCCCAGGCACCTGCCCATTAGTGGGCTGGGCCTTCCCAACATCGCCGACCCATAAGACAATACTCCACAATGTGGCCCACCAGGCCCAATCTCAATGGAGCAATTCCCCAATCTGAGGGCTCCCTCAACCCAGGTAATCAAGTTGACACTAAGTATACCAAGCACAATTCATACTATATCAGCATTATATATATATATATATATATATATATATATATATAAAACTCTGGTGCACCAATCTTTATAAACACAATTCTTTTTTTTTTAATTTATTTATCATTATTTTTGTATGTGTATAAATGTACTGTCTGCATGCAGGTTTGTGCACCCAATAGAGTAAAAATGACCATCCAATCCAAAATAATATATATGTTTAATGCAACCCCAATCAAAATCCTCATGAAACACAAAACATCCTAGAGAGCCAAACCTACTCAGAGCAGAAAGAGCAATGCATAAGTGTTTCCTATCCCAGATTTCAAACTACTTTACAGAGCTATAGTCATAAAAACTGCATGGTAGCCAGACGTGGTGGTACATGCCTTTAATCCCAGCACTCTGGAGGCAGAAGTATGTGGATTTCTGTGAGTTTAAGGCCAGTCTGCTCTACCGTGAGTTCTAGGCCAGCTGGGCCTAAAGTGAGACACTGTCTCAAAAAGACAAATAAAAGCATGGCACTGACACAAAAATAGCCCCATAGTTCAATGGAACATCATGGAAGACCCAAACTCGAGTACACATAATTTCAGTCACCTCATATTTGACAAAGAGGCCAGGAACACTCAGTGGAGGAATGGCAGAATCTTCTGCAAATGGAACTAGCAAAACTAGATCACCATTTGTAGAAGAATGATACTAAACCCTTATCTTTCACCTTGCAAAAGAGTCAACTCTAAATGGATCAAACACCTCAATGTTAAACCTGCAACTCTGAAAACTGTTAGAAGGAAGCATAAGCAGTAACCTACAAGATACAGGTATAGGAAAGGACTTTGTAAATCAGACATTAGTTGCTCAGGGAATAAGGTCAGCATTCATCAAGTGGGTCCTCATTAATCTAAAAAACATCTGTATAGCAAAACAAACAAAGAAGTGAAGAGAAAACTCACAGAATAGGGAGAAATCTTCACCAGTGGCACATCTAATAGAATTTTAACATGCAGAGTATATAAATTATTCAAAAACACAAAAGACTGAGAACACAGAAGACCAATTAAAATGTGAGCTATGGAGTCCTGCGTGGTGGTGTACACCTTTAATCCTAGCACTTGGGAGGCAGAGACAGGCAGATCTCTGTGAGTTCCAGGCCAGCATGGTCTACATACTGAGTTCCAGGCCAACTGGGGCTATGGGGAGACCCTAATTAAGAAAGACCAAAAAATTAAAACCACTTTAAGATTTAATCTTTCCCCAATAAGATTGGCTAAGATCAAGAAAAAAATGATATCAAATGTTGCAGAGGTTGTGGGGACAAAGGAACACTTATTTACTGGTGATTAAATTGCAAGCTCATACTAATCCTATGGAAAGAAGTGTGGAGGACACTTAAAAGACAAAAGATAAACCTAGTATTTGACCTGGTTATACCACTCCTGGATGTATAACCAAAGAATTCATCATATTCCAGAGATACTTGCATGTCCACAATTATTGCTGCTCTTTTTACAATAGTGAAGTGCTGGAAACAATCTAAATGCCCCTGAACTGATGAATGGATAAGGAACATGTGCTACATTTACACAATAGAGTTCTACTCATAGTAAAGAGAGACAAAATCATGAAATTTGCAAGTAAATTTGCAAATAGCTGTTACGCTGTGGAGTAACACAGGCTCAGAGAAACAAATGACATGTTTTCCCTTATTTGTCAATGCTAGCAACAAATTATTATATGTAGGTTTATATCCTGATGTAACTGCAGGGAACAGGTAAATGAAATGGAACCACAAGGAAAAGGGAAAGAGGGATCCTGAGACAGAAATCTAGTATGTCACAGGTGTTACATGAGGAGAAATGGTCAAAACCAGTATATCTATGTGATGGGAGAGGAAGTGTTATAGAAGGAAAGTTAGGGATAAAGGGGGAAAAGGAGCCCAGGAGAGATGGGGCCATAGGAGAATGGGAGTGTTAAGGAAGAAATTGGGATACTTTAAAAGGAGAAGACATGGAGGGAGGGCTAGACAGGTAAAGGGAGAATGGAGAGATAAATAACGCCTACATGGGGTAAAAAGTCTGAGAGAATCATATCATTCTAGCAATCTATTGTCAAACTACACATACAATATAACTACATGAGTCCATGTGCATACATAAAGTCTTTGTGACAAGAAATAGTACAGACAGGACAAACATTTCATTGAGTCATTGACCAGGGTAGTCCAAGATACTCCCAAAATACCCCAGGCGATTGCCACAGCCTTTGATTTCCTCCCAGAACCTGAAGGTAAGTCCCTATTGATGAAGAAAGGACATACTTAAGAGACTGGATTTGTCATAATGGAGCTGGAACTGACCTGGAAGAAACCTCCCCTGAAGACTAGCTCTCATAGCTTTTGAAAGCACTATGCAAGCCACTAAGCAAGACCATCAATCAATAGTCCAGCACCAGTATTAAGACCATATGTCCATTTCAGTGACCAGCACAGCATACAACATTGGTGCAATGGTGTCACCTTTATCTTGGGGGCGATCAATGCTAACTAATTGGACCGAAAGCCCACTCAGTAGGAGGAAACTGTTGTGTGGTACTGTAAACATAGCCATATAAACACAGTTGGAGAGATCATAGATCTTAGAAAAATCCCCAAGGTTGGCACATTGCTAGGCTAACTAACTAACTGCACTAACTCACTACCTGCAAAATAGGTATCCTTATATTTACAGACAAATATCCCGGACACTACTTGGAAAGAAGCTTCTTTTGCACCAGAAGAATAATACAGAATACTACAACTGGAAACACACAAACATGGTCTATGAGTTGCTCATGCCTAGGTGACACATCTGCAATGCAAGCTCTACACACCATGGAACTGCAGAAATGGGTAATAGACACAATCTTCACTAAAGAAATATTGGCAGCTGATTGTGGTTGGGTCAGGAAGAACTGGCCTTGAGGAGAACGACTCCTGATGGGTTGACTAGAACTCAGGGGATGAGGCGGCACTGAGGATTGGGTTGGGAGAGTACTTTGTCACAATGAACCCTATTACAATTACTTCCAGGGACCCAGTAGGAGGGTGCCAATGGAGAAGTATATAAAAAGGCAACCAAGACTGAAAAATTATGTATGAAATATGAAAAAAGCAATAAAAATATATAATAAAATATTTACAGCTATTTACTTAATTATTTACTCATGTATGTTTTTGTGAATGTGTGCCTGAATATGTGTATGTGTATCCATGTGCTACAATATACCCTGGAAGTCAAAAAACAAGTTACAGAGTTCTCTCCTTCTACCATGTGGGTTCTGGGGATCAATCACAAGTCACAGGCTTGGTGGCAAGCACCTTTACCCATTGAACCATCTTCAAAGCCCTAATTAATGCTTTCAACAGAGTATAATTTGTTTTGGTAGACAGTTGACCCTTGAACCATGTATATTAAACACACATGAAAAATAGAATTTTGAAATAATTTACAATTCAAAATTACATACCTATTAAATGTGAAATTTGGAGGGCGTGATGGCGCATTACTGTAATCTTAGCATTCAGAGAACTGACTAGGAGGATACTGAGTTCAAGAACAGTATGAGCTACCTCATGATATGGTCTTTAAAATGTTTAAGGGCCAAATTTGGCACAATATTTTTTTGTTTTTACCTCTTTATGTGTATTTCATGTGTATACTTCTATGTTGTCTACATATATGTGTATGTTCCAATTTGTAGGAGTGTAGGTGTGTGTGTTCAGACAGAATACCTAGAAATTCACCCATATTGTAGAATTCTGATTTTATTGGAGCATTACAGCTTTTTCTTTTCATGACCTATTTTATTGGGTCTTTGGGAAATTCATGCGTTGAATTTGATCATATTCATACAGTTCCCCTAAATTCTTCTTGGTTTATCCCTTTCCCTACCCACCCAATTTTGTGTCCCGTTTTTTAGATATTTAGTTATAAATACTTTGTTTTTGATTTTAGTTTTTGTGTATGAGTGTATTGCTTTCATGTATGTAAGGGTCCCTGTGTTATTAAAACACAGTGGAGTTCAGAAAACAGTGTCAGATTGTCCTGGAACTTGAGTTAAAGATGGTGGTTAGCTGCCATGTGGGTGCTGGGAATCAAACTTCGGTCCTAAGCAAAAGCACCCTCTGCTCTTAACTGCTAAGTTACCTCATCAACCACATCCTCTTTAAAAAAATATTCATCTAGTCCAACTTGTGCTACCTATATAATCTTGGGTGTGTGGCTGTTTAATGCAGAGAAGTCAGCCTACCAATCGCCTCAATCTTAAAGAAAACCATCTCCACCAATATTGTGGAAACATTCCCCAGCACTACTCCGTATTGTGATAGTTTTAACAGCCTCTTTTTCAATAATTTTATTTAGATATTCTGTATATGTTGCCTAAAATCTTGCTGATGCTGCTTGTCTTTTAAGGGAAACAAAAAGTTTATAGAGATAAATAAGTAAGCAGATACAGGGGCCTGCTGATTTTCTAGAAGACCCAAGTTCGAGTCCCAGCATTTGAACCTGTTTGTAACTCCAGCTTCAGATCTGAGGTTTCAAGCCACTCAGGCACCTGCAGGCACATGGTCAATCCCAAACACACACACACACACACACACACACACACACACACACACCATCATCATCTTGTTTTAGAAATACTTGGTCTTCCATGTCTTCTCTTCCAAATATTTTTGTGTATACAGACAATGAAATCACTAGAAACATTAACATTAATTCACAGTTGTCTTAATGTGATATATATATATATATATATATATATATATATATTCAAAACCTTCCCTTACTGTGATGTAACTATTTTTAATTTAATCTAACCTCCTAATCTTACCTTTAGTTATGATTTTCATTAAAAATAGTTATTATTTTATTGCTCTCTGATTTCTCAATATTTCCTTCTCTACTCGGTTGACTCTGTCTAAATATTGAAATCTGTATTCTTTTTGGTGAAGAAATGATGTGACTAACATTTCTGAGACACTTAAGCCCTAAAATTCAGATGTGACTTTGGTATTCCACATAAATTGAAAATAATTTTATTTTATTAATACATTTTATTGCTTTGAAGCAAATTTGCCAATAAAGAATCAATTCATTTATTGATTTGTGTCTTTCTGGCTTTATGTCAAACAATAGGCTTACTGTGCCTTCACTTCCATTTAGTTTTTCCTCTACCTTATACCAGCATATCAATTAGGTAAAAATGACATTTTCAGTGACAGGCACAAGCTCTAAACAATATTCATTACAATTCCAAAGTTACATTCTCTTTAAAAGTGATTGCATTTTCCAACCAACAATTTTAGAATTTATTCAATAATAATGTTAATTATGCTATACATATATGTATGATACACTGAAGATGAGAACAGCAGTAGGATGCAGTGTCACATGGCCAGGTCAGAAGCCCACCCTGACAGGGAATCTTTCCCCAACGTGGCACACATCAGTGTGTCCTATATAAAGACATCCATGCGTCTTAAGACATCCATGGGGGCTTAAGACATCACCTCAAATTTGTACTAATGGACATCACCGTTAAAATTGTGTGGCAGACACAATTTTTGTACCCTTTATTAAACAATTTAATCATTTAATATCAGTTACATCCCAAAGCTCAGGATCTTTAATAAAGCTGCAGTAGTATCAGTGCATTAGGTAACAGGAATTGATCATGATCATTAAGTTCCTAACTTGATATGGGATAATACCATTTCTAAATACCGAGTGTTGCAGAAATGAAATGTGACACTTTATTTAGACATTTTGCCTGGCTTCCAAGAGCTGAAGACTGAAAATTAACTCATTATTGGGATCTCATCCCAGTTCTTTCTAAAGATCAATAATAAATAGATGTCTTTTTCTCAGAATTCCTGACTTTCCTATGACATTTGAAGAAAAGTTAATGACCTGTTCCACATAATTGTTAATGTCCCAGATCACTGGTCTCTAAATACTGGTTTGCTAGAATTTTGGAATTTTTTTTAATTTCAAACCATAACCTAATTCCTTTCTTTCTTTTATACTCTTCTTTATTTCATTGTTATACCTTCCCCAAACAGAGACATTCAACACTATTTAGAATGGTCATCTCCCAACATTTAAAAAAAAAACTGTGATTCTCAGAAGATGGAGCAAAGATCTGAACAGAGACTTCACAGAGGAGGAATTAGAGATGGCTGAGAAACACCTTAAGAAGTGTTCAACATCACTAATAATTAAGGAAATGCAAATTAAAACCACCTTAAGATACCACCTTACTCCAGTAAGATTGGCTAGGATCAAGAAAACAAATGATGCCACGTGCTAGAGAGGGTGTGGGGAAAGGGGAACACTCATCCATTGCTGGTGGGAATGTAAACTTGTGCAGCAACTATGGAAAACAGTGTGGAGAACCCTTAGAAGACTCAAAATGATCCTGCCATTTGACCCAGTCATACCACTCCTGGGTATATACCCACAAGACTCATCTTACTGCAGAGATACATGCACAGCTATATTTATGCCACTATGTCCATAGGCAAAACGGGAACCAACAAATGCCCCTCAACTGACTAGTGGAAAGAAAATGTGGTGCATAGTACATATGAATTCTATGCAGCGGTAAAGAAAGACAACATCAGGAACTTTGCAGGTAAATGGATGGAGCTTAAAGACATCATGTTAAGTGAGTAACACAGTCCCAGAAAACAAACGACAAATGGTATCTCCATATGTGGACGCTCAGTAACCAGTTATAAATATAGTATATAATAAAAAAAAAGAACAACAACAGAAAGATGCATCAGAAGGTTGACTGAAATGGTGACTCAGAGGGGTGGGAGGGGCGGGAGAAGGGACACGGGTGTATATTCGATTGGTGCATGTTTTAATTGACGTGAGTTCAACAAGTACCATTTTGCCAGACCCTGTCTACAGGATACATGGTTTTAGGACTTAGTAAAAAGTAAATATGTGCATATTGGACAACATTGGTTTAAAGGCTGATAAAAATGGTAATGCATCTGAGTTCATTGGTGATATAAATTGCTCTTGTCCACATTAGCTTTAACTAAGATCTGTAAAACAATTACTTTGGGATTGGTATAAACAAATGTTCTCTATATTTTGCTGCATATAGTATCACTGGTAAAACTCTCTTTCACCTATAGGATGATTTAACTCAAAAATAAACTTTGTTTCCCAAGTTAATCACATACAGTAACCCAAAACAGCATGGATGAACTTGAGAATATGTGCCTTATTCCACCCTATAGAATAAGAAAACAACTGCTTTTGAGACTCATGGGTCAAAAATAAAAAACCTTAAAAAAAAGGGATATAGATAGAATAGAAAACTTTTTGTCAAAAAAACCTTGCACAAAAATTTAAAATCACTATGGGAAAGGATTTGTATGTTCCAACAGGCCAGAGTATAACAACTTAATGGCTGAGAAAGAAAATGCAGGCTTGCAGTGAGTAGGATGTACCAGAAAGTGCCAGCGGAAGGATTGACTCCTCTGGGCATTGAGAGGAAGAAATGCCCTCAGATTGCTGCAGACATAAGGCCCCTCTGTGGATCCTACTAGTAACAACATTTTTAATGATTATCCTAACGAAGTTACCTTCTAGGTGCTTGCAAGGTTTTAATACAGAGACTTTTCTTACCTCCCCCCATAGATAAAGGAGAAATAAGATGATGATGAGTCGTTCTCCAGCTGTAGATTGGAGCCATGTTATAGAGGTATCTCTTGTAAAATCAGTAAAATTGCCTTCTTTAATTGACTAATGGACATAGAAACTGTGAAAAGGATTTCTCTATTCAGAATCAATTATAATCAAAAAGTCTCCTTATAAGCTTCAAAATATATTAATACAGGAGCTCTGACATCAACAATGGATTATTCTACCAAGGAGATGGTGGCCAGCGGGATCCAAGCCCCCACAAATGGTAAAGCTCCTTGCCTCCAAACTGGATATCTGCAAGGAAGAGAGACGATAAGGCCCTGCTGTTGAAAGACCTGATATAAACATGGGAAAGATGTATGGAGACGCACATGCAAGTATACAGATGGTCTCTGGGTGCCAGAGAGTGTTACCAAAGACCACTAAACCAATAAAGCAAATATAGGTCTCCTTGAGTCAAGCAAGACTCCTCCTATCAGCACGCTACACCTCATCTCTGGAATACTGAAGCAGTGGCAGCCATATGTCTGTATATCCCAAATCTAATTGGCTATTAGCTCTCTCCTTGGAGAGATAACCCACGGCTGATGCCACAAGCTTACATCTCTAATGGTTAGGAGATGTTATAAACCACATGAAGACACTGCCATACTTAACAGAAAGAAAATCGAATTTAACTATACCATCCAAATGTGTCATACAAAAAACTTACCATATATTAGTAATGAATACCTATATTACTAATTGTGGTGCTTCATTAGTAGGATCGAAAGGCTAATATATTATACTGTTTAACTACCTAAATATCTAATTGCATGTGCTTCATTAGTAGGATCGAAAGGTTAAGCCTGGACAAGTGGCAGCCCATGAAAAAACAGCCAGAAACTGACTAGAGACCAAGACATCAGCCCCAGAGAAAGTAGAGTGTCTTTGCCTTCTCATCCACCTGTGCCCTTTTAAGCCTAGGGAACAATCTGCGGAAGAGGGGGCGTGGTAGAATGTAAGGGCTTCGATTGGGGTTAATGTGTGAAACTACAACAATATAGAGCGAACACTCATTTGATCAACTTGATTGAACATACAAGCTCCCCCTTTCAGGATGGTGGCGACATGAGCTGTGTGTGTTTGGGCACACTGCTTGAAAATTGGTTTTACATGAAGGAGCTGCTTGTACTCAAAATTATCACTTATTATTAAAAAAATGAAAACAAAACAAAACAAAAAAGCAGAGAAAAGATGCAGAAAACTTACGGCAGAATGCATGATCTGGGATGGGTAGGGGTGGGGTGGGGGGAAGGGAAGGCGATATATGTCTGAACTGAATTGGAAAATAGTTGCATGAAATACACAAAGCATCAATAAAAACAAATATATTAATATATATTATTAATTATACTATATATATATAATTATATATAATAAACGTGTCCCCAAGGGATGAACAGAGGAATAGTAACCTAGGATTTGGCTCAGAAGGCACTGTGGAGACTTAAATGGTGAGGCCTTCCAATTCCAGCATGATGTGTCTTAACTTAGATCAATATAGTGGAAAAGCAATTAATTTTGGTGAAATGAGATTTATTTCCAGACAGGATTAGTAACAGCATTTACTGAATTTCATATTCTTTGTGAACTGTGAAGAAAATGAATGGTAGCTCAAATAGAAAATCAAAGGGATTCCATCTGCAGATGTAATGACAGTACACCAGGACAAAAACAGCTATATTTTTATTTACAAAGCTAACAGCAGTTTTAAACCTGCAAGTTAATTACAGACCAACTACACCACAACCTCTTCAAATGGCAAAGATACAAAAAGTACAACAAAACTATTTCAGAAAATGTGAATAGTCTAAGTGCATAGTAAATAAAAGCACTGAAAAATATCTTGCTAGAGAGGGAGTTCAGCTTGGGAAGATCATTACCAAAACTAAACAGTTTTATCATACACAAACTATACTCAAAAATATCTTATGAGACTGATTTCTGGTTAAAATGTAAAAGGGTTTATTAGTAAAGAAACAAATACCGGGCTGGAGAGATGGCCTAGCGGATAAGAGTGCCGACCGCTCTTGAAAAGGACCTGGGTTTGATCCCCAGCATCCACATGGCGGCCAAGAACCGTCTGAAACTCCAAATCCAGGAGAACTCCAGTTCCAGGGGAATCCAACACCCTCTTCTGACCTCCGCGGCATTGCACAACACGGGTGCACAAACTTGCATGCAGACAGTACATTCATACACATACAGAAATAAATACAATTAATAAAAAAAAGAAACAAATACCTTAGCAGTCATGAATTAATTACTGCCTTTCAAATAAAAATGTAAAAGTGAAACAAATCAGACTTCACCCAATCTTACCAAATATGTGTCAATTTACAATTGAGCTTATTTTACAAAATACCTACAGGCTTCTGGCAGCATTTGCAGACAAATGTTCTTTTAATTTATGCTTACATGCTGTACATGAATATATTACACAATTTAAAGAATTACTATCAATCAATTTCACTTTCTCTTGGAACAGAGACAATGAAAAGACAAATTGAATGGGTAGAAGCACACACACAATAACGTACAGAATCAGGGCCAGAGGGTCACCAATGCTGCTTTAAGCTGCCACATTGTGTACTGTGAATAAACAAACAGTGATGTAAGAACTAAAGTAGTAGATGGAACATAACACAGACAAAATGAAACAGTCAACGGTGTAAGAACTAAAGTAATAGATGGAACATAACACAGACAAAATGAAACAGTCAACAGTAAAGGCCAAGAGCAATCACTATCAACACAGTGTGATCCTCTTACAGCCACATCATAAGTATTTTCAAGAAAAATACTTTGTTTTATACTTAAACCCTTTAACACTTTCACTCTTACTAAAAACATCAGTCAAGGTCTACGTACTGGCAGTAGGTGTCCAGGCCAAATCCTGGCAGCTGCAGCACGAGGTATTGTGCCTGCAAATCATCAAAAAGAGAAAAAGGGAAAGAATACCTTCCCCTTAGATGAAACACAATTTTATTTAAAAAAATAGCATACACTAATTTTTAATTTGGACTTGCAAAGGAATATCATGTAACAAATGGCTTAAATTAGTCTATCTAAAAATTGGAGAGATTTTACAGGGAGTCAGCAAGGCCTTTTGTTCTCTTTTTATTTTATTTTTTTTGGTCTTTTCAAGACAGGGTCTTCCTGTAGCCCCAGCTGTCCTGGAACTCACTCTCTAGACCAGGCTGGCCTTGAACTCACAAAATCCGCCTGTCTCTGCCTCCCAAGTGCTAGGATTAAAGGCATGCGCCACCAAGCCCGGCTTGCTCTCTTAAAAAAAAAAAAACTCATTTCCTTACAGAAACAGTTTTTACTTTTTAATGAACCTAAAAGGAAAAAGCTCCCATTTCAAAATCAAAACAAAATCCCAGATCATATAGAAATTTGCAGTGATTAAAGTTATCTAAGCAACCTGTGCACATGTTTAGTTGTAAGATGTTGACTAAATTTCTGTGACAATTTTTTAAATATCAAGAATATTAGAGTCAATGCAGAGTCCAAAGGATTATCTAGTACTCACTATGTTTTTCTTAAGTCTTCATATTAGACGCTGTTATTTCTAGCACAGGCAAGCAGTCAGTCTTTCATAAACTCAAACACTAGAATCTTTGGTTGCTACCATATCAGCTGGCTTGCAAACAAGCCAGCCATTTAAAGAATGTTTTAAATGAACAACTTGCAAATCCCAGAGATGAAAAACCTTAAGAACATACAATTGTGAACATTTTACAACCATCAACACTGTCTGAACATTGTTCATGCCATTCTTCTGAAATGAGATCTCAAAGCAGTACAGTTCAAAATAAAAGGTTTTAACAAAAAATTAGCACGTGCACAATTTCTTTACCAATTTGTGTGTCAATCATTTAGCTAACTTTTACACTTGAAAAAAATACAATAGAAAACCTGACATCATGCATCACTATTTCAGTTAATATTCACAATTACAGTGGCTACAACTCAGGATACAGCATCACCAATATTGCCCAGAGTCAGTTTATACTGAAATTAAGTTCTTTAAACCAAGTGAATGGTTGTCCACAACCACTGGCTGGTCTGTATATGAATTAACATGTCTAGATAGGGAGAAACACATGCTGCGCCGATCATCTGCTCTGCTTCCTCTGTTCCTTATTCATGCTCAGAAACATTTGGTTTTGTCAGTTTGCTTGCCTGTGAGGGTTTGGGCCTGCTGACCCTGGACATTGGAAGAGGCTGCTTGCTATGCTACTTTCTGTTCTAACATTGTCCAGTCAAACGTGTAGTCATATTGGTGGTTTAGGATTCTGAAAAGGATATGAAATAACTGCCTCAGATACATGTAATCTGGAACTTCCTCAAAGTGCCAACCAGGACAATAATTTAAGTAAATGGCAAATTCTGCAGGAAACCCCTTACACAAAACTTCAACAGGTGCGGACATCTACTTTTCACTACTCTTTTTATATTTTTGTTTCTTTGTTGCAGCCTTCATTCCTTGCCATGGCAGATTGGTTCTATAACAATGCATCAAAATATGCCCTAATGATTCCATGTAATCTCGGTAACTCTGTTCAATACCGAGATGTGCATTGATACTGGCATATCAGGCAGTGCCAGTGAGACTCTTATCTTCTCTCTATGCTATGTGTTACTTTGTTCTGTTGTCTCTCTGCACTTTTTGGCTAAACCAAAATCAATAAGGAATAACTTTCTATAGTGCCGCCTGTGGGGATTCTGTTTGGCTGGAATACATAGGAAGCCAGCTGTTAACCCACAGCCCTACTGCTGATTTCCTGCTCACCTTTGGAACCTGCCTGGTACCACTGCCTTTAATGTTTGGGGCAAAACATTGTCACATTCTTGTAGTGATCTGGAGTATATTCCTATACACCTCAACACCCAGTTGCTCCTCACAACGTCCAGTATAAATACCTCAGGTTGTAAAAATAGAGTTGAATCATTCCCCAATGGAATTTCTCCTGACTCCTCCTTGAGTCCATCCTTCTCCCCCTCTCTCTAAGCTTCCCAGTAACTTCTCCCTCCCCCTCCCTCCCAGGGCTAGGACCTGACTTGCTGACTGGCAGGCTGGAGTGATCTAAGGAATCTGCAGTCCCTAGCACTGGTCAATGGGGAAGAACACCTAATCGCAAAAGCTGTGCAATATTCATTAGGATGTTATCTGGTTTAGTGTTTCTGTGTATAATTTTTTTTCTATGCTCATATCAATTCTACTGATCATCTGATCAGCTAACATAAATACAGTTCATTGTGAATCTTCTTCAACAGACATTGAAAAGGTCTTCAAGGCTGGGTCCCTGACTAGCACATTATAGTTTTTTCCTTCTCCAAACCACCATGTGTGGGGGATTCCAATCCAATCTTGAAGAATATTAGACAGTTTGCTCTAGTATTGCAACTGGGGGTTCCTGGCCTTCTATGATTCTAGCTTCACTGCTACTTCCTTGCGTTTACTGGAGTTGATCGCCAGATAAATGTCCCAAAGAATCCAGGCCAGGTCTGCTGCACAAGTTTATATTTCCCTCCAACTATGAACTCAGCCTTGGAGCCACTGCTGCTCACCATTCTGAGACAGGAAGATGGAGGCTGGGGCTGAGCCACCACCATCTTGTTCCGCCAGCTTGAGCCAACATAAAATGCCCCCAATCCCTGCGAGCCACTTCTTCATAGAACAGAGCACTCTGCAAAAGGGATCTCAGGAGAGTCCACAGTTGCAGCCACAAATGTACTGTCACCATCCACCTGTTCCTGCGTGCTGCAAGTAATCCTGATTGTAAATCCTAATTTCTGAATTTGACTATGTGTATTAGGCAGCGAGTACTGTTTTGCCATATTGTTTAACTGACTCTAATTTTAGATGACTTTTGAAAACAGCAGCTTCTTTTTGTATAAAGAAACAAGAGTTTCTGTCTATTTTGTTTATCTTTTCAAAGAACCAGCTTTTGGATTCATTGATTCTATGTATTGTTTTCTTTGCTTCTATTTTATTGATTTCTGCTCTGATTTTTGTGATTTCTTCCTGTCTTTTTGGTTTAGGGTTCATTTGTTGTTGCTTTTCAGGTGTTTTTAGCTGCAGTGTTAGATCTTTAATTTGTTCCCTTTCTGTTTTTGTTTGTTTGTTTGTTTGTTTTTTTGGTGTGGGCACTTAGGGCTATAAATTTCCCTCTCATGACTGCTTTTAAAGTATCCCAAAAGTTTTGTTGTGTTGCCTCTTTCATTCAGTTCCATGAATAATTTTATTTCACTCTTTATTTCTTCCCAGACCCATTTATTATTCAGGATGGTGTTGTTTAGCCTCCATGTGTTCGTGTAGCTAGCTGGGTTTATTCTGGTGTTCATATTGAGCTTTATTGTACTGCAGTCTAATAAAATGCATGGAATAATTTCAATCCTTTTGTACTTGTTGAGATTTCTTTTTGTGTCCCAGTAAGTGGTCGATTTTGGAGAATGTTCCATGAGGTGCTGAGTAGAAAGTATATTCTCTGGTGTTTGGGTGGAATATTCTGTAGATTACTGTGAGGTCCACTAGGTGTCTTGTATTGATTGTACTGTTCAGTTTTGATGTCTCTCTATTTATTTTTTATCCAGTTGACGTATCCAATAGGCTCAGTGGGGTGTTGAAGTCTCCCACTATTAGTGTGTTAGGATTAATCTGTGTCTTGAGGTCCTGCAGAATAATGTTTATAAAGTTAGGTGCACCAGAGTTTGGTGCACAGACATTTAGAATTGTGAAGTCTTCACAGTTAATTGTAACGTTGACAAGGATGTAATGGCCCTTTTTTGTCTCTTCTGATTAGCTTTCATAGTTTGGACTGAGAAGTCAGATATGATTCTGACAGGTTTCCCCTTATATGTAACTTGTTGTTTTTCTCTTGTGGCTTTCAGTATTTTGTCTTAGTTTTGAGCAATTAGTATTTTATCCATTATATGGCACAGGGAGTTTCTTTTCTGGTGCTGTCTATGTGGTGTTCTATGTGCTTCTTGTATTTGTATTGGATTTTTTTCAGCTTGGGGAAATTTTCTTATATTATCCTGTTGAAGATCTGGTCAATAGTGTTGCCTTGGGATACTTCTCCTTCCTCTATCCTTATGATGTGGAGGGTTGGTCTTTTCATAGTGTCCCACATTTCCTGGTTGTTCCACTCTTGTGGTTTTTTTTTTTCTTTAATTTTTCATAATCTTCACTTGAGCCTTCTAGTTGCTCCATATTATTCTGTAGGTCTGATATTCTTTTTTCTGCTTCTTCCATTCTACTTCTGAAGCTTTTTCCCATCCTTTCCTGGTGGTTGGATGAATGTACAATATCCTTTTTCATTTCATCCTGTGATTTCTTTAGATATTCCAATTTCCTCTGGAGCCTGTCATTCTCATCTTGTAGCTCCTTGGTTCATTGGTCATTTTCTTTTTTCATTTCAGCCTGGGATCTTTTCAGTGTTTCCACTTCCTTCTGGAGTTTGTCATTTTCTCCCTTTTTGTCCTTGTTCAGTTTTTCAATCTATCCCCTTAATTATTTCCACCATTTGTCATTATCTCCCTCTAGGTCCTTCGTGAGTTTTTCATTCTCTCCCCTTAGTTCTCTCATTTCCTTGAATATGTCTACAGTTGTTCTCCTAAGGCTGGTGTCTTGGCTTCTTTCCTTGGAGATTTCATTATAGGGATCTTTTGTAGAGTTGGTAGAGTTTGGTGTGAATTTATTATGAGTTTTTCCCATGGATACATGCCCAGGAGTGGTATGGCTGGGTCAGGTGTCAAGTTCATTCCAAATCTTCCAAGGGTTCCAGCAGTGGATGAGTGTCCCCCTTTCCCCACAACCTCTCCAGCACTTGGTATCATTTGTTTTCTTGATCCTAGCCAGTCTTATTGGAGTAATATAATATCTTAAAGTGGTTTTGGCTTGCATTTCCTTAATTATAAGCGACGTTGAACACTTCTTAACATGTTTCTCAGCCATCTGCAACTCCTCACTTGTGAAGTCTCTGTTCAGCTCTTTGCTCCATCTATTGAGTGTGTCATTTGTTTTTTCCTCTTTGTCTTTTGAGTAGTTTATATATTCTAGAAATCAATACTTTGTAAGATATATCTGAGGTGAAGATTTCCTCCCACTCTGTGGGATTTCTCTTCACTTCTTTAATTATTTCTTTTGATGTACAGAAGCTTTTGAGTTTAATGAGGTCCCATTTGTCAGTTGTCAGCCTTAATTCTTGTGCAGCTGCTGTCTGATTTAGGAAGTCTTTCCCTACACCTATGTCTTGTAGTGTGCTGCCAACTTTTTCTTCTATCGCCTTCAGGGTTTGAGGTTTCATGTTAACCTGATTTTATTTTTATAGGTCATCTAAATCAAGACATTCATCCATTTTGCTTAAATTTTCTAGTGAAATTAATATAAAAATAAAATGTATATTTCAATTTATTTTATGTATTACATACACACATCTTAATCACATACAGACGTTCTCTCCTACCTACACCCACTCATAGCCTGTGCACCAGATCTCATGTACTCTGTCATATATGTTAAGGCCTATCAACTCAGGTTTGTGTATCCAGATGTCCCTCAGTGTGGGTTCATCTTCTGGATCCTGGTCAGCCTATCTAGCATCACCACCTTAAAAAAGATCAGCCCTCCCTCACCCAGCAGCAATCTGTTGATAATAGTTCCCTGGATAAGGTTGTCACTTCTCACCCATTTCCCAATGTCTATGCTGAATTTTTGTCTGATTGAGTTTGCATGGGTCTCTTGGAAGCTATTGCCATTATGGTAAATTCATATTAGCAAGTTCCCAGGAGCCTGTTCCCAGAATCCTTATGTTCATGCAAGGGCCCTGGCCCTTACAATCTTTCCACCTTCTGTTCTGCAATGGACCCTGAGCCCAGGTGGGTAAGATTTATTAGGAGTCTGAGCCAGAGACAAATTTTAGGAATTTCTTTACAATTTTCTCATTGTCCTATCAAAAGTTCCCATGATCTGTTCATTTATTGGTTTGTTTAAATTTCTCATTAAACTTTGTTAGTGATCATTATCTTCTATGTTTTCTACTAGTTCAAGCACTGTGCTTTCCATAAGGTACATTTGTAGGGAATCTTTCAACTGAGGCTATTATTTGGTGTACTGACATCATAAGCTAATGAAAAAAGCCCTCAGTGCCAAAAGCACACTGCTTTTCTAGAAGCTGTTGAACAGGGTTCCTAAAGACCCTTAACAATAGTAGCCATGGTCATTGTCTCTGCTCTTGGTTATCCACCAAAACTGAGTGTGAAATCCCTATTGCTGAAGATACTACATAAATGAGCTGTGGAAAAAAGAGAAGTCAAGCTGGTGCTCACTTCAGAGCCTCATCTCTGCTGCCTAGCATCCACAGTGCTGCAAGATGATATGCCTGCCACTGGAAGGAAAAACGAATCACCAACTGTACTCAGATGTGAAACCTCTTAACTACAACAACTGGCCTGGCAAGATATGCCCAACAGTGTAATAGTGGCAGTGACAGAGATATGTTGGGAGAAACCAGCCACTCTTTAATTGAATGAAAGTTCTGCTTCCTACAAATGAAGTATTACACACTTGGTTAATATAAACCAGAGTATTTATGACCAAATAGAACAGATATTCTAGAGTCAGTGTGACAAATGTTGAACCACTGGTGATGTGTACAATTGTTTCTTGCAGATGATTTCCTCTATGCTCTCTTTTATAGATTTGATTCAATTATTTCTTTAAAAATTTTTTTTTTTAATTAGTTTTTATTGATGCTTTGTGCATTTCATACATTTTTTCCAATTCAGGTCAGGCTTATTTCCCTTTCCCTCCCCCCCCCACCCCATCCCAGGTCATGCATTCTGCCATAACTGTCCTGCATCTTTCTCTCAGTTTTTTTTTTCATTTTTAGCTATAAGTGATAATCCATGAGTACAAGCATCCTTCATGCAAAA